>OX377618.1:243620697-243954260 GCA_947397865.1 Polietes domitor | reverse complement strand
CGTATAGATGTGCCAGTGCTCAGTGCTCTCAGTGCCTTTTCTCGAGTTACACAAGATTAAAATAATTCTATATTACGAATTTTACACAAGATTAAAATAATTCTATATTACGAATTTTCTATATAACGAATTTTTTTTGGTCCCCTTGAGATTCGCTATATGGAAGTTCGACTGTATATTCTTTTGATATTTTAAGTGGGTTTTCTATTTTGGAAGCAAGATTTAGTTAAGCGGTAGGAGTTAAGTTAGATTAGGTTATAAGGACCAGAATGCCCCTGCATTTTGAACACCTGGAGACTCAGTTGGATCCATTGTGCATATCCCTTGTTTCTGTAAGTATCCCCATTTCATCATGGAGTGGTGAGTAAGTTGGGGTTGGAGATGGATATGGGAGAGATGAGGAGTGAAGGAAGTACGGAGAGAAAGGGTGGAATGTGAGGGTATAGCTTATGATTGAGGGTATATTATGATGGAGTAGAAGCCGAGCAAACTTTGTGGTAGGAGTTAGAACTCCGTCAAATCTCGGCGGCGTGGTTGAAGTCGATGTGAGCCGATGAGATCGGCGGCGGTGAGGCTCGAGCAGGAACATGCGGCGGCTTGTCGGCTTGTATCTCTGCTCACAAGATAACCTAACTTCATGATTCAACCAATTTTTGCGTAAAAGTAAAAAGTACGAATTTAGAAAAGTCTATTTATTTTGCGTGTATATGCAGTCAGACCATGATTCTAGCTGCGGCCATTTAATTGGTGCCATTTTTATCCCCTTTTTAAAATTTTACTCCCCTAAAAGTACGACTTTCTAAAATCTCTTTATTTTACTGTCTACGCAATTAGAGGGATTTACACACCGAATTTCATCATTCTAGTTGCAGCCGTTTGGTTGGTACCATTTTTATCCCTCTGTTCCCATTGTCTCCCTTGAAAGTACGAATTTGGTAAAACCTTTTTATTTTTCGTGTTTAAGCATTCAGAAGAATGTATGCTCCAAATTTCATGACTCTAACTGCGGCCTAACTAACTTTGGTTGGTACAATTTTCCCCTTTTTCCACTTTACCAACCTAAGAGTTCAAGTTTCGAAAAATCCCTTTATTTTACATATCTACACAAACAGCATACACCGAATTTCATTATTCTAGGTGCAGTCGTTTGGTTGGTGCCATTTTTATCACTCTATTCCCACTTTACCCCTTTAAAGTACGAATTTGAAAAAAAAAATCGTTTATATTATGTCTCTACTCAATTAGAGGAATATACACACCGAATTTCGTGTTTCTAGTTGTTGTCGTTTTATAGGTACCATTTTTATCCCTTTTTGTCCCATTTTATCCCCTACGAATAAGAATAACTTTTTTGCTATAAGGGGAATGTGCGTACCAAATATGAAATACATATTCAAAAAACGTACTTAAATATTTCAGGTTATTTTCAATCCTTTGGAGGGAAATTTTTTTCCCTGTGGACTGATTTCGCCCACTTTCAATCCCAACCGATCTGCAACTAGTAGACGTATTCTGTAAAAAATTGGACGTTCTGGCTCATTTTGTTTAGATGCCAGCGTACTTTGAACAGGCGGACGGACGGACATTGCTAGATCGTCTTAGAATTTTATGGCGATCAAGAAGACCAGAGATCCTATAAAGTATATATACATATATAGGATCTCTGGTCAATATTTCAAGGTGTTACAAGCGGAATTAGAAACTTGGTGTACCCCCGTCCTGGAGGTTATAAAAAATAGATATGAAAAACCATGAACGTAGCAATAGATTTCTGCTGTGGAGGGCTATAGCCTCCTCTGTGATTTTTCGCAAGAACACCAACTTTGGACTATGAACATCAGCATATTCGGAGGGGATAAATATCTAAATTTATGGTTTTGTAGTCGTTTTCTAACGGACTTATCAAAAGCGCAATAGTTTCCGAAATTTACCAAATTTATTTTGTGTGCCAATCAGTGTTTTGTGTTCCACCCTATAGTTTTTTTTCTCTTATTTCCCTTTGAAGTCCATTATTGTAGCCTGACATTACATTTGCATAAGTCCAACTATTGGAATATTTTCTATCTTATTTTTTCCCAAAAAATTCAAAATAATTTTATGTGAGAATCGGCATTTCTACTTACAGAACATTCTACGAATCCTAGGAATCGTTCTTCTACTTAAAATTATCTATAAATTAATTCTAAGTCGCTTGGTATATGGAATTTAAGTCAATATAAATCGCTCTAAAACGGGTTCCATCGATAAAACATGGTATAATCTGCCATATAGTCGGTCTTGCCTGATTTTCGGCTTTTGGTCAAAGGTTGCACTCCCAGGTATGAATTCAAATTATTTGTATGTGAAATATCTCATAAATTCCATATTAAAATTATCCACACTTGCGTTGGCGGAAGGAAGGTGAAGGTGAAAACTGTGTCAACAATTTACTTTGATCTGATTGTCTAAATACGGACACAGACCACTTGACTTTGTTCTACATACGAATGTATCGTCCACATGATACAATGGCATTCATAAAACACGAGCTTTGCCATTTACGAGATTGTATTTGTTTGCAACACTTCATTGTGCAAATTAAACATCCCGGAACTTAAGCTTAAGCACAGCGCTTGAGAGCGTGAACAATATGAACACAATCATGGCGAATTACGTCAAAATGATATTTATAAAATACTCAAACGACACACACACACATTGTTTCTAACCGACCAACATGTGATCAGCAACAAGCCCAATTGATTTGAATGTTGGTACAATAATTGAAATGGAATGCCCAGAGTGAATGCAATCGAATGAACCCAATCAATTTGGAAGTGGAAGTGCGAGCAAGGAAGCCACAATTTAGTTCCTGCTTTGAGATAATTCAGCATCAATAAAAGCTCTACTTCCACACTTTCTAAAAAAGAGAACATAAAACATTTTTGCGAACAAAGTCATTGCACAACCAGCAATCGTGAGTGACAAACTGGTTTAGAATTATTACCTGAAATCTCGAACTACACCATTTCAATGGGGAATGGAGACCCAACACACAAATTCATTGATTGAATAATGACTAGTGAAGTGTGGAACAATATTAATTAATATTAGGAAATGGAAAGGCCAAAGTGGGGATGAACCGACAATTTGATACGCTTCACCACTCTCCAGTCCATTACAAGGTTGTTTGGAGTTGTGAAAAGCAATAAATAGAGATAAACAACTGCAATTTTGCGTATAAAAAGGGACAAAAAATCCAAAATATAAAATTTTTAAATTAAAAAAAGATAATCACATGGACGCTACTGATGGAAAAGGAAGCAAACGTTGAAAAAATAATAAAGGGCTACTAAGCTGTCCGATATTGGTAAACAATCGTCAAAGATGGTAGTCTTAAGCGTCCAGCTTGCATGCTATCCCTTCTGAACGATGTCATATTTCGTATATATGGGTCTTTCATATAAAAACATTTTTCTTTGATACCTCTTATTTTATTTCATTATTCAACATCGAACCAAAATACCAATCGACGATATATACGCTCTTTAGTTGAGTCTGGTTGCAAGTCATACAAGTAATGAGGCCCAAAGTAACCTCTTTCATTTGGTACTTGGTATTGTGTTTCTCTGACTAGAAGAAAAATTACAATAAATTGTTGAATAATTATTAGGTTGGCCCTTATTACAATAAATGCTGAATCTTGTGCGAATTCTATTGAAATTTTTTACACGTTAGAAATAATTACTCCTTGTCTTCAAAATAAAAACAAGTAAGGAAAGGCTAAAGTCGGGCGGAGCCGACTATATGATACACTCCACTTTCTATCTGAATTTCAATTCAGTAAAAAAGTGAAAACGGGAAGAATTTTTGTATGTTTCCTAATCACAGGCTAATATGACATGGTCAAAAATTTGTCAAATCGAAATGAATATTTGTATCGGGGCTATATCCAAACATGGAATGAAGTGACTAACTTTCACAATTAGTTCTTCCAGTTCAAGTATAACGTGTTATGCTCAATTTGAAGAAATTCGGTGAAAATAGGCAGTTTTTGGGGAGGAAAAAGTCAATCCAGGAGCGAAATTTGTATGGGAGCTATATGTAAATCTGAACTGATCTGACCCATTTTCGCAATGAGTGTTTCTAGTTGAAATATAAGATATTTCGCCTAATTTTAAGACAATTTGATGCCATAAGTGGTTTCTAGAGCGGAAAAAGTCAAATCGGGAGCGAAATTTGTATGTGAGCCATATAAAAATCTTAACAGATCTGACCTATTTTCACGACAGGTGTTCCTAGTTTAAATATAAGATGTTTTGCCAATTTTGAAGAAAATCTGTTGTAATATGTGGTATCTAGAGTGAAAAGAGTCAAATCGGGAGTGAAATTCGTATGGGGGCTATATATAAATCAGAACCGATTTTCTTCAAATTAAATAGTGTTCGTCCTTGTCCCGAAAAACTTCGATGTGAAAAGTTTCGTTTCGTTCTGGCTACAATTACGACCTGTATCATGATTACAAGAATAGATGGACAGATAGACGGACAGACGGACATTGCTAAATCGGTACAAAAAGTGATTCTAAGTCGATCGGTTTAATTAACAATGGGTCTATCTCGCCTCCTTTTGGGTGTTACAAACAAATGCACAAAGACATAATACTCTCGTGGAGTGTATAACAACATAGCTGTCATTTTTTGCAGGTTTGGAATGGGTTCAACAATGTAAACACTGCTGGATATGCCAGATATTTTTAGTCAATCGTGCATAGCATCCAGCGAAACGGGATAATCGAAGTCTTAGGAAGTACTGCAATTTATTTTTACTTTGTAATAAGTAATATGAGCGTTACTTTTTTCCCACATTCCGCATCATTTAATTTTCCTGCAGCATTCAAAATTTCACCTCTGTTGCTTCCGAAGTCGAGTTAAACCATCTTGCGCGCCATATTAAACATTTGGTTCACTGTGAGCAGTTTGCCGGGTTCCAGTTTTTCCAGAATTTTGAGAATATCGAATGAAATTGCTTTTTTTTTGCGCCTATGAAGTCAGAGCACCACACATACCGAATGTCACTATTTTTACTGCAGGCGATTGTTTGGTACTATTTTTATCTCCTTTCGGGCCAATACCCGCTACAAGTACAAATGTAGTAAAAATCGTTCATGTTTTGCGTATATAAATTTACATGCGTGTAGACAACGAATTTCATGATTTCATCATCAGCGCCTTAGGGGAACCATTTTTATCCCTCGATTCCAATTGTATGGCTTAAAAGTATTATAAAAAAACAGCTATATTTTACTTGACAACGAAATTAGGGGGATGTACGCACCGTATTTCACATTTCTAGTTATTGTCGTATCATTGGTACCATTTTTAACCCCTTTTGTCCCATTTCACCTGCTAAATCTTTTATTTACATTTTGCTGCTTTAACGTTACAAGAGGAATATACGCAACAAATTTCAAATTCATACAAATCAGAAATTTTCAAAAAGATGTTTAAATAATCTAAATATTAGGGTATATTTTCAGTCCTTGTTAGATAAATGTTTTCCCTCTGAGCCGATTTTGTCCATTTTCAATACCAACCGATCTACAACCATTAGATAGACGGACATGGCTAGAATATCTTAGAATTTTACCATGACCCATAATATATATATAATGACAAAATTAATATGCACTCCATCCTACGTTGGAGGGTATAAAAGCATAAAATTTGGCAAATATTTCCATGCAATAAAATAAATTCGAAGAAAAAAATTTGTGCTGGTGCTAGGGTTAATGTAAAATACAAAACAATTAAGGATATTACTTTTATTTAACCGTTTTCTGCAGTATAATAATTTTAAGAAACATCCTGTAACTCGTGTCCTTTATGAATTAAAACCCCAAAACTCTATAGAAATCATATTTAGACCCATCAAATCTTCATCAAAAATCATAGTCAATTTCGTATATATATTAAAATGAAAGTTCGGGCATGGGAGGGCTAATAAAAGTATAGATTTGTTGACAAAAAAAAACAATTTTGTGATGTTCAATTTTAAGGATATATAAAAAAGCATAAGCATTTATATAAAATGAAAAAAACATATAAAGTGAAATTATTTGAAAAGTAAATATATATGGGCAAATCTACGGTATAGTACGATTCCATGTCACTCAGGCTTCTAAACGCTTTAAGAGCAATATATAATATTTCTGAGAGTGTCATAATTTTCAAAACGACGAGTTTAACCTCGCCAACATCCTAAAGTTTTAAAATTATGCTGTTAATGTAGTCTACTGAGCTAAGGTCTACCCTAATTTACCCTATTTTTGCTTGTAACTTTCGGGAGTTGTTCAACTCTTTTGGCTATAACTTTTTCAGCATAAGAGAAAATCATTCTGATCTTTTTGTGGATGATAGTAATGATGTTGCGGAATCTTCTATATGTTGAAAAGGGCGTGTGCCATCACTGAGGAATAAATGGTAGCTCTTCAAAATCTGTCACTCTGTTTTTGCATAAAACGAAAATTGATACAATTTTCTTTTTTGCGCTTTCAGCGTGAACGTAATTGCAAATTTTTTAATATCTATATATATAAAAGAGTTGCGTTACTGACTGACTGACTTATCATTGACCAGCCCCCAGACCAAACGGCTGAAGCCAGGGCCATGACATTTTCAGGGTAGTTCCCAAATATGACGTAGACGTCGACTAAGAAAGGATTTTACGAAATTCGTACTTTTAGGGGTATTGCAGCTAGAATCTTGAAATTTGATGTGTAAGTTCTTCTGACCATGCAGAAGCGCCGTAAAATTGGATTTTTCGAAATTTGTACTTATAAGAGGTGAGCGGGACAAAAAGGGATAAAAATGGTACCAAATAAAGTATTGCGGCTATTGTCGTGAAATTTGATATGTAAGCTCTTCTGCCCATGTAGAAGCGCAGTAAAATAGGATCTTTCGAAATTTGTACTTATAAGAGGTGAGCGGGACAAAAAGGGATAAAAATGGTACCAATTAAAGCATTGCTGCTATAGTCGTGAAATTTGGTATGTAAGTTCTTCTGCCCATGTAAAGAGTGATTTTTTTGAGGTTAGGATTTTCATGCATTAGTATTTGACAGATCACGTGGGATTTCAGACATGGTGTCAAAGAGAAAGATGCTCAGTATGCTTTGACATTTCATCATGAATAGACTTACTAACGAGCAACGCTTGCAAATCATTGAATTTTATTATCAAAATGCGTGCTCTGTTAAGAAAGTTCAGAAAGAAAGAAATTGTGTTCAGCGACGAAGCTCATTTTTGGCTCAATGGGTACGTAAATAGGCAGAATTGTCGATTTTGGAGTGAATATCAGCCAGAAGCATTGCAAGAGCTACCAATGCATCCAGAAAAAGTCACAGTTTGGTGCGGTTTATGGGCTGGTGGCATCATTGGACCGTACTTCTTCAAAGATGATGCGAATCGTAACGTAACTGTGAATGGTGAGCGCTACCGTGAGATGATATCCAACTTTTTTTTTGCCCAAAATGGAAGAACTGAACTTGGTTGACATGTGGTTTCAACAAGATGGCGCTACATGCCACACAGCTCGCGATTCTATGGCCATTTTGAGGGAAAACTTCGGAGAACAATTCATCTCAAGAAATGGATCGGTAAGTTGGCCACCAAGATCATGCGATTTGACGCCTTTAGACTATTTTTTGTGGGGCTACGTCAAGTCTAAAGTCTACAGAAATAAGCCAGCAACTATTCCAGCTTTGGCAGACAACATTTCCGAAGAAATTCGGGCTATTCCGGCCGAAATGCTCGAAAAAGTTGCCCAAAATTGGACTTTCCGAATGGACCACCTAAGACGCAGCCGCGGTCAACATTTAAATGAAATTATCTTCAAAAAGTAAATGTCATGGACCAATCTAACGTTTCAAATAAAGAACCGATGAGATTTTGCAAATTTTATGCGTTTTTTTTAAAAAAAAAGTTATCAAGCTCTTAAAAAATCACCCTTTAAAAGCGCAGTAAAATTAGATCTTTCGAAATTTGTACTAATTAGAGGTGAGTGGGACAAAACGGGATAAAAATGGTACCAACTAATGTATTGCTGCTAAAGTCGTGAAATTTGGTATGTAAATTCCTCTCACCACATAGAAGCGCAATATAAATGCATTTTGTACTTTTAAGGGTTGCGTGGGATAAAAAGGGGTAAAAATGGTAGCAACTAAATTATTATAGCAAGAATCGTGAAATTTGGTATGTAAATTCCTCTGACCTTGTATAATCGCATTAAAATTGGATTTTTCAAAATTTGTACTTTTAAGGGTTACGAGGGACAAAAAGGAATAATAATGGTACTAATTTAAGTATTGCAGCTATAGTCGTGAAATTTGGTGTGTCCAAATTGATTTTTCGAAATTTGTACTTTGAGGGGAGAGCGGGACAAAAAAGGGATAAAAATGGTACCAACTTTAGGATTACAGCTAGAATCATGAAATTTAGTATGTAAATTCCTCTGACCATGTAGAAGCGCCATCAAAATGGATTTTTTTCGAATAAAAGGCTCTGCGGTTTTAATTTTTTGTTAAAAACTGGGTAGAAAATGATAAAAAATATATATACGAAGGGAGTTCAGCTAAAACAGTGCACATCGACAAGCACATTCCTTTGACTTTATATGAGCTATGATTCCAATTTACTATTTTAGAAAAGTAAATCAAATAAATACTATCCTAAAACAGAGACGGATAAAACTTATAAAACCTGGCTTTTTCGCGTAGGAGGTAGCGGGTACTGCTAGTTGGATTATAAACGACAGAGATACTAACAAAAGGCGACCGGACGATTTGGTGTGCCTTCAGCGACAAGGAGATTATGACAGTACGAACATCATCAGGACGATGCGTGCAGATCATGAAATTTCATATTTTTTGAAGAGCACATCCGCAGTTTGAAAAATAACTGGTGGCAACCCTGTGTGATCGGTGAATATGGGTACTACTAATAATGTGTGTAAGTGCTAAATAGATCGAATTATTATTTTGGTACCGAGAGCCATTTTAGGTTAAATTTTGTTGATTTTCATAGGGTTTTCAGGCTTAACTTGCAATGGAACCAAAAGGGACAATCCGATTATAACTTCTTCAGCACTTGAAAAAAATGATGCACGCGAGCACATTATTTATATTTAATGTATTTTTAACAAGTCGACGCTAAAATAAAACGTGTGCCTCTAATTTGAAATTTTTAATTTTTCAAAATTGAAATCGGACTATTTTGTAGATTTTCCCATATATATAAATTTAAAGTTCTAGACGAATGTTTATATGTTTTTTTAATCTTTCTTGAAATAAAATATTTTTTGGTTTCTTTATTTTTTGGTTTCTTTATTTTTTGCTAAGGAAATATTACTTTTTCGAGATAAAATAAAATGTATGTTTTCTTTTTCCAATTTTAAGAAGAATGAAAGTGGTCTAAGTCAGCGCATCCTCTGAAAGTAGTGGTTCACTTAGAGATACTAACGATGTCGATTTTTTTAATATATTTTTTATATTATATTATATTTTTTTCGATATAATAATAGGCAATTCTAAGAAAAAAATTGTGCTTCTGTGGAAAAATATTTTTCTTTTGACTCAAACATAAACCATTGTATATCTCAAAACGGTCAAAGTGTGACTTAGATCACTATCACACTAACTGCCACATAAAGGGTGATTTTTTAGCTATTATCTTTTTGGCAACACTGGTTTAAACAGCTGACGTTCGTTTTGTGTTTTGTTTCACTGTCAAATATATTGTTGGAGATTAAACCACCAACACGCTTACGTGGAGTGCGAACTGAAGAAAATATCGCAGCTGTATCGGCCAGTGTTAATGATGACCATCAATTATCGATTCGTCGCCGTTCGCAGCAATTGGCCCTCTGTTACTCAAAACGTGGAAATGCCAAAATTGGACTAAGTAAATGGACCATTTGAATTCAAACATTAAATTATATGGACCGTACTATCGATTCAAATAAAGATTTCATGCATTTTTTCTGAATTTTATATGTTTTTTTTTTTTGAAAAACTTTCCTATAGCTTTTAAAAGAACGCAACTGTAAAATTAAAAAAATGGATTAATGTATTCATTTTAAAAATCAAAAAAAGAAATAAAAAATATTTTAAAAGTAATTTAAATTGCATTCCAAACAAGTTATAGTACATTAAAATCGGTCAATGCACTGCGCCAAATTTAAGGCAAATCGAGTGAAATAGGTGGTTTCTAGAGCGGAAAAATAAAATCGGTAGCGATATTTGTGTGGGGTCTATCTCTAACTCTGAACCGATTTCCTTAAGCGTTCGTCCTTGGCACTCAAATCTTACCTTTGCCAATTTTTGTTAGGATCGGATAATTGCTACTTGTGCTGATAGACAGACGACATTGCTAAATCAATTCGGAAAGAGATTCTAAAACGATCTGTATAATAAACAATGGACGTATCACGCTTCCTTTGGGTGTTTCAAACAAATGCATAAAGACATAATATCCTAGTGGAGGGTATACAAAATGTTCTGTTTTTTAATAAAACCGACATTATAATATATTCCCAGTGGCAAAAAGCGGCGAGTAGAAGGCCTGATATCAGGACTTATTTCGGATCCGCGAGTGCTGCCCAACTTCATATCTTTTTTACATGGTGTGACACGAGAAGGTAAGGCCTTCTTCAGTAGGTCTATAAGAAGGTCTAATGAAAATTATGAATTCAGGAGAAGGATTTATGAATAATAATTTCGAAGGCAGCAAGCATGTCTCGCTCTGTTAAAATAAAGAAGGCTGGATCACGAATGTCATTTCTAAAAATTAAGCACAGTAAGGAAAATTGGATATTTTTTTCTAAAATTCTAACAAATCGTTATATCGATAAAATGCCGGTTTTCCACATTGTTTCGGAAATTTACATATTTTATCTAGCAGCAGCTTTACATAATTGTTGTTGCCACGATTTTAGAATTTTCAAAAAAGGTTTTTAATAACAGAAAAGAGCTATCTAATTACACCAGAAACAATTCTTAACTGTTCTATCCACCCCATTTTGAAAATTCAGATAATTCGCGGATACTCCCTAATATAGTTTTGTTTATGCCGTTTAACTGTGGAATTTGTAGTAAAGGGACTTGATGTGTATACGTACATATACTAACATTGTCATTCCGTTTGTAACAACTTGAAATATCGACCTGCGACCCTATAAAGTATATATATTCTTGATCGTCATCAAATTCCAAGACGATCTAGCCATGTCCGTCCGTCCGTCTGTTGAAAGCACGGTAACATCTAAACGAAAGGAGCTAGCACGTTCAAATTTTCCATAAATGCGTCTTATAGTCGTATATCGGTTGGGATTGAAATGGGGCGAAATCGGCCCTTACAAGGACTAAAAATACCCATAATAATCCCTAATATTTTAGCGTATTTAAGCATGTTTTTTGAATATTTCTGTTTATATTTGCTTGATATTTGGTATGCGCATTCCCTTTATAGCCAAAACGTGCACCATAAAGTGATTCTTATTTATAGGGGGTCAAATGGGGCAAAAAGGTATAAAAATGGTACATATTAAACGACAACAGCTAGAAACACGAAATTCCGTGTGTAATTGAGTAGATACATAATATAAAAGTATTTTTTTCCAAATTCGTACTTTTAAGGGGTAAAATAGGAATAGAGGGATAAAAATGGTACCAACCAAACGGCTGTACCTAGAATAATGAAATTCGGTGTATACATTCCTCTGATTGCATAGATAAGTAAAATACACGGATTTTTCAAAATTCGTATTTTTGGGGTTAAAATGAAAAAAGGGTATAAAAATAGTACCAATCTAATGAGCCATGAAATTCGTAGTATACATTCCTCTGAGTGTGAAGTCACGGAAAATAAACTGTTTTTTCGAAATTCGTACTTTTTGGGGTTAAAATGAAAAAAGGGGATAACAATAGTACCAATCAAATGACCGCAGCTAGAGTCATGAAATTCGGATGATAAAATTAGAATGATAAAATTCTAATTGCGTAGAAACGTCAAGGGGGGTAAAAATGGTACCAACCAACTGGAATCATGGAATTCGGTGTATACATTCCTCTGACTGCATAGACAAGCAAAATAAAAAGTTTTTTTTCCAAATTCGTACTTTTTCTTTTACGGCAAAAATTGGATCAATCATGAACTTAGGTTATTTTGCACTATGTACGTCTGATAATGGATTTTCAAAATTTGTACTTTTGAAATTCAAATAGAATGGAAATACAACCAACTGTAACAACCACTATCAACCAATATTTATGGCTTTGAAAATATTTTTCAAAATATAAATAGAAGAATAATTATTTTTTGAATTGACGTATTGGTAGCCTTGCCTTATAAGCGTGGTTTGAAATAATTAAAATATTATATTTATTTATAAAATTAATTTTTCAATATTTGTATTTGTTTTGGTTTGGCTATATAAAAAAAAATTATATTTTCCTGTAATATTACTGCACTTCTACGAAAACCGACAACCTCTGTGGAATGCAATCCATGGTGGAGGGTATATAAAGTTAACTTAACGCCGTTTTTACTTGTTTTCTCTCAACACATTCTACTCCGCTATATAGTGGAAGTGCTGCAACAGGCCTGGCCCCAGGCCCCACACGAACTTTTCTAGCAATTAGGGTGCAGGCCTCCATAGAGAAGGCCTACGTGCATGAAAATATCATGTGTTAGAAGGCCTCTTACCAGGCCTGCTGTGAGAAGGCCTATCCAATTTTCCGCTGGGTTAGTACTGAAAACATCTTACAATATTTAAGTGACTTCACTAGATTTTTTCTAAGACAAGACGTTTTCCTGAAACAAATCATGGAGTTATCTCAGTGAAACACTTTTCTATACAACTGCATCTTTAGATGTTTGAAAAGTAATTGTAGAAAAATGTGTTTTTAGCCAGCAAATATCACTGTGTAACGGTGTCATAAATGGGTTATTAAGGAAAATCTAATCTAAATGTCGTGGATAAGAAATATTACAAAAATTCAGCAGAGAGTCTTTAACGACAACTTTAATGGAGACCTCGCGTTTACTCACGAATTTTTATGTCGCTTCTTGTCTAAGCTTTTCTTTTTGTATTTTTGACCATTTACATATTTATATTCTTTATAATCTTATGATATATTTTAGCACAATGTTAACACCGGAAACAATGCGGCTATTACTCTTGTCATGTGTATTTATGTTGGGCATATATGAATTAATATTCTCCCCGATTTCTAGTTGAAATGGTGTATTTAATAGTTTAACTGATTTTAGAATAGCAATGATTTTGTTCTCCGCCAACCAGTCAGTTAGTCAGTCAGTCAGCAACCACCACCACCCAGATGATCGTTCATAGTTTACGTCGTTAATTGCTCTTTAGCATGAATTGTAAGCTGTCTATTGGAACGCGAGCGAGGTGGTGTGGGGAGCCACTTTTCGAGATGGTGAGCCGGAGTAGATTTCGTCGTCTTGACATTGACCATGAAAATGGAAAAAAAATGTGTGTGTTCAGTTCAGTGTAGGTATAATTTCGGTTCATATTTCTAACATTGTTTTCAAGTTGATTTTGTGCGTGTGTATGTCGAAAATAATACAACAAAAAAAAACGAAACAATCACTTACTTTTAAGAGTCACTTAAGAAGTTGTTAAGACCAGTTTTGTTGTTGCCGTTGCTGTAGATACATCTCATTTGACTGATTGTTCGGCAAATTGTCGGCTGTATTTAAGTTTCAAATTGTTGCGGTTCAGTTCCAGCCCGGCTGGAAATATTGTAATTGTATTTCTTCATTTTTTTCTCATTGTAGGTCATAAGAATTTAATGTGAGCTCTTTCATACCCGTGGACAGATCATAATGGCTGGCCAAGATTTAATTGCTCGCGCTGCTTTGTTTGAATAAATATTAAATGTTTAAGTTCATATCTTGTATGTTTATTCTTTCGACTGTCATTGAATGTGTGTTTTCGCTTTGGTTTTTGAGGAAACGACTGCGGTAGGTAGCAACATTCATTTTACATTCGACTGCAGCAATTTAGTTCGTTCGTTTTTTGCTGAACTTGTCAGTTTATTAAAACTATGATAAATTAATACATTTTTCTATGAATTAGAGGGGATAATTTCGGAAGCTATTAAAATGATTAACAAACAAATAATTTTAATTGTTGTGAAGTGATTGTACATACACATTAAAACGGGTCGAAAAAAGATGTGGTTTGATATATGAATACCTTCAAAATATACCTTTCACAGTCACGTAGCTACAGCGATTTTACATAACCCCCTTTTCTGGAAAATATCTATGGAAAATTCGGATATTGCCTTACATCCAACTGAAATAGAAACTACGTACTTTAAATTAAACAAAATATACCCACAAAGTATTTTAAAGTTTTCTTCCTTTGGTAAAATCATTGAAATTTAAACTTTGGCCATAGCACCACCAACACCACAACATCTACAAAATCTTTGAACATTATTTTGTTTAAAACGTATGTCTGGCATTAAGAACTTTCTGCCCCAAAAAGATACAACTTTTTTTTCGTCTTCGTTGCAACTTTGTAAACTAATTAGAAATCTTTACACCTGAACACCTCTCGGCAAACGTTCTTCGAACTCTTCGTACCCAGTTTAAGCCGAAAAACAAAGTCAAACACCTTTAAATAAATAAATACATAAACAAACACACACACACACTCTCATTCATACATTCACACTCTCACAAGTGCAAAGTTGGTAGAGAATCCACACACATACAGCCAAACACATAAGGACGAGCGGGCGTCCGTGTGTCACTGCAAAGGAACATATTTATTATGTAGATGGTGTCTTCCGTGCCGCACAGTGGCTCTAAGCGAATGCAAGTTTATATTATGATTAAGTCTTCAGATTGCCCGCTGAAAAGGAGGTTCATGTGCTTATGTGGCTGAAACGATATGATAAGTGCAATTAAGCTTTGCTGAAGCAACGAAAGTTTTTTTTACAAAATCCTCCCGGATGTTCAATGTGGATGTGGAAAGATTGTCATTCCATTAATGAAACATCTCATTAAATGAAGTCTGATTTCGGTTATGATTCTTTTTATTTCAGAACAAAAATTATGAAGAAAAATAAAAAGAATGGTATTTTAATTCTAAAAGTAAAAAACATGAAACATAAACAACATCATGATTCTACCCATTTTTTGCCCTAAAAAAGTACGAATTTGGAAAAATCTTTTTATTTTGAGTGTCTATGCAGTCAAAGGAATGTATACACCGAATTCCAAGATTCCAGCTGCGCCCATTTGGTTGGTACCATTTTTATCCCCTTGACGTTTCTACGCAATTAGAATTTCATCATTCTAGCTGTAGTCGTTTAGTTGGTACTATTTTTATCCCTCTGTACTATTCTATCCCTTGAAAGTACGAATTTCGAAAAATCCATTTATTTTCCATGTCTACGCAGTCAGAGGAATGTATACTCCGAATTGCATGACTCTAGCTGCGGTCATTTTGTTGGTACTATTTCTGTCCCTTTTTCCCTTTTAACCCCAAAAAGTACGAATTTCGAAAAATTCGTCTATTTTCTGTGTCTACGCAGTCAGAGGAATGTATACTCCGAACTTCATGACTCTAGCTGCGGTCATTTGATTGGTACTATTATTATCCCCTTTTTCATTTTAACCCCAAAATGTACGAATTTCGAAAAATCTGTTTATTTTAAGTGTCTACACATTCAGAGGAATGTATACTCCGAATTTCATGACTCTAACTGCGGTCATTTGATTGGTACTATTTTTATCCCCAAAAAGTAGGAATTTTGAAAAATTCGTGTATTTTACTTGGCTAAGAAATCAGAGGAATGTATACAGCAAATTTCATTATTCCAGGTGGTTGGTACCATCTTTTTCCTTCCGTACCCATTGTATCCCTTGAAAGTACGAATTTGGAAAAAAACGTTTATTGTTCATGTCTACGTAGTCAAAGGAATGTATACTCAGAATTTCATGACTCTAGCCGCGGTCATTTGGTTGGCACTATTTTTATGCCCTTTTTCTATTTTGATCCCAAAAAGTACGAATTTCAAAAAATCAGTTTATTTTCCATGTCTACACAGTCAGAGGAATGTATACTCCGAATCTCATGACTCTAGCTGCGGTCATTTGATTGGTACTATTTTTATCCCCAAAAAGTACGAACTTTGAAAAATCCGTGTATTTTACTTGTCTACGCAATCAGAGGAATGTATACACCGAATTTCATTAGTCTAGGTACAACCGTTTGGTTGGCACCATTTTTATCCCTCTATTCCTATTTTACCACTTAAAAGTACGAATTTGGAAAAAATACTTTTATATTATGTATCTAATCAATTATAGGAATGTACACACCGATCGTGTTTCTAGCTGTTGTCGTTTAATATGTACCATTTTTATCCCTTTTTTGCCCCATTTCACCCCCTACAAATAAGAATCACTTTATGGTGCACGTTTTTGCTATAAGGGGAATGTGCATACATTTGGTATGCACATTCCCCTTATAGCAAAAACAAGCAAATATAAACAGACACATGCAAAAAACATGTTTAAATACGCTAAAATACTAGGGATTATTATGGGTATTTTTAGTCCTTGTGAGGGAAAAAGTTTTCCCCTTGGGCCGATTTCGACCCGTTTCAATCCCAACCGATCTACGACTATAAGACGCATTTATGGAAAATTTGGACGTCCTATCTCTTTTCGTTTAGATGCTAGCGTTAGATGTCAACAGACGCACAGATGGACGGACATGACTACATCGTTTTATGACGATCAAGAATATATATACTTTATAAGGCCTCATGTCGATATTTCAAGGTGTTACAAACGGAATGACAAAGTTAGTAAAATGATCCGGAATTCCATCGAAAAATCATCTTGACTAATGAGGCCCATTTCCACCTCGGTGGCTACGTCAACAAGCAAAATTGTCGCATCTGGGGCTAGGAAAACCCAAAAGTTATTGTTGAGAAGTCTCTCCATCCTCATCGTATGACTTTTTGGTGCGGCTTATGGTCCAGCGGGGTCATTGGACCGTACTTTTTCGAAAATGAGGTTGGATCAACAGTTACGGTGAATAGATTGCGCTATCGAGAGGTGATTAATGATTTTTTATCACAAGCCTCACAGAACGCTTTTTATTAGAGACAGCAATTTAATTAAAAAACTTTACGAACACAGGAAAACTGTGAGACTAAAATGGCGAAGTTCGTCCTAGGTTTCACATAAGAATATATGTGAGCAAGCGCTACCAGTGTATTTGGAAATAACCGAATGAATTATTTTTCGAAGTGTTTCAGGATCGATTACCTCACAGATGGTTTGACCCAACGAAGAAATATAGCTTCATTAAATAATCCAGTATTCATTTCTGGGTGTAACCTCAGCTTTTTTCCCGATCCATTGTATTCGTCCTTGTAGGTAATATTACGTTTAGGTCAAAGTTGTACGTGGTTATAGTTTTAGATTGGTCCAAAGTTGCTACTTTTGACGTTTTTTGTGAGGGGATAGCATCGTTAATGGTCTAGTAACTTTGGGACACGCATTAATATAATTGGCATCGTCTGAAAAGTTAATGAACTCCTCTACATAAGAGAAAGGTCCTTGTATTATTCTTGAATTTAATTTCAAACATATAATTTATTTTCTTATTTTTTATGTATTTTAGTTTATTTCTTTTTAGTTTCTTTTATTCTCTACAAAATATTAGAATTTCAGAATGGATCAATTGGTTCAGAAATTATAGTAGTTTTTCAAAATGATTACATATTTCGCATAACATAATCTGATATGTTGGGAAAAATAGCGAGAACTAATGATGGATTAATTACAAAAATATTTTGTTACAAAAAATTGTCGCCAATGGAGCTAAGCTAATTCAGATAGGAATGTTTGGAGTCAATTTCGAAAGATTTCAGTACGCGGAATCTGATTATGTCTAACGTGACCATCTCTATTTGGACAAAAAGCGTGATATATTAATTCAAAAAGCGGGATGTGGCAGGATTTTGTAGGAGAAAAGGATCGTAAACAAATAATATAATGGGTGGGTTTTATTATTTTTTTAATTTTCTTAAAAGAGTAACAATTTTGGAATTATGTAGAAAAAAATTTATCCGTAAATGAAACATGTTTCATAAAGTGCAAATCAATGAAAAGTGTCATAGAATTTCTGACACATTTCTTAAAAACTATGAAATACTGTTTTTCATTCAATGAGCTTTAGTCATACAAGTTCATTATCTTTCATAATATAATTTATGAAAATTTTCATGGATTTTATAAAGATATTTCATTAATTATATGAAAAGGTTTCATACAAACAAAAAGCAAAACAAGTAAGGAAAGGCTAAAGTCGGGCGGGGTCGACTATATGATACACTCCACTTTCTATCCGAATACAATTCAATTCGGTAAAAAATTGAAAACGGGAAGGATTTTTGTATGTTTCCTAATCATAGGCTAATATGTCAAATCGAGAAGAATATTTGTATCGGGGCTATATCCAAAAATGGAATGATGTGACCCACTTACACAATAGGTACTTCCAATTCAAGTATAACGTGTTATGCTCAATTTAAAGAAATTCTCTGAAAATACGTGGTTTCTGGGGCTGAAAAAGTCAAGCCGGGAGCGAAATTTCTATGGGAGCTATATATAAATCTAAACCGATCTGACTCATTTTCACCATGGGTTTTTCTAGTTGAAACATAAGATATTTTGCCAAATTTGAAGAACATCTGTTAAAATATGTGGTTTCTAGAGCAGAAAAAGTCAAATAGTGAGGGAAATTTGAACGGGAGCTATTGACTATTGACCGATCTGACCTATTTTCACCACAGGTGTTCATTGTTTAAATATAAGTTGTTTTGCCAAATTTGAAAACAATCTGATAAAATATGTGGTTTCTAGAGCGGAAAAGGTCAAATTGGGAGCGAAATTTGTATGGGAGCTATATATAAGTCTGAACCGATCTGACTCATTTTCACCATGTCTGTTTCTAGTTGAAAAATAAAATATTTTGCCAAATTTGAAGAACATCTGTTAAAATATGTGGTATCTAGCGTGAAAAGAGTAAAATCGGGAGCAAAATTTGTATGGGAGCTATATCTAAATCTGAACCGAATTAAATGGCGTTCGTCCTTATCCCATAAAACATCGTTGTGCAAAGTTTCATTTTGTTCGAACAACAATTGCGACCTGGGCTTTGATTACAAGAATAGATGGACAGACGGACGGAAATTGCTAAATCGACTCAAAAAGTGATTAGAAGTCGATCGGTATACTTAACAATGGGTCTATCTCGTTTCCATAACATAATACACTCGTGGAGTGTATAAAAAGTGTGATTTATTGACTAACCAGTCGAATAAAGTCGGCACAATAAAAATCGATTTGTAAGTTATGAAACGTTTAAGAAAAACAACAAAATCCTTCATTATATTTATGACGACATTTCATAACACAAATATGACATATTTCATAATCTTTACGATTTTTTTTATTTAACACAATGAATTTTTCTTTTATCTTATGAAACTAAGTTTCACTAATTTAACACTATGTTTATGAAATGTTTATGAAAAATTTAATGAAACATTTCATTTTATTTCTGAATTTTTCATACATATTAAGAAAAAATTTACTAAATTTATGAAAAACATTTTATGAAATCTCTTCGTAAATATTATGAAGGAAATTTCTTTCAGTGTACAGAAGAATCTGTGTTGAGTTTTGATAAGCGGTCCATAAAATTATGACGTACATTTTGGATATTTCCGTCAATAGGGCTGTTTTTCTTTAAGCCGGGATAACAAGCTGCGATAACAAAAACTTTAATAAAAATTTAATTTTTCGTTCAAAATAAAAAAATATTTTTTCACATTGTCGCCAACTGCAATATAAATATACGTATCAAAAGAAATTTTCAAAAAAATGTTTTGTTTCGACTTTTCATTTTGACTTACACTGGATAATTATCCAGGCTAAGTCAAACATTTTTAACACAAAATTATTTTTTCAAAATTTGTTCACATTGACATTGCTTTTGGCGACAATTTTAAAAAATAATTTTATTTGATTTGAACTGGGATATTGTCCTGGCTCAAGACCATTTTGCTTCTATATTTAATAGAATGCAAATTTATTTACAAATGGCATGGTGACATTTATTAATTGGCTGCAGACTACCACGATCATGATTTCGACCATGTCAAAAGTCTTTTTCTTTTTTTGACATGGTCGAAATCATGATCGTGGTAGTCTGCAGCCAAGTAATAAATGTCTCCATGCCATTTGTAAATAAATTTGCATTCTATTAAATATAGAAGCAAAATGGTCTTGAGCCAGGACAATATCCCAGTTCAAATCAAATATTGATTACAGACCAAAAAAAAATTCAAACGAAAAAAGTAAAACAAATAATTTTATTTTTATTTTGAGTGAAATTTTAACATTTTATTTAGATTTTGGTTATCGCAGCTTAGTTATGCAGTCTTAAAGAAAAACAGCCATAATCATGTCATGTGTTAATTGACAATTTTAAAACAACCTTTAGGCTTTCCTAACTTGTTTTTATTTCGATCTGGTTAACATTCGGGGCAGTAGAATCTCTGCTGCGATAAACAGTCCAAAGGGTGAACCAATTCTGATGATCCTGTCCTACCGATTTCAACCACTGTGCCATCTTCCAGGCCGTTCGGTGTGCTTCCAAAGCTGGCTACCAACAATTCTGTTCGTTCCTCTATCAGACAACATCAGTAGCAACACCATCAGTTGGTGAGATACGAGTTCGTACATACATACGTACATATGTACATGTATGTGTGCATGGGGACGACTCTTTGATAGATAATGCATTAAAAATGCGTAAACACCAACCATCCAACCAAAGACGTGACATGACTTTCTGCTCGGGTTGTTTGTTGAAATCAACGACGTAAAGAAGACGTTTTTACAAATTCATATCAGTCAGCCAGTCTGCCCAAGACCATCGACTAGTCGAACTGAACGGAAAATGTTGCTGACTCAAAAGCCAAAAAACCAAAAAACACGTCTGTTTGACTGACAGACTATTTTTGGTTTGGTTTGGGCCCAACAAGGTGTGAACGCTGCTGGTGGGGGGAGTTGAAGAAACCCATCAAAAGAACACGAAAAAACAGGCGGCGGCAACAAACAAACAGAAGAGGATGCCAAGTATTGGAACATTATAGCACGCGACCGTTAAACTAACACATCAGGTGTTGTTGCCGGCCGGTGGGGAACGTGAACGTGCCTTTGCAGCCATACGGACGGACACCTCCGTCAAGTAGGAATCGGCTCGCAGTTGGCGAATTTTAAATTTATACCAGACAAATGTTAATTTGCCTACGATTTTAATTGAACTGTTCTGGATTGTGGAATTGATATATGCGAAATTCGTTGGCTCAAACAAAGACAAAGTATGTGAATCGTTACGAATAACAATAATTTGTTAATTATTTTAATTCGTATTAGCAATGTTTGTCTACAGAACGATAGTTTGCGATATATTGTATAGTTTAGTTTAAAAAGTTAACAAAAATGTGACCCGACTCTGAAAACCAAATTATAACAAGTAAAAAGACGTTAAGATCGGCCCCGCCGTATGTTCTATACCTTTCACCGCGGAGTGTATTATACAATATTACCGGCAGATGAGGGACTGTAAAAGTGCAACACCGTATTAGGAAAATTAAGATAATTTTTATGCAAAACAAATCTGTAGGTACTTCCGTAGGAAGCACATTTTAATCGCATCTCAAATCCCAAATGTACATTTTCCTCACTTTGGAGCAAGTTCTTTTAAAAAACTTCTAAAGAAGTCCATAATATTTTAATATTCCGCAACATTTTATGAATAGCATTTTCACAACTGAATGGAAACGACTTTTTAGTATGGGGTCGCAAAGATAAGGTGTCGGCTTTGCACCGAGTATAATTTGTATAATTTAAAAATGTTTGCTTAAAAAAATACAAATTTATTGATTGTTTAATGTACAGAAAATATTTCATATTTTTATTAATTATTAATACTACATAATATCAGTAAAATTAAGAAGTGTCAATTTATTTAATACTAAATTTTAGTTATTCAGCACTCACAACAGAGGATAGCTGAGATGATTAGAGTGCCGTAGTAGCAACCAGAAGGTTCGCTGTTATACCCCCGGTAGCGACGGATTTTTTAAAACAGAAATGGAAACAAGTTAAAATGTGGTTCCTTTGCAACACTTTAAAATAACTTTGAAGTCTATCATAATAAAGGACATCCTTCCAATAACAACTAAATGTTAATTTCATTTCATTGGTGAAGATCCCAATTTTCACTACTTCCGAATCACAAGATGAACATCTTTTTGACTTCGTTTGGTTGGCACCATTTTTATACCTCTTTTCCCATTGATCATTTCGAAATATCAATTTATTTTACTAGATCTCTTCATTCTTCGTGTCTACGCAGCCGGAAAGACGTGAAGAAATGGTACCATTTTTATCCTTTTTTTCTCATGTTACCCCTTATTTGGGAGTATTTCGGAATATCCATTTTATTATAAAAGTCTATGCAATTAGAGGAATATAGAAATATTTATAACTGCTGTACTTTGATTGGTACAATTTGTAACCCTTTTTGTCCCATTCAGCCCCCTAAAAGCACGCTATCTTTCGAACGAAATGAGTTAGAGGGTTACAATTTTCCACATATGTGTCTAATGAGTGTAGATCGCTTGGTATTGAAAGTGAGCGAAATCGGTTCAAAGGGAAAAAACCTCTTTCACAAGGACTGGAAATACCCCTAATAACTCCTAATATTTAGATAATAGAGATTATGCTTATTTTTACTTGGTATTGATTATACGCTTACCTCTTACAAAAATGGATAAAAATGGTACCTATCAAACGGCTACAAGCACAATACAATTGGGTGTGAGTAGATACATAATATTAAAGTATTTCCCAGTTTCGTACATTTAAGAGGTAGAATGGTAATAGAGGGATAAAAATGGTACAAACGGCAGCATATAGAATATTTTTCCGATATTTATCATTTAGGACTCATACCAAAGGTATTGATCCTGCTAATTTTTTACAACATGTATTTCCACAACAAAATGTTCCCACGAAATAAAATTTTTTTGTTTTTATTTCGAAATAAAATATTACAAAAAAAGTTCAATAATTCGACCAATAAGCTACATGAGCCAAGGACAAAACTTGATATATAAACTTCTTTCAAGTGTCTGTTTATTCAAGAAAAAATATGGGATTGTGCAATATATAAAAAAGTACATTGGAAATATATGATTTTTGAAAAGCGTGATCTTTTACAATCTAATACTGAAAGAATCTTGTTCCTAAAATTGTATGGTTTCATTAAAGAAACAGCTCAAGGTTTTATAAAATACTTTTCACTCTTTATTTAGAAGGCACCGTCGCTTATAACTACAAATACTCGCTTCTATTGTTCGATGTGAATTGATTTTCCAGAGCAATTGCTCTGTCTTTTATACACAAATTTAGATTAGACTTACACTATTGAACAAGTAAAGTAAATATCAACATGTGGCATAATGAATATATACAGGCTGTACGAATATAAATATCAACAAGTGTTTTGGAATTATACATTCATACATATGTGTTGAATAAAATAGTAACAAAGCTAATCATTTGTTTCATACTCCCCCTCTGATGCTGAAGGCGGCCCGACGAGGCATCAGCCTTATAATTTCATCTCTAGGACGTTCTCGTTGTCTTAACATGCGTATAGGTTGGCCCGGTTCCTTATTCGCTGCAAATACTGGGGTTACTCCTGAAGGGTGACATGTTCGTAATCGTATGTTAATGTTGTTCTCGTGAGAAATCACATCCGACGTTGAACCATGCTTCTCAATTATAAGATATGACCCGCCTCGTTGAGGTATGAACTTAGCCATGATTACTATAAAAAAGCGTTTGCCCTGACTTCAAATGCTGGTTGGTTATTAAATGTGTAGGGACTCCTTCTGCTCAACCTTCTACACCTACAATTGTGAGAGCATCACGTTCGATTGTCGAGCATTTATATTCTGCTTTCGAACCTAGTCCACTTATGCTTTCAATTGGTTATTCATCTGCACCCTACCCCTGGAGGAGAAGTTCCCCAAGAGCATATCCACTCTAATCTTCTTGCAAAATAAATGTGTCATCATTCTCTGCTTCTTTTAATATTGCAGTTAATTCTTCCCATTGGTCCTCATTAGGCATAATAGCATCAAAATCCTCTAAAATATGAATGTCCATAGAATATAATGGTACGAGTAGACGGTTTTGTTCTTCAGACATTTCATATTCATTGGCTTCTTGAAAATACATCTCGGCTTCACGACATACTTGTAACAAATCTTCTAATGTTTTTACATCGTCTCGTCTCAATGGCAGGATCTCGTTGTCCACAAAAACAGACCGTGCATTGTGCGAAAAATCAATTTCTTCGATGTTCAACAATTGCCATTAGTATTTGTTGAAGTTGGGTGGCTGATATATTATCCATATTTTCGTTTTCTTCTTCTCCTTCGTTATCCGATATTACGCCTTCAGAGGATGTCGATGCAGTATCCTTACTTCCGTCGCGTTCTATTAAGTTGGGCGCCAGTGAAACAATCTTGTTCCTATGATTGTATGGTTTCATTCAAGGTTTTATAAAATACTTTTCACTCTTTATTTAGAATA
Source organism: Polietes domitor (assembly GCA_947397865.1). Lineage (NCBI taxonomy): Eukaryota > Metazoa > Arthropoda > Insecta > Diptera > Muscidae > Polietes > Polietes domitor. The sequence goes on along the minus strand of OX377618.1, from coordinate 243,929,485 downwards.
CTGGATAACTAAGCTGCGATAACAAAAATCTAAAATGTTAAAATTTCACTCAAAATAAAAAATTCTTTTTTAAAATTGTCGCCAAAAGCAATGTCAATGTGTGTGTGAATACAAATTTTGAAAAAATAAGTTTGTGTTAAAACTGGATAATTAATTATCCAGTGTAAGTCAAAATGATGGATATCGAGGATAAGTCCAATAAAGTCGACACAAAATATTTGTTTGAAAATTTCTTTTGATACATATATTTATATTGTAGTTGGCGACAATGTGAACAGATATTTTTTACTTTGAACGAAAAATTAAATTTTTATTAAAGTTTTTGTTAGTGCAGCTTGTTATCCCGTCTTAAAGAAAAACAGCCCTATTGTTCGATGTGAATTTTATTTATACACAAATTTAGATAGGAATAATCGAGTAACTTACACTATTGAACAAGTAAAGTAAATATCAACATGTGGTATACAGGATGCGCAAAAGTCGCGAAGTTTTTTAAAACAATAATAACTTGATTATTTTTTTATTTTTCTTACAAAATAATAAAATATAATATCTGTAGATTTTTTAAATTCATGTGCGAAAGATTACGTCACGTAAGTGACCACCATTTTCAGCCGCGCAAAGTTGAGCTCTTTCAAGAGCATTTTCCATGACACGAATCAGAGTATCTGGCTGTGACGCTCTTATTTCGGCTCGAATATTCTCCTTCAGCTGTTCAAGGTTTCTGGGTTTATTGTTGTTATTATTTATCTCTCTTTTAAATATCCTCAAAGGAAATAATCAAGTGCTGTTAAATCCCGCGAACTGGCCGGCCAATTAAATGATGAATTTTTGGAAATCAAACGTTCGCAAAAAATCTCCCTTAGGAGGTGCATAGTGGTTCGAGCAGTGTGTGCAGTGGTCGCATTTTGTTGGCCTTAAAATAATTTTGGAGCATATCTCGGTATCGCTCGCCATTTACAGTTACAGCATTGCCATTGTTATATTCGAAAAAGAATGGTCCAATAATTCTTTGGGACGTAATTGCGTAATTACAGAACGTGGACTTCCGCTTCGTGGAAGATCCCTCACTGGACCTTGTTCCTGAAATCGCGTCACTAATCTCATTGATTCGGAGGGTGAATTCCGCACATTAAAATGACGATGATAGGCTCGTTGAGTTTGAATTGTTGATCGATGATGTTCAAAATAAAATTCTATGATTTTGGTTCGTTGGATAACGTTCTAACTTTCCATGATTAATCTCCCAGATTCATTTTGCAAGTCCTAAAAAAAGGGGGGAAATTAAATTAGAAAAGTTATTAATTTTACAAATCCCTTCGCGACTTTTGCCGCACCCTGTATTTATCATAATTTTTTGACAAATGTCGTTTATCCCCATTCTTGGGGGATATCGTTTCCTGCGTAATGTCCTGCCAGCAAATTTTGCAACTTATTTATTTCATTGGATACCACTTCGTGTAGTCATTTCATCATATCTTACCAACCAACTCTCAACGAAAAAGGTTGTCCAATCACGCTGTCGTCCACGCTTCTCGCATTTCTCTTGAGATAACGTTTCTCGTTATGCGATAAAGTCAATTCGCTTCAAGTTTATCTTCTGGTGATATTTTCCCACTCTTGCGATTTTTCCTTTAAAAGCACGGTGTACTCGTGTGTGTGTGTGGGAGTGTGCGCGTGTTTTCTTTTTTCTTGGTTTAGCGCCAATCTATTCGTGTTGCCAAACATGCTTTATTGCACCTTTTTTCTGTTGGCGGCGGCGAGCGACAACACATGAACGTGGGAGTAGATAGCTGTGTGTGTGAGTGAACGAGCGCCTTTTCTAGGTGAAGGATTTGGAATTTGCAACACAATCACGCACAGACTGTGTAATTAAGCACACGTCATATGCGATTAAAACAAATCACTGTGTGGACTGGTATCTGCGAGAATGCGTGCATGCCTGCACGTGTGTGCGTCGGAGTGGGAACAGTGAGTGTCATGCAAAAATCGTACATAAGATTTATTAGGTGCCTTTATATAGGCACCTTGTTTAGAGAGTTTTGTCGGAATTTATTGTTGAACAATATACATAGATATATTTAAGAAAGTTGGTGCAATATCTAGATTCAAAATACCGTGATTACACAAATGAATTGAAAAGTTATATTTATACCCTCTACTAGGTTATTTTATCTGTGTGTTATATACCTTTTCAATCCATTTAACCATCTCTGGAGGCCTTCGAAATGTGGATATATCGCCGAGTACTGCAAATACCATGGACTGCCAGAGTCTCCAATGATGAAGTACTAAGAAGGATGAATGCCTACCGGCAGCTACTATCAACAATATGATACAGGAAGATTTCGTACTTAGGACACGTATTGAGAAACAAAAAATACACAATTTTACAAGCAGTCCTTAAAGGAAAAATTGAAGGAAGACGTGGTAGAGTTAGAATAGCTGAAAAACAGGACAGGATATAACTATGAAAATGCTCTCCTACAAGCCACTAAGAACCGAGAGCTGGCCATTTGTGCATAAAATCAATGAAAAATAATTGTACAATCATAAATATCCGAATGACGGATGAGTAAATAAAGAAGAAGAGTCCGTCCAACTGTCTGTCCATGTATTCTTCTAATCACAGATCGCTTTACTGTCCATTCCTTAACAATGAAGATTTGCGGGTCAATGACGAACGTTATTTAATTTGAATCAAATCAGTTCAGATTTAAATATAGCCTCCAAACAAATTTCGCTCCCGATTTGTTTTTTCCACTCTCGATACCATATTTTAAAAGATTTTGCACAACACCGTATCTTTAAACTAGAGACATCTGTGGTGAAAATTTGTCAAATCGGTTTAGAATTATATATAGCTCCCATACAAATGTCCTTGCCGATTTGACTTTTTCTGCTCTAGAAACCACATAATTTAACTGATTTTGATCAAATTTGCCAAAGCAAAGATTTAGATACAGCCCCCATAAAAATATCGCTTTGACTTTTTCCTCTTTACAAAACGTATATTTTAAAAGATTTTGGTCTAAACACGTTATATTTCAACTGAAAACATACATTGTGAAAGTGGGTCTCATCGGTCCATGATAAAAGACACATGCCAAAATCTGTGACATTTAAAATCGCCATAAAAATTTGGTCTGCAAAATGAAGAATAGTCCAAAACCAAAAATTAAATTACGTCCAAGAATAAATGAAAAATCTCCCAAATCATAAATGCAATATCGCCCAAAAACTGTATTATTTTTCATGTGGAAAATCGCCCAAAAATTTTAGTAGTTTACAATATGAACAAGTAAGTAAGTTTCGGTTGGTTAAACCGACGTATATATACTAGGTTGGGTCGCGGTCAATTCAGATGGAATTTTCAGTCACCGCACGAAATAAAGTTTGGATTGTTTAATGATGATTTGCAAAATATTTCCCTCTAGATCAAGCCGTCTGTGAGCTAAACTCTCATGGAAATACCTCTCAAAATCATGTTTTCCCGTGTAATTCGTTTTTGTTTTGCTTTTTCGTCAATTTTTTTTTGAAATAATAGACCGTGGACTTCCTCTTCGTGGAAGATCCCTCACTGGACCTTGTTCCCGAAATCGCGTCACTAATCTCGAATTATTGATTCGTTGGGCGAATTCCGCACATTTAAATGGCAACGATAGGCTCGTTGAGTTTGAATTATAATTCAAATAATCAATAATTATTGATCGATGATGTTCAAAATAAAATTCTATGATTTTGCTTCGTTGGATAACGTTGTAACTTTCCATGATTAATCTCCCAGATTTAGTTTGCAAGTCCTAAAAAAAAGGGGGAAAATTAAATTAGAAAAGTTATTAATTTTTCAAATTCCTTCGTGACTTTCGCCGCACCCTGTATTTCACATAATTTTTTTGACAAATTTCGTTTATCTTCCTACCCATTTTTGGGGGATATCGTTTATTCCATTGGATACCACTTCATGTAGTCATTTCATCATATCTTACCAACCACCTCTCAACGAAAAAGGTTGTCCAATCACGCTGTCGTCCATGCCTCTCGCATTTCTTTTGCGATAGCATTTCTCGTTATGCGATAAAGTCAATTCGCTTCAAGTTTATCTTCTGGTGATATTTTCCCACTCTTGCGATTTTTCCTTCAAAGCACTTTAAATATATATTTTGATTCTTGTCTTAGAGTAACTTATTGGCCGAATTATTGGACCTTTGAAAAAATGAATGAAAAATGCTGAAAAAATCGTGTTTGGTGTTTGTGTTTTATAAAATATAATAATAAATAAAATAAAATAATAATAATAAAATAAATATAATAAATAGCGGCAGTCAAGACCTTTCGAATGGTGCCTAAATGATGAACATCGGAGGAAAATTGACGCCGCAGCGCTCATTTTTGTAAAAAGATTTTGAAATGTTTGGCTCTGAAATTCATACCGTGTATTAAATTATTTTACAATCAAGGAGTGACGTAATTTTTCGATATGCATCATTTAGGTATCATTCGAAAGGTATTAATTCCTTGTATTTAACACCTTTTACAAAATGTTTCCAAGAAATATGAGTTTTTAGCTGTCACCTTGAAAAAACACAAAAAATTCAATATAAAGGTCCAATAATACAACCAATGAGTTATTCTAAGACAAGAATAAAAATATTTATTTAAAGTGCTTTCAAGGGTCTATTATTTCAGAAAAAAATGACAAAAAAGCAACACAAAAACAAATTATACGGGAAAACATGATTTTTAGGAGCGTTTAGCTCACAGATGGCTTGACCCATTAACGAAATATTTTGAGATCATCATTAAACAATCCAACAAATTTTTAAGAGATCTTATAGTACTTACGGCGTAGATATGGATTTCAGGCACCGGTATAAAAGTTAAAATGATTTAATTTTACATAGGATGTTGACAATTGTGTTGGAGGTACTAGAAGGGGCGTGGCAAAAGAATAAATATTTTATAGTTTTAAATTAATTAGTTTAATTAATTAAGTTTTAAATTAATTTTCAAATATAAATTTGCATGGAAGAAATATCAGTTTTATTTTAACAATAGCTTATGCCAAATTGTATGGGAGGTACACCCCTTCTGCTACCTCCAATACAATTTGGCATATATCTATATCGCCCATATTTCATGTGGGTATAGCTACTACAAAAAGACATTGCCAAATATCAAACTGTCATTCGTATAGAAGTTACAAAAGCTTTAATTTCACACAGGTTAGGGTAAATTGTTTGGGAGCTTCTTTAAGCGGCGTGGTAAATACCTACGGTCAAAGTGATTTTATTAAATATCAAAATATAGCTGATTTTGAATATTCATTCATTCATTTTTAATCTGACATAGAAATATTAACCATTTGTGTCGAAAGTAACAAGACTGGGCGTGGCAATTTCGCTCATCTTCGAACATAAACTAAATTTGAGGAAAATATTAATATGTGCAAAGATTGAATAGATTCCTTTCGACAGTTATTGTGCACACCAACCAGCCAGTAGACGGACGAACATTGATCAAACAGCTTTAAATGCCGTCAGTCACTGCTTCGATGGGTTACGCTTTTTTCTGTCCCAAATGATATATACCCTCGTGCTCTGTAGAGTGAGGGTATAAACATCAAAAATTAAATCATAGCTTTGTAATCTAACAACAAAAATAATATCTATTTTAGAACATATTTTTGTTTAAATGACGTATTTTACTGCGATAAAATATAAAAAAATATATATCACCTGGCTGCACAGAGTAACGGTTTCCTGAGCGGTATTTCATGATTTTTATACACTCCACGAGAGTATTATGTCTTTGTGCATTTGTTTGTAACACCCAAAAGGAGGCGAGATAGACCCATTGTTAATTATACCGATCGACTTAGAATCACTTTTTGAATAGATTTAGCAATGTCTGTCTGTCTGTCTGTCCATCTATTCTTGTACGAAACATTGCACAACGACGTTTTTCGGGATAAGGACGAACGCTATTTATTTTTTTTTATTTTAATTTGAAAATCGGTTCAGTTTTAGATATAGCCCCCATACGAATTTCACTCCCGATTTGACCCTCTTCACGCTGGATACCACATATTTTAACAGATTTGGTTCAAATTTGGTAGAACATCTTATTTTTCCAATATAAACACCCATCATAAAAATGGGTCAGATCGGTTCAGATTTATATATAGCCCCAATACAAATTTGGCTCCCAATATCACCTTTTCCGTTATAGAAACCGCATATTTTATCAGATTGTTTTCAAAATTGGCAAAACATATTATATTTCATCTAGAAACACCTGTGGTGAAAATGTGTTAGATCGGTTCATCTTATATTTAAACTAGGAACACCTCTGGTTAATATAGGACAGATCGATTCAGATTTATATATAGCTCCCATTCAAATTTCGCTCCCGATTTGATTTTTAGTGCTCCACATATTTTAACAGATCTTCTTCAAATTTGGCAAAATATCTAATGTTTCCACTAGAAACACCCATGGTGAAAATGGGTCAGATCTAGCTTTATATTTATATTTGCTCCCAGCTTGACTTTTCCCCCCAGGAAACCACATATTTTCAGAGAATTTCTTCATATTGAGTAAAACACGTAATACTTGAACTGGAAGAACCTATTGTGTAAGTGGGTCACATCATTCCATGTTTGGATATAGCCCCAATACAAATATTCTTTTCGATTTGACAAATTTGACCCGGTCATATTAGCCTATGATTAGGAAACATACAAAAATCCTTCCCGTTTTCAATTTTTTAACGAATTGAATTGTATTCGGATAGAAAGAGGGTAGTCGGCCCCGCCCGACTTTAGCCTTTCCTTACTTGTTCTTAATTTCTGTATCGTTTTTTGGTACATTTCTTATAATTTTTTCATGCACCTACCAAGATCTTTACCGAATTGAATTTTAATGACGTTGAAAATGGAGGGAGGTATCATATAGTCGTCCCTGATCGACTTTAGTCTTTCCTTACTAGTTTTCATTTAAAAAATGGTGAGTCTTATTTTACTAAGATTATCTCTACACCACTATCTGGAACAGGACATGATCACAATGGGATATAGCTTTATGAGTCATTACATGTCAGACGGTACGATGTTTGACCTATATACTATTTTTGACCTAATAGCTGCTATTGTTTTGAAAGTTTGTATGCATTCTTCTCATAGAAATATTGTATAAGTATTTTTGGAAAAAATTAGATTTTTTTCACGAGTTATGACTAATTTAGCAGAGAATAAAACTGTTAAATCTTAAAAAACATAACGCGACTATACCATAACTCATTAATATTTTAGAAGTAATTGAAATTCCCTTCTAAACAAGGTATAGCACATTAAAATCGGTCAAGTGTTTAAGGAGTTACTGGCGATTGATTGAACTCACCTTTTATTCTCTGTTAAATTTATAAAAACTCGTGAAAAAACGTTTATTTAATTTTTCCAAAAATACTTATACAATATTTTTGTGAGAAGAATGCATACTCCCAGCTATCGAGGTTCAAAAATCGTACTACTTGGCATGGAATGACTCATATATACTGTCAATTAAGTCACAGTCTATAGCTGAGTCTATTAAACCAAATCTATTTATACTTTCATACATTTGATAAAAGTGATCCATTTTCACTGGCACTCATTATATATACTACGTACATTCATACATCCATACATACATACATATGTAGATTATATGTCGCTCAGTATCTAAACTTTTTTTGAGTTTTGGCTTATGGCGTTGGTGTAATGGTTGTGTTTGGCGCGAATTAATGCAAAAGTCAATAAAACTTAAAAAAGTTTGTTTTTTTCTTGTGTTTTCGCTCGCATAAGTTACGTGAGGCCTTGAAAAATCCAAGACCACGACATGCACGACAAAAATTAAAGACAGTTTTTAATCGTTTTCTTCTTCTTTATTTTCTCTTTTTTCCTTGCAGCTCTCTCGCGTAAAAGTACAGAATAGAAAAAATAGAAACAAAATGCTGAAATCATTTAAAATTTACACGTGCACAAACGGTTCGTTGGGTTTACACTTGAGCAGGGCACCCTGGGATCCCTATCCCTGGGTGAGCAGCATTCAGAAGGAGTCCACCTCGTATGTGGCCGGTCTGCGAGTGGGTGATTGCCTGCTCGAGTTGAACGGCAATGATGTCTTGGGCCTGAAAATCTCCGAGATTGCAGGTCTATTGAAAAATCATTGGCTCAACGAGAGCAGCAATCATGTCAGCGTTGTCATATGGCGCAAGAAGGCCAAAGATGCCGCCGATGCCGTCGAAGCCGATGACGATGAAGACGAAGATGAGGAAAACAATGCGGTAAGTTTGTCTTACATGTCGATGTTGTTATGTCATGTGATGTGTTGCTTGTTGTTTGGGGTCTATGTGCACGTACATACCTACCTCCCCGTGCATAGTTCTTCATCTTCTTCTCAAGTTGCATGTTTTGTTGCAATACAAAATTATTATTTGTTCACACGTAACACGGCGGTTTATGGCGGACGGACGTATGTATGAGACATAGCACAGTGGGGCAAATAATTTAGAGAGGACAAAGTTAACATAAACTTTGGTTTGGGACATACAATATCGAAAAGTTATGATCGAAATTAATTTCTTATTTTTGTGGAAGATTTATAATTTTTCAACGAAAGGAAATAGGATGCCGAGATAATTGGACTATTGGAATTAATCACGTTAGATTTTGAATAATTTCTGTAAATATTTAGGGGCGGGCCACGACATTCGATCGAAATATATTTTTTTGTAAAAAATGTATACATTTAAAAAAGGAAATATAATGTTGAGATAACATATATCTATATATATAAACTATACCACAAAAGTCTACAAACGATAGTAAATTATGAGCAAAATAAGAATTGGTTTTGTGATGTTTAGACATGACAAAAGACCACGGCATTATTTGCCTCCAGTCTCCAGAAAATAAAAATAAATAAGAAATAATATTAAACGTCGTTTGTAGACTTTTGTGGCATAGTGTAAAAGAGTTGCGTTTCTGACTGACTGAAGACAATAGGCCTGTTCGATTGGGCTTACTAGCTTACAATTAAGAGACTTGATATGGTGGCAACGTTGCTACCTATTGGTTTTTCTTAAATGGATTAAAATGGAAAATCTGGCAACTTAACTAAGAGAGTAGCAAGCTACTTTCTTGTTAAACGAGTAAATTCCATACAAATTTTAAGGGTGTTCGCAAATATGAGGAGACGCGGACTAAGAATGGATTTAATGAAATTCATACTTTTGGGAGAGCGCCACGGTAGTCGAGTTGGTAGAGTGTTTGGCTATCAGCGTGCGGGCTGTGGGTTCGATTCCCACCAGAGGCTCTGGTATGTCGCTGCAATAACTAGCTGCAATGGTCTTAGTCACCCCGGCTCAATCCCTGGACTCAAAATTAGAATATAAATTTACTTTGTATTGTAATTCATAATAAATAAATAAAAATACAAAAAGGGATAAACATCGAACCTTCGTCCTGGCTAAACGGTAGTAGCTAGAAACATGAAATTCGGTGTGTGCCTTGCACTTACCATGCAGACAAGCTGCAAAAAGGGATTTTTCGAAATGTGTACTCTTAAGGGAGGAAAGAGAGAAAAAGGGGTAAAAATGGTACCTATTCGTGATTCTGTATTTACATTTCTCTGACAACGTAGACTAACAACACAAGCGGAACAAAAAGGGATAATAATAGTACCAACTAGAGTATCACAGCTAGAATCGTGAAATATGGTATGTAAATTTCTCACATCACATAGAAGCGCATTTATATTTTGTACTTTTAAGGTGGTGAGCGCCACAAAAAGGGGATAAAAATGGTACCAACTAAATTATTGCAGCTAGAATCTTGAAAATTGATACATAAATTCCTCTGACCATGTAGAACAGTAAAATTGGGATTTTCGAAATTTGTACTTTTACGAGCGGGACAAAAAGGGATACAAATGGTACCTATTTAAGGATTGCATCTATATTCGTGGAATTTGGTATGTAAATTCATCTGATAACGTAGAAGCGCAATCTAAATTATTTTTTCGAAATTTGAACTTAAAAGGGATAAAAATGGTACCAAATAAAGTATTGTAGCCAGAATAGTGAAATTCAGCGTGTACATTAGGGCGTACCTCAAAAAAAGTTCGCCGTACACCTTCGAATATGAAGTATTATTGAAAGGTAGTTTCAAATTTTTTTTTTTTTATGCCGAGCGTAGGTGTCGCGCTTTTACATTTTTCTATATAACTTCTGCATTTATAAACGGATTTTAAAGTGTGATTCATCGATGTTTTTGTTTCGACGAGGCCGATTTTTTTGTCTTTGAAGTCATTGAGCTCAAGCACCCCCTTCTGGTACTTACCCATCATATCTCAGTTGCTACTACCCTAATGTACCACTCTAATATCAGAAAATTAAAGCTCGCATAAAATCATGAATCATGCTTGAGCTCGATGACTTCAAAGACAAAAAAATCGGCCTCGTTGAGACAAAAACATCGATGTATCACACTTTAAAATCCGTTTATAAATGCAGAAGTTATATAGAAAAATGTAAAAGCGCGACCACTACGTTCGGCATAAAAAAATAAAAAAAATTTTTTTGAAACTACCTTTCAATAATATTTCATATTCGAAGGTGTACGGCGAACTTTTTTTTTACTTGTAACCTGGTACGCTCTAGTGTACATTCCTACGACATCGTAGACGGGCAACATAAATGGATTTTTTGCAATTTGTACTTTAATCTAGTGAGCCGGTTAAAAAGGGATAAAAATGGTACCAACTAAAGTATCACAGCTAGAATCGTGAAATTTGGTGTGAAAATTTCTCTGTAGAGGCGCAGTAAAATGGTACTTTCCTAAATTTGTTCTTTTACTCGCGGGAGGAAAGGGATAAATATGGTACCAATTTAAGTATTGCAGCTATAATCGTGACATTCGGTGTGTAAATTCCTCTGAAAACGTAGAAGCACAATCTAAATGGATTTTTTGAAATTTTTACTTTTCAGGGGTGAGCGGGACAAAAAGGGATAAATATGGTAGCAGCTGGAATCGTGAAATTCGGCCTATACATTTCTCCGATCACGTAGACGCGCATCATAAATTGATTGTTTTGAATTTGTACTTTTAAGGAGTGAACTGAACAAAAAGGGATAAAAATGGTACCAACTATAGTGTTGCAGCTAGAATCGTGAAATTTGATATGCAAATTTGTCTGACCATGTAGAAGCGCAGTAAAATTGCTCGGAACAAAAAGGTATAATAAATGTGTACAGCCCTTTAATTACATAAACGCGGTTTGTACTTATAAGGAGGATGTGGGACAAAAAAGGGATAGACGTTCCACCAAATAAAGTACATGCTTTTAGGGGAGATGCGAGAACACAGCGACTTTCCAAAATGTGTGCACAGATGGGTCTGAGGTTGTAGCCTTCACTAGGGTATTATGACTTTGTGCATTTGTTTGTAACACCGAAAAGGAAGCTAGATAGACCCATTGTTAAGTATACCGATCGACTTAGAATCAATTTTAGAATCGATTTAGCCATGTCCGTCTGTCTGTCTGTCCGATTTGACTTTTTCTGCTCTAGAAGCCACATAATTTAAGATTTTGATCAAATTTGGCACAAGACCTTTTCATTTCAACTGGAAACTTTTTGTAGAAAATGGGTCATATCGGTTCAGATTTAGATATTGCCACCATACATATTTCACGAACGATTTGACTTTTTGCGGCCTAGGAGCAGTATATGTTAACAGTTTTTTTTTAGTTCGGCGTAAAACCATATATTTCATCTAGAAATAACTCTGGTGAAAATGGGTCAAATCGGTTCAGATTTTTATATAGCTCCCATACAAATGTTGCATGTGACTTTTTCCACACCAGAAACCACATATTTTACCAGATTATGATCTCAACACGTTATGCTTCAACTGGAAACATACAATGCAAAAGTGGGTCTCATCGGGCCATGATATAGGACACATGACAAAATCCTCAACGAATTCGATTGGCGTAGAAAGTGGAGGGTATCACATAGTCGGTCCGCCCTACTTTAGCCTTTCCTTACTTAGTTTTTGTTCAAAACTGAGTAGAAAATCATAAAAAATGATGCATACGAAGGGATTTCAGCTAAATTAGTGCAATTTGACAAGAACATTCCTTTCACTTTGAGAGCTATCTAATATGAGGTTTCCAAATTACTATTTTAGATTTATCTATATCCATCGAAAGAAAATTCAATAAATACTATCCAAAAACAGAGATGTATAAATTGATAACAAATAACTGGCTTTTTCGCGTGCGAAGTTGAAGGGACTGATAGTAGGAAATTTGAATAATTTCTGTCGATATTTATGGGGTTTTTACAATAAATAAAATCACATTTCTATCGTAACTTTCCCGATTACGGATTGCTGATATTCAGACTGTTCGGACTGTCCTTTTGATATTATACACTCAAAGAAAAATTTAATAAATGCAAGTGAAATTGATTGATATGATATGTCATATTGAAAAGTCTCATCATATTCCAAAAAAAAATAAACATAAAGCGGAAATACTGGCACATGACACTATTATATTTAAACTGCATGTCTTCCTCCCACTGTGCTTTGTTTTCTTCTGCTTCTTCTTCTTCTCGTTATTGCCGGCTATTGTGCGGTATTGCCTTTATGAGGTTTTCGCTTTGTCAGTGTGCGGTTGATGACTGTTTCACTCGAGTACTCGACTGTGCGAGAGTACTTTTTTATGATTATTGTTATTTAAATGTGGGTCATTGTAAAGTGTTTGGTTTGTCTGTCTGTTTGGTTTGTTTGTTTAGGAAAATTGGCTAATTCCCAGCGGGAAAAGTTGGAAGGCCTCCCCTTAGAAGGCCTTCTAAAATGCCTTCTCTTCGGATCTGAAACACATTCCTGTATGCCTTCTGAAAATAGGCATTCCAGAAGGCCTTCCTCGCGCATGAAAAAAGATTCGGGGCACATTCTCACCCCGCTTCTCTAAGAAGGCCTACCAGAAGGCCTAATCATTAGCATTTAGAAATCCCAAACTCAGTCTTGACTGCCTTCTTTGAGAAGGCATTTAGAAAGGCCTTCTCATTTCCTATTAGATAGATCCAATTGACGTTCTTCATTGCCTTCCTTTAGAAGGCCTGGTAGCATGCTAGGAGAATGAAGGCAGTACGGAGGGTTTATGAAAATTTTTTCACAATTCTCCTGATTAGAAGTCAATTAAAATAAATTTATAATATTAATTAATGGAAATTATTTATATAAAAATATTTTTAAGTGCTTTGTTTGTTTAATGATAATAAGATTTGTTGCTGTTGTCTTTGTGCCTTTGATCGACATAGAGCCACTTGCTGAGTCGATTTGAAATGTCTGTCTGTGCATCTATTCTTGTAATCAAACTGCAGGTCGCAATTCCGCACCGATTCAAATGAAACGCTATTTAATATTAAGCAAATAGGTTCAAATGTAGATATAGCCTTTATACAAATGTCATTTCCGGTGTGTCTCCATTTTTAGCCATTTGGGTTCCAACTTGGCATTATTTTTCATCCGTCCAGCTTTCATATAGACCCCATACAAATACCCAATATGCTTTATTTACGCTCTAGAAGACAGTTATATGTGATAATTTCCCGGTGCTGCAAAGTATATAATTAATTATAAACAGTAGAAGTAGGGAACACCTTTATTATTTAGACGTTTACCAACATCCACGACCCTATATTTATCGGCTACTCCTATCATTGTACTATGTACAAATCCAATATTTATAGGAAATGGAGCAAAAAAAATATTTAACTTCTCTTACTTTTTACGAAAATATTTATCATATCCTTCATAATATCTTAATATTTCATAATTTTACACGTCCGACACCCATTCCTGAAGGCCTTCTACGAAAAGGCATTTTAGAAGGCCTTCCCTTTAGATGCTACACGATCCATAACTCATGCTTGCTTGCCTTCTTCGGATAGACATGCTAGAAGGCCTTGCGAGAGAAGGCAGCGCGGAAGGTGTTCTATTTATAGATAGATATTTTGTATAAACATTTTGTTGTAAACACATAACTAAATTTTTTGGCTCATTCAAACTTCCCTTCTTTCGCGAGACATGCTAGAAGGCCTGCCAAAAGAAGGCAGTGGCGAAGGTATTCGCGTACTCGAATGGTCGTGTGTTTCTATAAGCTTTTTGTCGTAATTAGACAATAAAGTTCTGTGGTTTAGAAGGTAGCACGTCCGATTAGCAATGCGAAGATCATGAGTTCAAATTCCAGCCGAGGCAAATAAAAATGTTCAAAGAATTTAATTAAAAATTAATATACTGTCAATAACAAGGCCAGAAATATTGAAAAAATGCTGGTCCATTGGTTCGTCATATATTTTTTTTAATTTTGCGCCTTATTTTTTACCTTCTAGAAGACCTTCTGAAAGCGCTTTGGTTGCAGGCCTTCCAGAAGGTCTTTGGTAGGATGCCTTCTAGATGACCTTTTGTCAGAGCCCTTCTAGAAGGCCTGCGAATAGAAGCGAGAGGGGAAGGCCTTGCTCTCCAATCTTACCCTGTATTAATTTGAAATGAGTGTATAATGCAGCAAGCATGCCTTGCGCCTCCCTACGAAGGCCTGTGAGAAGGCCTTGTGTACGCCTTCTTTTTCCCGCTGGGTTATTAAGTAAACACACACACACATATGTGCTGGCACGTACAGACATACGTGTTCATGTATGTCAACCAAGATAAGAGATGACAATTTATGAGCAGTCTTAATGGTTACAAGGTTAATAAGGGGTGGGGCTATCAAAAAGAAAAAATCGGACATATGTTTGTTATAAGTGGTACTAAGAACAATGTTATTGGTCTAATTGGTACACCGGAATAATTAGAGTTAAATTATTAGCGGAGATTTAAATGTCACTCATCACTGTTAATTGAGAGTATTTCCGCCAAGTATGTCAACACTTGAAATATAGAAAGTAGCTGGAAATGTCAGTGAAATTAGGACATCATTTGAACTTGGGTGTTATTCATTTGTACTTCCTACACGATTTTAGTTCATCGAAACAACTACAGTTTTATAAAAATTAATAGCAACGTAAATAAGATTAGTGTAACAGAAAGCAGTAGTTTGATAACATTTTATATATAACCTAAAACATCGAAACTGAAATGGGGTCGCATTTTTATATAGCCTCCATTAAAATGTTCTTCCGGAGTTGACCGCTCTAGAAAACACATACTTTAACCGAAAATTTAGCACAACACCTTAAGTTTCATACAGAACAATCTTAGGTGAAAGTGAGACATTTCGGTCCTTATTTCGATATAGTCTCATACTACATCCGATATTTCGATCAGATTCCCTATGTGTTTATATCTCACCTGGAAACATCTGTGAACCACGCCACACCTTGCTTGGCTAGTGCCCTCATAACAATATCTTTTCATCTTGGAGAGTATCACTTAGTCGACCCGATCGACGTTCGCCTTTCTTGTTTTCGTTTTCAAATTTTATTTTTTCTGAAATTTTCAATACAATAATATAAAATATATCAGCACGAGGCTTCTCTTCAGATGCTGACCTATTATACCCTTACTTGACAGAGTAGGAGGTGTAACGCATTGTAGAAGTGATTTAAGACCCTATGTAGATATATTTGGACCAAATCCGTTTCACGATTTTTAAGCTGTTTGAGCAATTTCCATACGTCCGTCTGGCTGGCGTACACGATAACTTTCGAAAGGAGTTAAGGAATTGATAGAAACGTTGCACATGATAATATTTTTTTCAAACTTAGTTTAAGTTCGAAGATGGGCGAAAGTCGCACACTTCTGGAACCTGCCACACGAATAGTCCAAAACTACTTAAAAGTAGAGCTATTATAATTTATATACATATTTCCCCTGAGAGTGAGGTTATATAATAGGCTGGGTCGACGTCCATACAAATGGAAAAACAAGTTGCAGTCACCCCACGAAAATAAAGTTGGATTGTTTAATGATGATTGGCAAAATATTTCGTTCCTAGATCAAGCAATCTGTGTGCTAAACGCTCCTGGAAATAAACCCTAAAAATCATGTTTTTCCGGTATAATTTTTTGTGTGTTACATTTTTCCAAATTTTTTTCTGAAATAATAGACCTTTGAAAGTACTTTAAATAAAAATTTCGATTCTTGTCTTAGTGTTACTTATTGGTCGAATTATTGGACGTTCATAGATTTTTTGTGGATTTTCACTGGGACTACTGAAAACTTTTTCGTATTTGGAGGTAGTATTTTATAAAAAATGAATAGCTGCAGTCAATACCTTTCGAATGATGCCTTAATGATGAACACCGCAGCGCTCATTTTTGTAAAAAGAGTTAGAACATCTTCGCTCTGAAAACCAACGTCTGTATAAAATTATTTCACAAAAGTGGAGTCAGTGACGTAATTTTTTGTCCGATATTCATCATATATGCATCATTCGAAAGGTATTGATTCCTTCTATTTATTTTTCATTGCAACTCTTACAAAAGAATGTTTCCAAGTGAGTTTTTAGCTGTCACCTTGAAGACCCGCAAGCAATCAATATAAACGCCCAATAATCCTACCAATGAGTTATTCTACGACAAGCATAAAAATTGTTATTTAAAGTGCTTCCAAGGGTCTAATAATTCAGATAAAAATGTTGGCCAAAAATGCAACATAAAAAAATTACACGGGAAAAATATGATTTTTAGTGTTTTTTTCAGGAGCGTTTGACCAAGTTACCAATAGTCAATTTAAAAAATAAATATTCTTATATTTATATCTTCAAAAAAGCTTAAATATCATAAATATTTGGTTGTATTTCCATTCTATATTAATTCCAAAAGTAAAAATTTTGAAAATCCATTATCTGACGTACATAGTGCAAAATAACTAAACTTCATGATTCAACCAATTTTTGCGTAAAAGTACGAATTTGGAAACAACTTTTATTTTTGGTGTCCAATTTTGGCATTTCCACGTTTTTGAGTAACAGAGGTCCAATTGCTGCTAACGGCGACGAATCGATAATTGATGGTCATCATTAACACTGGCCGATACAGCTGCGATATTTTCTTCAGTTCGCACTCTACGTAAGCGTGTTGGTGGTTTAATGTCCAACAATGTAAATTTGGTGCGAAATTTAGCCGCTTCAGTGGGTCGATAACACTGACCATAAAATGGAAGCGCGCGATGAACTTTCTTAACAGAGCACGCATTTTGATAATAAAATTCAATAATTTGCAAGCGTTGTTCGTTTGTAAGATGATTCATCTTTAAATTATAGACCAAACTGAAGATGTTTGACAGTGAAACAAAACACGAAACGTGCGTCAGCTGTTTAAACCAGTATTGCCAAAAATATAATAGCTAAAAAATCACTTTATAAGGCACATTTATGGAAATTTTGGACATCCTAGTTCCTTTCGTTTAAATGCTAGTGTGCTTTCAACAGACGGACGGACATGGCTAGATCGTCATAGAATTTTATGACGATCAAGAATATATATACTTTATAGGGTCACAGGTCGACATTTCTTAAT
This sequence comes from Polietes domitor, assembly GCA_947397865.1. Taxonomy (NCBI): domain Eukaryota; kingdom Metazoa; phylum Arthropoda; class Insecta; order Diptera; family Muscidae; genus Polietes; species Polietes domitor. The sequence goes on along the minus strand of OX377618.1, from coordinate 243,911,911 downwards.
TTCAAACTAAATGATTCCATTATTGAGAATGTAAGCTCATTAAAGATTTTAGAATTTTATGTAGATGATCGCCTTCGTTTTGATACTCATATCAATAGACTAATTTCAAGAACGACATTTATGCTACGAAGGGTATACAATACGGGATCTTCGCTTCCTCTTAGTGTACACATGCTCATAGCAAAATCTTTGTTGATATGAGGATCATTCTTCTCTTTTACCGAATCATGAAGTTCAGAAATCCCATTTATTTGGTTTCCAAATTTATGTTCGGTATTTCAGGTAGAACACAATCGCTATAAATTCCACGATTTCAGACATTAATGATGCAGAATTCGTTTGTAGTTCTCTCGGTAAGGATATGGAATAATCGTATTCCATATGATATTAGGAGCTTTTCATGGCCTTGTAGTAAATTTAGGGAATTGGTGTTACCATGCTTATGAGTTGTTTACCTGTTTCGCAGTTGTTATGGTCGTAGAATATTCATATTATATCTTTGTCCATATTCGTGTTAGAAGATTTTTAATTATATTTAAAAATAGTGTTAGAATTTAGATGTAAATTAAATCACACTTATTGTATAACATAATGTCTCTAATGTTGTTCTACATAATCAACTTGGCCATATGTGGCTTTTGGATTATGCAAAATAAATGAATAAATAAATAAATAAATATTTCAAGGTGTTACAAAAGGAATGACAAAGTTAGTTAGTTAGTGGTGTAGGGTATAAAATGTCGATTAAAGCCCAAAATAAAAATGGACTAGAACTGTTTCCATACTGTTTCCACATTCGAAATAGTTTGTATCAAAACATGGCTCTCCATGTACTAAAGTAATTTAAGTTAATAAAAGATAAAACATATATCCAAATCGGATAGAATATTTGTATGGGGTCTATACCAAACCAGGGCTGTGGAGTCGAGGCAAAATTGCTCGACTCCGGCTCCGATTCCAGCATTTTAAAATGTTTCGACTCCGACTTCTACTCCGGAGTCGACTCCGGATGTTCAATCAATAATATTTAGTGGTGTATTTTTGTCAATAAGTATAATAATGTATATTTTTTTAAAGAAACCCCATTTTATTTTATAAAACAAACAAAAAGGTATCCATATTGCAGCTGCTACTAATCCCACATAACGAATAATTTTGGGATTATACCAAATCCTTTTTGTCTTTTCTGTAAAAAAAATTTATTTCATCCAATTCCCAATAAAAGTATTGTTTTTGTATTTCAACGGATTCAGTTCTTAACCTTTTAACCTTATTTTGCTCCAAACTATCGAAATACTTGTCGAAGTCGTCAAAAGGTGTTGACAACTACAAGTTTTTTGCATTCTTTCTGCCAGTTCATATAATCCTTGCCATGGCACTATAACTTGAAAATGGTTTAATCAAATTGTATTTAAAGGGTCGACATATATTTCTGCCAATGGAATAGAATTCTTCATTATTTCCGTCTCTCTTCTAGTCATTGAAGAAGCAATATCGTTTGCAATTCCATTTTAAAATTTCTCCAATTTATTTTTTTTGGTTACAATAAGGATCCTGTAAAACCTTTTCGAAAATCGATGGCTTCATCACAATATTGTTCTGCTAATGCGAGGTCATTATTGTCCAAATCGTTTAAATAACTTTTCATTTCAATTGGACGTTTCAGCATTAAATACGTACTTCCCCAACGAGTCGCTTGTTCTATAATAGCTCCTTAGCCGCTACGTCTCTTTAAAATTGCATCAATAAATGAATACCTCATTAACTTTAGTTTTACTTTAATTTTTTTACATTTATACACAATTATAAAAATTGTGTTCAGAGAACACGTCTCAGACTAATATTTTAAGATTTAAAGCCTTTATTTATTCTTATTTTTTTAAGCCAGGAAATATATTATAACTTCTAATAACGAAAAAAAAACATTTACCCGGAGTCGACTCCGATTCCGACTCCAGTAAATTTCTCCGACCCTGATTCTTAGACTCCGCCTCCGACTCCACAGCCCTGTACAAAACCATAGACCATCTTGTTCCACTGCCACAACAGACGTTCCTAAGTCAAATATATAGTTATATGTACCATAAAGCTGAAAAAATAGGATGTAGTATGTGACTTCTAGAGCGTCGATAAGTCAAATAGAGGCAGAAATTTGTATTTCCTCTTGTGCAAAATGCAATCAAAATCGGTTCAAGTATGGGGTTTCTGGAACGGAAAAGTTAAATCTAGAATGGCATTTGAAGCCTAATCAAGAGAGAAATTTGTGTGGGGCTAATCAAAACATTTACCGATTTCTCTCAAGGATAGAAATTTGAACGAAATCGGTTAAAGTATTATCATATAATCCAAATCATTTGGTAATTTGAATTAGAATTAAAAAAATGGAACTAAAATCGCTATATGAACTCAAATCTGGAATGAAATTTGTATGGGGATATATCTAAATATGAAGTAATTCAAATTACATACCATTTTTTAGAATTCAAAAAATAGTAAGAGTCTTATGTAACTCCTTGTCAACTGGTATATACCCCCCCCCCCATACTATAGGGTCGATATGTACAAAAATAGTAATTTTGTAAAAAAATCCAGAAAATATTTAAATTTTCACATTTAATTCCATTCAAATATTAATCGGAGGCCTTCTAAAGGCTTTATACATGATATGCTTTAATCAAATTCCAAATTTAAATGAAATTCCAAAATTAAGGTCACAGCAGCATACCTTTTTAAGAAAAAAAATATATGCACATTCATATAAAATTTACATGAGCTGCTGTAATAATGTTATGTGTGTCGTATGTAGTAGTAAACTTTGTTTGTCGTTGTAAATATTATCCATTCTCATCGGCCAAAATGTCCTTAAACAAATTAATAAAATCATTTCTCTCGTGTACAGCCAGCCAACGCAGCGCAACACACACGGCAAAGGAAAATGAGCTTGTTTTACCTTCAATTTTCCATTACGGTCTCAATTTAGGTCAATTAAATTGTAATGATGATAATGCACTCTATATATTGTATTACTAACCTTCGGTGTGTGTGGGCCAAACACCCTACCCCACCCGACACTACCCTACCTGGCCACCTTCGAGCTAATTTAATATTAAATTTTTGAAATTTTTATATTGAATATATCTCCTCCATGTGAGAATGTATGTCAATGACGTAGTTCATGTTTGCCCTCCGGATGGATATTCGAACGAACGAACTGTTCGACACACGACGTTCGACATTCGTTCGATGTATGTGTGTGTGTGATGTAAAGTGTTTTGACGTTTTGTTGTCATACTTAAGATTTCTGTATTAAAGGATATGTGTAAGAGGATGTTGTTGCTCTTGCTGTTGTGGTTGTTTTTGTCTTTGTAGTTTTGTAGCAAGACATTGATACAAAGTCTTTAAGGATTTATATAAATTACCTTTATGAAGTTTAATAAATAAAATTGATTTGGATGATTGTGTTTCTTTAGGATAGATTCAATAATATTAATGGCACACTTTAGACTCGGCAAATCATTGGGGTATATTGACAAATTTATGCCGGAATAAATAAATAAGATATTTGTGAAATCTTTAACGATGCGAAGAAAAAGGTTTGCTCTTATTACAAAAAAGAAAATGGGTAAATTTTTTTCGACTGTTGCTCTGGTAAATATTCATAATTTACTTACTTATATGTATTAATAATTTAACGAAACATGTTTTCGAGAATAAATTCATTAATGAATTCAATTATTATTTGAGATATCAATTTTAAATTAATCTTCAAAATTCGATGCGATTTTCGTTCATTAAGGTGTAAATTCATTGAAATTTCATCAAAATAGATAAAAATGGTAAAAAAGCTTGGCGACCAATTTAATAAACAAATCCCAAATTTTTGAACACATTTTCCCCACTTTGGGAATTCGGGTATTCGAATTAGTAATATGTTCTTAGTTTTTATCATTTTGGCGAATTTTTATTGGTCTTTAATTCGTAAAGTAATGATAGATGTGAACTGGAAAGACCAAAACTTTTTTGCAAAAATTTGGTATTTTTAAAAACTTCAATAACTCAGTCAATTACTGATGGATTTTTTAAGACAAAGCGGCGTTTTACTCCTTACTAAATTTTAGCGAATAAAACAATGTTTATATGAAAGGATTCCTTTTGAAATTCACAAATGTAAACAAAGTTATTTAAGCAAAGTGTACATTAGGTGGGGTACCGTTTATTTATGTCAGGAAATAAAACAAGTAAGGAAAGGCTAAAGTCGGTCGGGGCCGATTGTATGATACACTCCACTTTCTAACCGAATACAATTCACTTAGGTAAAAAAAGTGAAAACGGGAAAAAGTTTTGTATGTTTCTTTATCATAGGCTAATATGACAGGGACCAATTTGTCAAATCGAAAAGAATATTTGTATTGGGACTATATCCAAACATGGAATAACGTGACTAACTTTCACAATAAGTTCTTCCAGGTCAAATATAACGTGGTATGCTCACATTGAAGAAATTTGGTGAAAATTCGTGGTTTCTGCGAAATTTATTTGTATGGAAGCTATATGTAAATCTGAACCGATCTGACCTATTTTCACCATGACTCTTTCTAGTTAAAATAAAAGATGTTTTCCAAATCTGTAGACAATCTGATACAATATGTGGTTTCTGGAGCGGAAAAAGTCAAATCGGAGCGAAATTTGTCTAGGAGCTATATATAAATCTGAACCGATATGACCTTTTTTCATCATAGATGTTTCTACTTGAACTATAATCTGTTAATCTATAATCTGGGAACTATATGTAAATCTGAACCGGTCCGACCCATTTTCACCATGGGTATTTCTAGTTGAATTATAAGATGTTTTGCCAAATCTGAAGACAATCTGATACAATATGTGTTTTCTGGAGCGGAAAAAGTCAAATTGAGAGCGAAATTTGTATGGGAGCTATATATAAATCTGAACCGATCTAACACATTTTTACGACAGGTGTTTCTATTTGAACTATAAGAAGTTTTTCCAATTTTGAAGAAAATCTGTTAAAATATGCGGTATCTAGAGTGAAAAGAGTCAAATCGGGACTGAAATTCGTATGGGGGCTATATCTAAATCTGAACCGATCAAACACATTTTTACCACAGGTGTTCCTAGTTTAATTATAAGATGTTTTGCCAAATCTGAAGACAATCTAATACAATATGTGGTTTCTGGAGCGGAAAAAGTCAAATAGGGAGCGAAATTTGTATAGGAGCTATATATAAATCTGAACCGATCTGACCTATTTTTACCATAGGTGTTTCAAGTTGAACTATAAGATGTTTTGCCAATTTTGAAGAAAATCTGTGCGGTCGCGAAAAACTTCGTTGTGCTAAGTTTCATTTGGTTCTGGCTACAATTGCAATCTGTATCGTGATTACAAAAATAGATGGACAGACAGACGGACATTGCTAAATCGATTCAAAAAGTGATTCTAAGTCGATCGGTATAATTAACAATGGAGCTATCTCCCTTCCTTTTGGGTGTGACAAACAAATGTACAATGACATAATACTCTCGTGGAGTCTATTATTAATAAGGATGTAAAATTTTTGTAATTCCATATGTTGTGTAAAATTTTTACCAGCTCAGGAAGCAATTTATTACTCAGTACAATAACTTATTCAATCAGCATATGTGAAAATACCACATTTGTATATAAACTGGTTGATGTCAAAATTTTCCGCGTACGAAGTAGCATGTATTTGCTAGTATTTTATAAATTCTACAAACTGTATACGAAATTACCAACATTTTACATATTTATAATTATTATATGTTTATTAGTTCATAAAAACTGTTCTCTAAACTGCAGAATAAATGCTAGCCCAACTAATATACATTTTGCTTTACATTTTAGAATTTCAAATGGAATAACTTTTGAATTCAAATGATGTCTTTTGAATTTCAATTGACGACTTGTGAATTTCAAATGATGTCTTTTGAATTTAAATTGACGACTTTTGAATTTCAAATGATGTCTTTTGAATTTCAATTGATATTTTTTGAATTTCAAATGATGTCTTTTGAATTTCAATTGATATTTTTGAATTTCAAATGATGTCTTTTGAATTTCAAATGATGTCTTTTGAATTTCAATTGATATTTTTTTAATTTCAATTAATATTTTTAATTTCAAGTGATGTCTTACGAATTACATTTGAAAATGGTGTAGAGTAAGAAAAACCCTGTATTCTTCCATTCGTCGATTTTCGGTTTGTTCGAAAATTTGGATTTTTAGAAAACCGGTTTAAACCGGTTTCGGGGGTTTTGTAATGTAGCAAAACTGAAATGGGTCCTGTTCGACTTGGGCATTTTCTAGTACTACTCTTTATATATACATATTCTAACAAATAAGGCTAACAATTAATGCTCTACGTACTGAAATATTCCTTTTATCATTGATCCCAATTTTTCGTGGGACATTTAAAATTTCTATATATGTCCTTGATTCAAATGTAGAAGTCATGATCCCTATTGTAGAAGTAGGAAAATTTAAAACATCGTTTAATTTCTTAGCAAGTTTTTGCTTAAATTGATTTAGTCATACATGGGGAAGAAATGTACTTCTATAAGAAGGATCCTAACTATTACATTTATCCAAACGTTTTCTTGGTTATATGTCAGCTATTAAAAAACTAAAACAATGATTGTCTTAAGAACTACTCTTAAATATAGATCTTTTACAGATAAACATTATTTACTTTGGTAGGATGTTAGCTGTTAAAGAATGAAACAAACTATTTTTATACCCTCCACTAGGTATGGAAACGAGATAAACTCATCGCTTCTTATACGGATCGGATTAGAATCACTTTCTGTCTGTCCATCTATTCCTGCAATCAAAGTACAGGTCGCAGTTATTGCCCGATCCTAACTATAATTTGTACAAGTAACATTTGCAGGACAGGAAAGCTTTTCAGTTCAGATTTGGATATAAACCCATACAAATGTTGCTGCCGATTAGACTTGTTTTCGGTCTAGAAACCATATATTCTACTCGATTTTCTTCAAATTTGGCACAACTGGAAATATCTACGGTGAAGGTTAGTCAGATCGGTTTAGATTTAGATATAGTTCTCATTCAAAATTTCGCTCTCGATTTGACTTTTTCTGCTCTAGAGTTTATATATTTTAACCATTTTTCTTCAAATATATAGGGTCCGCCAAATAACTTTTTTTTTGAAAATGCTATAAAAAAACTACAGAATATTTTCTCAAATTAATTTTTTTATTTGAAAGTACAATCCTTCAGGTTAATAATGGAAAATAATTTCATTCAAATGGCTGCCTCGGGCACCAACGGTTGAATAGTCGAAAAAAAAACGTTAGATGGCGGACCCTTTATAACAACTAAGAAAATCTGTGGTAAAAGTGTGTCAGATTGAGATATAGATCCCATGCAAATTTCGCTCCTTATTTAACTTTGTCCCCTCTAAGAACCACATATTTTAACCGATTGTCTTATAATTTGGCACAACACCTTATATTTCAACTAGAAGCGTGTGTGGCGTAAGCGGTTCAGATTTATATATAGCTCCCTCACAAATTACGTTCCAGATTTGAATTTTTTCCCTGTAGAAACCTCAGGTTTTAACCGATTTTCGTCACATTTGGCACAACACTTTATATTTAAGCTAGAGACGTTTCTGGTGCAAATGGGTCAGATTGGTTCAGATTTACATATAAAGTTTGATTTTTTAAAAGCTATAGGAAAGTTTTTCAAAAAAAAAAAAAAAACACATAAAATTCAGAAAAATGAATGAAATCTTTATTTGAATCGATAGTACGGTCCATATAATTTAATGTTTGAAGATTATTTCAGCAAATGTTGACCTTGAATTCGCCTCCGCTTAGTCCAATTTTGGCACTTCCACGTTTTTGAGTAACAGACGCCCAATTGCTGCGAACGGCGACGAATCGATAATTGATGGTCATCATTAACACTGGCCGATACAGCTGCGATATTTTCTTCAGTTCGCACTCTACGTAAGCGTGTTGGTGGTTTAATGCCCAACAATGTAAATTTGGTGCGAAATTTAGTCACAATAGCCCGAATAGCCGCTTCAGTGGGTCGATTAAACTGACCATAAAATGGAATCGCGCGATGAACTTTCTTAACAGAGCACGCATTTTGATAATAAAATTCAATAATTTGCAAGCGTTGTTCGTTTGTAAGATGATTCATCTTTAAATTATAGACCAGTTTGGTCTATAATTGATGTTTGACAGTGAAACAACACACGAAACGTGCGTCAGCTGTTTAAACCAGTGTTGCCAAAAAGATAATAGCTAAAAAATCACCCTTTAGTTCCCATACAATTAGACTTTTTTCATGGTTCAAATCGGTTTAGATTTGTATATAGATCCCATACAAATGTCGCTCCAGCTTTGACTTTTTCTGCTCCAGAAAAAATATTTGAACTGGTTGTGATCAGAATACGTTATATTTCGTATGTGAATTGGGGCCTCATCGATCCATGATGCAGGACACCTGCCAAAATCCTTTCCGAATTGAATTGTAATGGCGTAGAAAGTGGAGGGTATCATATAGTCGGCCCCGCCCGACTTTAGCCTTTCCTTACTTGTTACTATTAACGAAGCGCCCAAGATGAATCTCTTTCCTAGAAAGAATTTTGTGGTGATTCTTGATTTTAATACGACACTATTTCCAAGCGCCTTTGTTAATTTGCTAATTTGTGATTGGAAATGTAACTGGAGCTAGAATCAGAGCCAAGTGCTTCGTAATGAATACGCGCTGTTTTTACGGGTAGTATACGTTGTCTTTTTTATTTCGATAACAACATTTTACCTATCAAGTGGAAAATAATTAATTTCTTAAGTGCATTTTTGGAAAGGCTCTTGCAATTCAAAATAGACCTCGACATCAAAAAAGACAATATTTTTTTCAAACTTTTTTTTTTAAATATTTATTTGTCTGCTCAGGTTTCGGACTTGTGTCGCAGGTTTCTTTTCTACTTTCCACTAAATTTCTGCGGACATCGTGATCCAACTCAATCTTTTAACACCAAGATGAAGTGGTATATAAACTTGTTTATAAATCAACCACGCTCAATTTAACCACTTCCATCCCACACCAATTTTGCTCACATGCTAAATGCGAACAATATCCTTTCAATTTCCCTGGCGAAGCACACATTTTAGATATGTTCGTTATCCTCGTATCGTATGGAGAACGTTTTCAATTAATTCAATTTTCCATAGAATTTCATTTAAATACAATTAATTTATATGGCATAAAATTTAATTATTCTATTTGCCAAAAAGCAACACAAAAACCCAACTGCACAAAATCTATCCCGATGTGAACGTTTTTCCCCAGGAATAATTCAATTTCAATTCGATTCAATTTAATTTTAAGTAGCTTAGATAGGAGTCGCATATAGAGTGATATGTACAGTAGAGCGTACCAGGTTACAAGTAAAAAAAAAAAAGTTCGCCGTACACCTTCGAATATGAAGTATTATTGAAAGGTAGTTTCAAAAAAATTTTTTTTATTTTTTTATGCCGAACGTAGGGGTCGCGCTTTTACATTTTTCTATATAACTTCTGCATTTATAAACGGATTTTAAAGTGTGATACATCGATGTTTTTGTCCGATTTTTTTGTCTTTGAAGTCATTGAGCTCAAACATGATTCATGATTTTATGCGAGCTTTAATTTTCGATTATTAGAGTGGTACATTAGGGTAGTAGCAACTGAGAAATGATGGGTAAGTACCAGAAGGGGGTGCTTGAGCTCAATGACTTCAAAGACAAAAAAATCGGCCTCGTCGAGACAAAAACATCGATGTATCACACTTTAAAATCCGTTTATAAATACAAGTTATATAGAAAAATGTAAAAGCGCGACCCCTACGTTCGGCATAAAAAAATAAAATTTTTTTTTTGAAACTACCTTTCAATAATACTTCATATTCGAAGGTGTACGGCGAACTTTTTTTTTGAGGTACGCCCTAATGTACAGTGCAATAGGGTGGACCTGGAAGTGATGCAAATGGTGTCGACAATGATGGTGAGGGGTAATTGTGAGTGAGGTTTAAACTAAGGCACAGGTTTAAACTAAGCCACAAAAAATAAAAATGTTCTGCCTGAGACCTAATTCCTTATATGTCTATTGAGGCATAATGACTCATAAAATCAACACACAAAAAGTCATATTTTCGTAGAAGGTATCTTTAATACCTTTGGATTTGGAAATATTAGTTCGATCACGTGGGGTAATATATCTAATTAAAGGTTGTTATGACAGCTACTTTCACATGGAAATAGTGGCTTAGGAGCAGTCGCCAAAAAATCATTAAAAAAGTATATTTTGCTGAGAAAACCCATACAAGATAGAAGAAAATCTGAAAAACATTTCCTTCAAATAAATATTTCTTCTGTTATTTAAAAAATAAAAAACACAGGCCACGTAAAGTATCTGGTATCTCACATTGAGTACAAAATAATACAATCTTATAACTAGAAAATTTTAACACCACAACTTTTTTTGGCTTGGATGCTGGTGTGCCTTGACATGGTGACAAAATGTCACCAATGTTTCCACCGCTGCCTCTTTCACTTATATATAGATTTTACTTCGCCATCCACCCTAATAATGTATGTAAACAACCAAATAGATGCTCGACCGAAAAGAGCTTAATAGTAACAATTACAAATGCTTGTTTAGGCGTAAAGTTAAAATGTATAAACAAAATAGTTTATTGGTTTATAAACGTATTAGGCAGTTACTACATACGAGGGTGATGTGAAAAGTTTGCACAATACAAAGTGTTCGAAAGATTGATGAAGAGTTGATTTATAAATAAATAAACAATAGTGACACTTTTCGCATAACTTAACTTAGTGATAAGCTAATTACGAGGGTCACACAGGGAAAAAATCATTAAGCTGAAACGAAATTTTAGACAACTGAAATGTCGTGGAAGTTAAATATGTCGGTCCATGTTTTCATATAGTCCTTATAAAATTCCTCAACAGATTTAGGACATTTCATGTAGCTATGTTCGAGCAATTTATTGTAAAATATTTCTTTTTTTGTAGAATAAACTTATAGTCCAGCTGGTTTGGTTTTTTTTACAGCGAATCAAAGTTTTCATTTGTTGGTCGATGGGAACATTATACTAATTGAGAAAAGTGTTGTTAATTTAAAAGTGATGTTAAGTTAATGTATGAGAGAATTCTTATTGTCAGAACTGCATTGTGAAATTTTATGAGGATTATTTGGAAGATCTTTATCATCTTCAACTTTAAATCTACACAACCATTTTAGATTTTCTTTTTCGATGAAAATCGATAATTAGTGATGATTTTGGGCGACTCGTTCGAGCATTACGATTAGGGAGCCCATTCACTGAAATTTTTGAATTTGTTTACGCCTTAAGGCCGAGATCCTTACTTAAAATACGCCAAGTTGCCGACTACACTCAGAAAAAAGTATGCCACGAATTAAGTAAATGTACTAAAACTGAGGAAAATTGAACTTCGTATAGCGCTAAGGCAATAATTTCTCACATCAAGTACAAACTTTTCCTTGAAAATAGGACATGCTTTGAACTTTATTCCAGTTCAACTTCTCCTCAAAGCAAGTAAAATGTACTCAAACTGAGGCACATTTTTCTTCAAATCAAGTAAATCTTTACTTAATCTGAGGAAAATTTTTAAGAAATTTTAGTAAAATCAAGTAAATTTATAATCAAACTGAGGAAAATTTTCGGAAATTTTTCCGTAAACCAAGTAAATTTGTATTATTAATTGAAATTGAAATAAATTATTTCGCTTCAGAGTATGCAATACTCATATGAAAAATGACAATATGGCATAGTTCTCAAACGTTTCATCTTACTCATATCATAAAGAGTTGAGATATTTCACCATGACTGCTGCGGAGGCTAGGTAGGCGCCTTCGCAGTGATTGTTTAGAGTAATATTTGAAGTACTTATGAAGATAGTCTCGGCTGTCGAACGAGAATCGCTTCTTAGACTACTATTCATGTATTTTTCTAAACACACTGACGTATAAGTTCATTAATACTTGAATGTATGAATAAATTGGCATTGGAATTAACATAATTTCAAGTGAAAAACTTCTTAAATGCATTTTTCCATACAAAATATATCTTCATTATTTTCTTTCTTAAACCCTAGTAAATTTTCTTCCGCACAAGTATGAATATACTTAATTGTAAGATGTTTTTACTAGATCCAAAAAAATGTTTTTAAATAAATTTACTACCACATTTTGAGTATATGTACTATTTTTTCTGGCTTTGAAAAAAGGAAAGTATATCTATTTAATTTTCCTTCCCGTAAGGATATTTTACCTAAACTGGAGTAAAATTGTTAAACTAAATTGGAGTATGGATTTTACTCAAATTTAAGAATGCTATTTTTCTAAGTGTACGACAAGACAAGCTGCTGCGCTACGGTCATATTTCTCACAGAACGCTGCTTTTCGTAATACTATTGAAAATCAAACCTCACGATGAATCACCTGATACCTTCTCCTGTTTAATTTTGTATGTGGATCATACTTCTTCGTGATAAAATTTTCTACATTTCTCTTAAAAGAAATTGCAGACGATTTTCGAGTAAATAAAAGTTTTTTCGCAGCAATTAAAGCGACACTTACGATAAAGGATTGCATTTGATGAAAATGTTGGACCTATTCCAGTAAACGTTTAGGGTATACTCCAAGACAAGATAGTTTATAACGAATGTCCTCCAAACGCCTCTTTTTCTTTGTGTGTATATACATTGAGAGTCTTGCCAACCTATGTGTTGCTAATCAAAATGTTGACATTTTTACCATAACCTTCTTCAAAACTTTTTATAGTCACTTTGTGAATCTATTTAGCCATGCCCGTCTGTCTGTCCATCCGTCCGTCCATCTATTCTTGTAATCAAAGTACAGGTCGCAATTATTGTCCGATCCTTGAAAAATTGGTACAATTAAGTTCTCCGAGCTAATGGCTACCCTATTTAATTTGAATCGCTTCAGAATTATATATAGCCCCCATACACAAATCTGTCGCGATTGGACTTTTTCTAGCAACCACATAAGTTAATCAATTTTTTTAAACTTTAGCACAATATTTTATATACCAACTAGAAAGATCTGTGGTGAAAGTGGGTAAAATTTTCTGCTTTAGAAACCACATATCATATCAAAAAGGTCCATTAAAAAAGTTAAATCAGACTACACTAATAGCTTTATTATATACCCTCTCTCTACAGAGTAGGATTTGGGTGACTTAAGGCCCAAGTATGTTTGGACCAAATCCGTTTCACAACTTTTTAAGACGTTTGAGCAATTTCTTCCACACTGATATTCGGAATCAGCTCTAATTTGGTATTTGTTAAAGCTTTTATAATCACTTTAAGTGTACTAAAGGTGGTGGTGGCCCCTTCCGGTACCACCAACACAAATCACCATAAACTACTTAAAATTAAAGATGTTATAACTTCCATACGAATGATCGGAATACTATGAAATTTGATATTTGGCAATACTTATATAGAGGTTACATTCTCATGGAATACGGGCGATATTGCCACACCCCTTCTGGTACCTCCCACACAAAGTGGCATAATCTTTTGTCACAATAAAACCGATGTAACATCCATACGGGTAGGCATCCTTTGCAAATTGGTATTTGAAGAAGTTTCAACAATCACTTTAAACATAAAAAATATATACGTTTTAGCCACGACCCTTCTTATAAAGGGTGATTTTTTAAAAGCTATAGAAAAGTTTTTCAAAAAAAAAAACACATAAAATTCAAAAAAAATGCATGAAATCTTTATTTGAATCGATAGTGCGGTCCATATAATTTAATGTTTGAAGATTATTGCATGCAAATGTTGACCTTGACTGCGCCCCAAATGGTCCATCCGCTTAGTCCAATTTTGGCATACTCTTTCCAACATTTCGGCCGGTATCTCACGAATAAATGCTTCAATGTTGTCTTCCAATCCGTCAATTGAAGCGGGCTTGTCTGTATAGACATGAGCTTTTACATAGCCCCACAAAAAATAGTCTAAAGGCGTTAAATCGCACGATCTAGGCGGCCAATTGACCGGTCCCGAACGTGAAATAAAATGTTCACCGAACTCGCCTCTCAATAAGTCCATTGTTGCGCATGCTGTGTGGCATGTGGCAATGTCTTATTGAAACCACATGTCATGCAAGTCAAGCTCTTGCATTTTGGTCAAAAAAAAAAGTTGGATATCATCTCACGGTAGCGCTCACCATTCACAGTTACGTTACGATTCGCATCATCTTTGAAGAAGTACGGTCCAATGATGCCACTAGCCCATAAACCGCACCAAACTGTGACTTTTTCTGGATGCATTGGTAGCTCTTGCAATGCTTCTGGCTGATATTCACTCCAAAATCGACAATTCTGCCTATACGTACCCATGGAGCCAAAAATGAGATTCGTCGCTGAACACAATTTTTCGGTAAAAAAAGTGGATCTTCGGCTTTCTTGAACTTTCTTAACAGAGCACGCATTTTGATAATAAAATTCAATAATTTGCAAGCTTTGTTCGTTTGCAAGACTAAATTATAGACCAAACTGAAGATGTATTACAGTGAAACAAAACACGAAACGTGCGTCAGTTGTTTAATCCAGTGTTGCCAAAAAGATAATAGCTATAAAATCACCCTTTATAATGATTTGCAAAATCAATATCCGTTATAAGATGTAGGATGTAGAGCGATAATAGAGTAAAACAAGTAAGAAGGCGTTAAGTTCGGCCGGGCCGAATCTCAGTCGTAAAAGCAACAAAATAATGTACGAATTTAAAAAAAAAATATTTTACGTCGCTATGCAGTCAGAGGATGTATACACCGAATTCCATGATTCTATAAGCGGCCATTTTGTTGGTACCATTTTTATCCCCTTTTTCCAATTTTGCCCCCTCAAGAGTACGACTATCTCAAATCTCTTTATTTTACGTATCTACACAATAAGAGGGATGTACTCACTGAATTTCATCATACTAGCTGTATTCGTTTAGTTGGTACTATTTTCATCCCTTGTATCCATTGAAAGTACAAATTTGGAAAAAAACGTTTTATTTTTCGTGTCTACGCAGTCAGAGGAATGTATACTCCGAATTTCATGATTCTAGCTGCTGTCATTTGGTAGGTACTATTTTTATCCCCTTTTTCCATTTGAACCCCAAAAACTAAGAATTTTGGAAAGTTATTTTATTTTACGTGTCTACGCATACGAATGTATATAATGTACGAATGTATATATCGAATTTCATTATTCTAGGTGCAGCCGTTAGGTTGGTACTATTTTTATCCCTCTATTCCCATTTAACCCCTTAAAAGTACGAATTTAGAAAAAATACTTTTATATTATATATCTACTCTATTAGAGGAATGTACACGCCAAATTTCGTGTTTCTATCTGTTGTCGTTTGATAGGTACCATTTTTATCCCTTGTTGTCCCATTTCGCCCCCTACAAATAAAAATCACTCTATGGTGCCCTTTTATGCTATAGAGGGAATCCGCATTGCAAATATCAACTAAATACAAGCTAATATGTTCAAAAAACATGCTGAAATACTCTAAATATTAGGGGTATTTTCAGTCCTTGTGAGGGAAAAAATTTTCCCTATGGGCCGATTTCGTCCACTTTCAATCCCAACCGATCTACAACCATAAGACACATTTAGGGAAAATTTGAACCTCCTAGCTCATTTCGTTCGGCCGCTATCGTGCTTTCAACAGACTTTCATAGTAGGTTTTTCTAGTTGAAATATAACATGATGTGTGAAATTTCATCAAGATCCGAAGTAAAATGTGCTTTTTTGAGCAATAATAGTGTAACTCCGAGGCACATTTGTATGTGGGCTATCTCGAAACATGGACCCATGTACCCACTTTCATGTTAGCTGTTTCTAGTTCAAATATGACATGATGTTGAAAATTGTATCAAGATCCAATGTAAAATGTGTATTCTACAGCAGTAATAGGGTAAATTGGAGAGATATTTATATGGAGGCTATATCTGAATCTGAACCGATTTCCTCCAAAATCAATACCGATCGTCCTTGGTCTAAAAAAATACTTCTGCCAAATTTCATCGCAATGGCCCAACAATTGCGACCCATAGAGTGCGAACAAGCTAAGATTGCCAGCAGACGGATGGACGGATAGTCATACATTGAAAATTGATGCAGTTGCTTATTCTATGCCGATTGGTATACCTAAGGTCGGCCTAGCTCGAAGATTTCTTGATCTTACAAACATTTGGCTGAAAACTAACTTATAATACCCTATTCCACGAAGTGGTTTTGGGTAGAGGTATTTTCGGGAGCATTTAGCTCACAGATGGTTTGACCCAGCGACGAAATATTTTGCAGATCATCATTAAACAATCCAATTCTTCATTTCTGGGGGTGTCTGGAAATTATATTTTATTTGTATGGACCGTGACCTATCCTATATATTCTAATCAGCCGGTTGATTAGAATATGACCAAACTTCATTAAAAATATTTTTTAATTCTCGAAACATAAAGCGTCGATTACCGAAGTATCAATTGAATTTTATTCATGGATATGATAGCTAATAATATTTTTTTCCTTCAGATCATTAAACGAAAGTTATTTTTCTAAAAAAATCTCAGTTTTGGAATACATTTCCCCTGTTTTAGAAATCGTGGCATTTTTATATTAGTGTTTTTCCAAAAGTAACACGATAACAAATTGTTGTTTTTTTCAAAAACACTTTGAGATACTTCGTTTAAAAATCCCATAATTCCTAAAGAGGGGAAAATAAATCCCAAAAAATGTGTTTTTTAGAAAAATGACCACCTTTGTAAAAAAAACACCTCTGCTTTAAGCATGTGAAATTTCGTTAAGATATATTTTCCGTTTAGAAGATATAGAATTTAATGCAAACGGATTTTTTCAAAACAAACTTAGTATATTAAAGAACTCCGTCATTTTTGTCTCATCATCTACGAGTCTTTTCGTTCAGTGCATTTGCAAATCACAAATATTTGTTTTCACTGAGGAGCTCAGTACACATGCTTCAATTTCCCACATGTCCTCGTACAATACCACATTGTGTATTTACGTATGAATGTATGTAGCCATCTAGACGTAGTTGTTTTGTAGGATAAACTCTTCCTAACAGCTTAAATTAAATAAAAAGAGTAAATATGAAAAAAAAAACTTTTTCCCCTATCCTCCCTCACGTGCTTGCTCTGCCTAACGTTTGCCTATTTTCCTTTAAGTTTAACATTATTTGTACGAAGAAGATGAAGAAGGACCACCACGAGCAAAAAGTAAACCTAAGCTAATTAAATTTGTTCTAAATTTGTTGTTGATTCTGATGTTGTTGTTGTTTTTTTCTGTTCTCTTTTCCGTAAACTTGCAGCATAACATTAATCAGCAATCGTTGCAAAAGTTTGCAACTTGCCTGCAACATATTGCCCAATTATTGGAATGTCCTGTTTGCCTGGAGGTAAGTTTGTTCTTGTTCTCATTTCTACTTTTTTTTCTATTTTCATTTTATCCATATAACGAGAGCGTAAAAACGAGCGTCAGTCAGTGTGTTGTAGGAAAAGTTGTACAAAAACACATAGAATCGTCTACATACAGACAGACATACATACATCCGATATACACCTGAACGAATGAACCATTCATAAGTCGGCTGCAGGTACTACGAGTATATGCATAAAAGGTGAATTTTGGAATGATGATGAGTATGGTAGGACTGATGGGGGACAGGAAATACTAACTGGATAACAAATAATAAAAAGGCGTTATGTTTAACTTCGGCCGGCCCGAATCATGAATATCAATCCACAGTATTACCGGCTGGTTAGAGGCAGTCGACTTCACTTAGAAGTGCAGAAAAATATTAGGAAGATTATGATATTTGATAATGGCGATATTTGTTAAAAAATATATTTCGTTATAAGTTTGAATTAAAATTAATTAATTAGCGCTCTCTTATGGGGCGTGTGTGTTCTATTGTCTGCTAAATATCAATTTAATTCTTCAGAGAAATATATATATAAATAAGTACATATTAGATATTATCTACAGAGTAGGAGGAGTGACTATTTTTCCCAAACTTGGTTTAAGTTCGAAAGTGGCGAAATTGCCAAGCCCCTTCTTGTACCTCCCACACGGATATTCCAAATCAGCTATATTTTGATATTTGATAATCTATATATATAAATAAAAGAGTTGCGTTACTGACTGACTTATCATTGACCAGCCCCCAGACCAAACGGGGCAAAAAGGGATAAACATCGAACCTTCGTCCTGACTAAACGGCAGTAGCTAGAATAATGAAATTCGGTGTGTTCCTTGCAAATACCATACAGACGAGCTACAAACAGGGATTTTTCGAAATTTGTACTCTTAAGGAAGGAAAGAGACAAAAAAGTACCAACTAAATTTGGTATTTAAATTCCTCTGACCATGTAGAAGCGCTTTAAAAGTGGATTTTTCAAAATTTGTACTTTTAAGGGTTGCGAGGGATAAAAATGGTACCAACTAAAGTATTACATCTAGAATCTTGAAATTTGATATGTAAGTTCTTCTGACCGTGTAGAAGCGCAGTAAATTTGGATTTTTCAAAATTTGTTCTTTTAAGGGTTGCGAGGGACAAAAAGGGATGAAAATGGTACTAATTTAAGTATCGCAGCTATAGCATTAGGTATGTAAATTACTCTCACTACATAGAAGCGCAATATAAATGCATTTTGTACTTTTAAGGGTTGCATGGGACAAAAAGGGATAAAAATGGTACCAACTAAAGTATTGCAGCTAGAATCTTGAAATTTGATATGTAAGTTCTTCTGACCGTGTAGAAGCGCAGTAAATTTGGATTTTTCAAAATTTGTTCTTTTAAGGGTGGCGAGGGACAAAAAGGGATGAAAATGGTACTAAATTAAGTAAATTCCTCTCACTACATAGAAGCGCAATATAAATGCGTTTTGTACTTTTAAGGGTTGCATGGGACAAAAAGGGATAAAAATGGTACCAACAAAAGTATTGCAGCTAGAATCTTGAAATTTGATGTGTAAGTTCTTCTGACCATGTAGAAGCGCAGTAAAATTGGATTTTTCGAAGCGGGACAAAAAGGGGTAAAAATAGTACCAACTAAATTATTATAGCAAGAATCGTGAAATTTGGTATGTAAATTCCTCTGACCATGTATAAGCGCATTAAAATTGGATTTTTCAAAATTTGTACTTTTAAGGGTTACGAGGGACAAAAAGGAATAATAAAGGTACTAATTTAAGTATTGCAGCTATAGTCGTGAAATTTGGTGTGTAAGTTGCTCTTAGAAGGTAGAAGCGCAAATCCTAATGGATTTTTTCGAAATTTATACCTATAAGGTGTGATGGATAAATGTGAAAGGGATAAAAAAAATAGTACCAACTAAAATATTGCTGCTATAGTTGTGAAATTTGGTGGTAAATTCCTCTGACAACGTAGACTTGCAACATAAATGGATTTTTCGAAATTTTTTACTTTTAAGGGAGATAAAAGTGGTACCAACTTTAGGATTACAGCTATAATCATGAAGCGCCATCAAATCAAATTTTTTGTTAAAAACTGGGTAGAAAATGGTAAAAAATATATATGCGAAGGGAGTTCAGCTAAAACAGTGCACATCGACTAGCACATTCCTTTGACTGTATGTGAGTGCTATGTTTCCAATTTACTATTTTAGAAAAGAAAATTAAATAAATACTATCCTAAAACAGAGACGGATAAACTAATAACAAATACCTGGCTTTTTCGAGTGCGAAGCAGCGGGTACTGCTAGTGTTTTTATAATCACTTTAAGTCTACTAAATATGCCACGCCCTTTCCAGTACCTCCCACACAAATCACCCAAAAGTCGGTTTAGACGACTGAAGCTTACTTTCTTGTTTCTATTTGCAATGCATGAAAAAGTCAATTGGTCATGCATATCGAATTTTGTTCAATTTTTATCCTATAAGTACGAATTTCGAAAATCCATTCTGTTCGCGTTCATTCTGGAATGCTCGCAGCTTATGTTAGGATTCTAGCCACAGCCTTTTGATTGGTACCTGTTTTATCCGGTTGTATACCTAAAAGTACGAATTTGAAAAAAAAAAACATTATATCTTTAGATTTCCTTCATATTTATCCCTTTTCGCTCCGTTTTCCCTATTAATTTCGAAAAATCATTATGATCGGCCGACATAATGAGAGAAACGTAAATGCCAAATTTTATGATTCTAGCTGCAGCCATTTGGTCAGTACCAATTTAATCCCTTTCGGCTCATATTTATCCTAAAAGAACGAGTATCGAGAGATTTCGATATATTTCGAGTCAATGCACTGATTTTAGCTGCAGTGGGTTGATTGGTAGCAATTTTACCCCCTTTCATCCCGTTTCCCCATCAAAGTAGAAAATTAAAGAAAATCCTTGATTTTGCTCGTTTATACAGGCACAGGAATTACATACCGAATTTGGTTATTCTAGCTGGAGTCATTGGGTACCATTTTTTGTGGAATAAGTCATTTTTTCGACACATAAAATATAAAAATGTAATGATGCAGTTTTGTAAAAAATTGATTCAGTATATAAATTGTATCCCAAAAAACGTTTATTTGTCTTTGAAATAATGAAGTAAAGTCACATGTAAATTTTGATCCAAAATATTGAAAACTGTTTACGCACTTCTATAGTGTTTGTACGTAAGATAATGTTATTGCTCTGACTTAAATAGTGATTTTTATTTAAATACTAGCTTCGCCAGGCAAAAAAAAACAAACGGTAAAATTAAAATCTGCTTTCGTATTGATTTTTCTTCTGATCGGTAATATATGTACCAATTATAATCAAGGTACTTCCCTGAGATACTAAGGAAATGGATATGTTCCATGGAGAACGTTAGTTTACGTGGAATAATGGAAGAAATGTAATAAATCAAATTGATTTTTTTGTTAAGTGTGTTTCTCCCCTTTCCATTACCTAAACAAAAAACTTCATTCGTAAGAAGAAATTACATTACATCACATTCAAAACACATAGAAATTCAATCAAATTGTTCACTTATCAAACAACACAAAAACTAGAAAAATAATACAATTTCCGCTTTCTTGACTTAAGGCTGCTGTTGACGAATGAATATTTCTCTTTTTGTAACCTTTCTTTACTATTGTGCTAAGAAAATCCACAGAAAACGTGTAATTTTACAAAATTCAAATCAAAAATGTCCCATCTTTCAAATACCGCCCATTTGTATATTGTCTAAGCAGGTTACAACTAAATTAACTCACACAACAATATAGAAATGTATTGTATAATAGGTTTTAACATCGTATGGTAGGTGCCACGCCCACTTTTCCAATACCGGCCCTTTTTTTGCACTGCTATACACATTGGTGTTAGATGCACTTACACAAAATTTCAGCACTCTAGGTGTCATAGAATTGACAATACCGCCTATTTTTGGCACAACTGTGCAGACTAACAATTAGTGAATTTTCGCAAAAAATCAAGACCCTAGCTGCAACAGTATTTCGAATATGCTAATTTATAAAAAAATACAGATGTTTCTCATCGACTTCCAGTATCGTTAGATCCTTTTATAAGTAGCATTTGATATCAACCCCGTAAACAGGTTCTGGATCTTGATGATATAGTTACAGAGATAATAGATAATGAATAAATTCTATATTTAAATACATGTACTGAAATTTATTTATAAAATAATTATTTTTGCTAAAGAAACAAAAAGTTTTGGGAAAACATATAATATGGGTTATATGGGCGGTGAGTGGTGGGCGTTAATTGAGGTAATACAAGGCTCTGTGCCAAATTTCAAAAAGTTTGGGCCAAAAATAAATTTTGGGTTCTATGGACGGTGTGAGGTTGACGTGACCAATTTTGATGAAACTTTATTTTATTCTTAATTGAGATAATAAAATGCTCTGTGTCAAATTTCAAAAATTTTGGGCCAAAAATAAATTTGGGCTCTATGGACGTTGGGTGGTGGGCGTGCCCAATTTTGATGAAACTTCATTTTATTCCTAATTGAGGTAATAAAAGGCTCTGTGCCAAATATCAAAAAGTTTGGGCCAAAAATAAACTTTGGGTTCTATGGGCGGTGGGTACTGGACGTGGCCAATTTTGATGAAACTTTATATTTTTCTTAATTGAGCTAACCAAAGGCTCAGAGCAAAATTTCAACATTCTACGAGCACTCCTTATATTTTTTGCCAAACTTTGTATGAACAAATTCCTCTGTGTGTACCCCCTTAAAAGTACGAATTTCTATAATCACTATATTTTATGAGTCCATACCATTACAGGAATGTACACATCGAATTCCATTTTACCAGTTATTTTCGTTTCACTGGTACAATGTTGATCCCTTTTTCCATCCCCTAAAAGTAAGGTTCACTTTACGGTGCGCGTTCATGCTATAAAAGTATAAAAAAGTAAATACGTAGCAGAGAATACTCCAGCTATAGAAGTTTTGTTGGTACCATTTTTATCCACCTGTTGCCACTTTACACCTTAAGAGCAAGAATTTGGAAAAACATTTTATTTTGCATATCCATAATGGTACCATATCCATGGTACCATTTTTATTCCTCTATTCTCATTTTACTCCTCTATTCAATTGGAGGGATGTGTTTCTAGCTCTTGTCGTTTAGGTACCATTTTCATTCCTTCTTGTCCCATTTCTCACCCTACAAATAAGAATAGCTTTATGGTGCATGTTTATACTATAACGGGAATGCGCATACCAAATATCAAATAAATATAAGCAGACGTATTCGTAAAACATGTTTAAATACTCGAAATATTAGGGGTATTTTTTGTCTTTGTTAGGGAAAAAATTTCCCTCTGGACCGATTTCGCTCACTGTCAATACCAACCGATCTACAACTATTAGACGCATTCTTGGACATGGCTAGATCGTCTTAGGGTTTTATAACGATGAAGAATATATCTAGTTTATTGGATCCCAGGGTGATATTTCAAGGCGTTACAAACGGAATGAAAAACTTAGTATACCCCATCCTGGAGATGGAGGGTATAAATATGATATTTCTATGCAATTTAAATAAATTTAAAGATCAGTCCAGCATATGGCGTGAAGCTATCAAAATGTTTATAAGGTCCATCGACTATACATTAGGCTGGGTCGGGGTCCATACAAATGGAAAAACAGTTTCCAGTCACCACACGAAAATAAAATTTGGATTGTTTAATTATGTGCTAAACGCTCCTGAAAATACACCTAAAAATCATGGTTTTCCCGTGTAATTTTTTTGTGTTGTGTAAATTATGACCAACGGAAAGAAATTGACGCCGCAGCGCTCATTTTTGTAAAAAGACTTTGAACATTTTGGCAGGCACATCGCCTGCATTAAATTATTTTACAAAAATGGAGTCAGTGACGTAATTTTTCGTCCTATATTCATCATTTAGGCATCATTCGAAAGGTATTGATTCCTTCTATTTATTATTCAATTCACATCTTGAAAAAACATAAAAAATTAATATAAACGTCCAATAATACGACAAATGAGCTAAGCATTAGTAATTCGAGTGTTCGTTGTATCAGAAAATCATATACTATACTTTCGCTCTGGCACTTAAGAGTAACAATTAGAGAATAATAGTATTAATGAAAGGGAGAAAGTTGCAGAAGTATAAAATGCTTTAAAACCTCTGAAAAACTTCGCAGTCTTTCTCACATCGACATGTCGCTCAAGAACGTTACATCATATTTTGATAACTTTCCAGCAAGAGAATCATCACGGTTCGTATTAATTCTAGTTTTGGCAAAATAATAGAAGTTGATCGAACAGAACCAACGAGTAAATCGTTGCTGCAACGATATAAGTGCCGTTGTCACAACTAAAGCGTTTCTTAGTGGATTTAACGACGCCGCACAGTGGTTCAGAATCAAAATACATCGGCCAAATAACTTTTGTTATTTAAAAAAAAATTAGACAAGGAACTAAGGATTATTTTAAGATATTAACATTAACAATCGGGAAATTGTATTTTATAGAAATCGGCTCAAAGTTGACTATTCTTCGTATTTTTGGATTTTAAAGAAAATTATTTTTTTATGTTTTTTAACATATTTTTACGTATTTGTTCAAAAAACACCCTAATGATTTAGCATTATTATTTTAATTTTTTTGGGTATATTTCCAGCAAATTAACTCCGATTGTTATAAAATTTAGCATGAGGATAAAGGAAGTTTACTCATCTTCTTATCTGTGTACATACTTTTCAGAAGTTAACGAGAAGAAAATGGCTAAATTGCGTTTTGGGACTAAAAAATCTTTTGCAGTCTTCTAAGGGTGCAATTTCGTGCAGGCAAAAGCTGCCCTCCAAAAACGGGGAACCCTTTAACCTTTCCAAATATGTATATATTTCGTTAAAGACTTTTAAAGGAAAAAATTGTGTTGGTCCAATGTAAGACATTGAACAAATGGATATTTTTTACAATATTCATTACAAACAAACTATATTTGGCACAAACATAGTTTTTGTTTCATAATAAAGCTCAGAAACCCAAATTTGTAATAAAAAATTGAGTACAAAAACTCTTAAAACGTGTAAGAAACAGTTCGACAAAGTTAAAAAAGAAATTGCGTTTTTTTTCAATTTTCAAAATCAGAAAAACGTGAAAATCTGCAATACAAAAAATTAAAAAATTTTCTTCACATTATGAACAAATACGATGATATGTTAAAAAAACATAAAAACCAAAAAAAATAAAAATTTTAATTTTCTTTAAAATCGAAAAATACGAAAAGTACTCAACTTTAGGTCGATTTCTAAAATATATCCGAATTCCGGAATGTTAATATGTCAAAATAATCCTTGGGTCCTTGTCTAATTTCGGTTTTTTGAGTCTGAACCACTGTGCGCCGGTCTATCAGTCCATCCGTCTGTCCATCTCTTGCAAAGTTGAAATCGCAATTTAATTTGAGTCAAGTCGTCACAGATTTAGTTATAGTCCCCATATAACTTTCACTCCAGAGTTGAATTTTTTCGCTCTATTACACCGTGCGACAGTACTTTTTGAAACTGAACAAGATTATATATTTATAAGTGAAAGTAGAGCTGTAATGGTGTATAAAACGGAGGGTACTTCTTAATTTATTTAGATCAGACCAATATTTAATTCATAATTTCAGATTATTAGGCTGTTTTTCTTTAAGCCGGGTTAACAAACTGCGAATAAATATTTGTATCAACGCAATTTTTCAAAACAATTATTTTGTGTTAAGTTTTTTTGGATTTAGTCTATAACCATAAATTTGGCTTACTCTGGACAATTATCCAGGCTAAGACCAACATTTAAAAATAAAATTATTTTTTCAAAAGTAGTTTTCATACCCACAATGATATTTAAAAAAACAATTTTTTATTTCGAGTCAAATTTTAACTTCTTATTTAGGTTTTTTATTGCAGCTTTATTGTCCAGTATCAAGGAAAACAGTTCCATTATTTATTAAATTTTGTAGTAAATACAAATATTTTTAGAAAATATTCGGCAGTACTGTAAAAACTCATTTTTAGATTTTATGTTAAATGTATATACTTGGAGCGCCACAATAATAACACCCTTTTGCATTCACTTATATAAACATTCCTGCACACTACTATGAATGTTTTTAGTGTGTGTGTTAGATACATACCTCCATAAGGTATCTCAAACAACGTTTTGAAAGTTGCAAGGAAAAAAGGATCAAAAAAATTGAGTAGCATAAGGAAACGGACTCTTGAAATTTGTAGTTAAAACAAGTCTTAAAACTTGCCAAGAATATCGATGAGTTCCTTGGGTATTAGTTTACCTGCAAAAAGGAGGGGAGAATAAATGTCCTGTCCAAATTCACGCACACAGACACATACACAACATACCTATACAAACGTACCTAAGTGTATGAGAACATATTGAGGAGAGACCAGCATGTTTGCATGTCTTCCACCGACACACGCACACCACAAAAAGCCAGTCTTTATTTGAGTTTCTATTTCTGGAATGTTTGCTTGTTAAGGCCGGTGAAATGAACGTCAGCGGACGTGTTGTCATCAGAGCAGCTCGTACCACAACTGATGCAACTTTTATACTTTTTTGTTTGCAATTCCCCAATGTCCGACGAACGCATGTTAGGATTGCGAGGAATTAAATAATTATAGTTTTTTCTCTAAAGTGTTTTTAGTATCTACGTACCAGAGGGAGAGATGGTTCCCATAATCGTGAGTAGAAAAAATATCCTTAACATGTTAGGAAATTTGTAGCAACATTAGATTGTTAAACAGAAGTATTGCTTCATTTTGATATTAAAAAAATGCTAACTTGATCATCTCTCCTAACATCTCTCCAAATTGTCAAATAATTTCTTGGTATTATGAACGATGTGCAGAAACAGTATTTCTGTTTTTGGAAAAACTTCGTTAATCGTAAAAATTAACTATTTTTTGTTTCAGATTTTAACCACTTCGAAACATCTACGTCTGTGTCTCTTTAAAATCAAGTCTTTTGTTTATTATGACTGAATTAGTCGGTTTCTGGAAAAATATCGTAAAATCTTGATTTCCAAAAATATTAGTTATCACTATTTCATTCCATTTCTATAGTGATGTGAATAGATATTTATGTGCAGATAGGGAAAAGGTAGGCGATATCCTTCCAGAGGGAAATATTCTTCACCCACAATGACCCTGACATTTCTATGTAACAAAAATAGCTAAAACAGTCGATTGTACAGAAGTACAGGAAAATTGTACTTTTTTAAAATATAGCCAAACCAAAACAAGTAAAAATATCGAAAAATATGAATAAATAAAAAATAAAATTTAAAATAAAAACATGTAAAAAAGGCGTCAAGTTCGGCAGGGCCGAACTTTATATACCCTCCACCATGGATTGCATTCCAGAGAGGCTTTCGATTTTCGTAGCAGTGCAGTAATATTACAGGAAAATATATTTTTTTAATAAAGAGTGATTTTTTTGAGGTTAGGATTTTCATGCATTAGTATTTGACAGATCACGTGGGATTTCAGACATGGTGTCAAAGAGAAAGATGCTCAGTATGCTTTGACATTTCATCATGAATCGTCTTACAAACGAACAACGCTTGCAAATTATTGAATTTTATTATCAAAATGCGTGCTCTGTTAAGAAAGTTCATTGCGCGCTTCCATTTTATGGTCAGTTTAATCGACCCACTGAAGCGGCTATTCGGGCTATTGTGACTAAATTTCGCACCAAATTTACATTGTTGGACATTAAACCACCAACACGCTTACGTAGAGTGCGAACTGAAGAAAATATCGCAGCTGTATCGGCCAGTGTTAATGATGACCACCAATTTTCGATTCGTCGCCGTTCGCACCAATTGGGTCTCTGTTACTCAAAAACGTGGAAATGCCAAAATTGGACTAAGCGGATGGACCACCTAAGACGCAGCCGCGGTCAACATTTAAATGAAATTATCTTCAAAAAGTAAATGTCATGGACCAATCTAACGTTTCAAATAAAGAACCGATGAGATTTTGCAAATTTTATGCGCTTTTTTTTAAAAAAAAGTTATCAAGCTCT
The DNA here is from genome assembly GCA_947397865.1 of Polietes domitor. Classification (NCBI taxonomy): domain Eukaryota; kingdom Metazoa; phylum Arthropoda; class Insecta; order Diptera; family Muscidae; genus Polietes; species Polietes domitor. Next base: position 243,884,250 of record OX377618.1, on the reverse strand, counting down.
TAAAAAATCACCCTTTATAACCAAACCAAAACAAATACAAATATTGAAAAACGCTTATAGGGCAAGGCTACCAATATATTTACAATATCGAAATAATACTTCAAGTCAATTCAAAAAATAAATATTTTTATATTTATATTTTCAACAAAGCTTAAATACCTTAAATATTGGTAAATAGTGGGTGCTACAGTGGGTTGTATTTCCATTCTATTTTAATTACAAAAGTGCAAATTTTTAAAATCCGCTATCTCACGTTCGAATTTCGAAAAATCCGTTTATTTTACGTGTCTACGCAATCAGAGAAATGTATACACCGAATTTCATTTTTCTAGGTGCAGCCGTTTGGTTTGTACCATTTTTAGCCCTCTATTCCCATTTTACCCCTTAAAAGTACGAATTTGGAAAAACTTCTTATTTTCTGTGTCAACGCAGTCAGAGGAATGTATATTCCGAATTTCATGAGCTGCGGTCATTTGGTTGATACTATTGTTATCCCATTTTTCCATTTTAACTCCAAAGAGTACGAATTTCGAAAAATCCGATTATTTTATGAATTACATTATGCTAGGTGCAGCCGTTTGGTTGTTACCATTTTTATCCTAATCATAGGCTAATATGACCTGACCAATTTGTCAAATCGAGAAGAATATTTGTATGGAGGCTATATCCAAGCATGGAATAAAATGACTCACTTGCACAATAGAACCTATTGTTCAACCCAGTTCAAGTATAAAGTGTTATTCTCAATTTGAAGAAAATCTCTGAAAATTCGGGGTTTCTGGAGCGGAAAAAGTCAAGCCGTTAGCGAAATTTGTATGGGAGCTATATATAAATATGAAAAGTCTGACCCACTTTCACCATGGGTGTTTCTAGTAGAAATATAAGATATTTTATTAAATTTAAGGAAAATCTGTTAAAATATGTGGTATCTAGCGTGAAAAGAGACAAATCAAACCGATTTTCTTCAGATTAAAAATTTCTTCGAAAAACTTCCTTGTGCAAAGTTTCGTTTGGTTCGATCAGTATACTTAACAATGGCTTCCTTTTGGGTGTTACAAACAAATGCACAAAGACATAATACTCTCGTGGAGTGTATAAATATGCTTAAATACTCTAAAATATTAGGGGTTATTCTGGGTATTTTTAGTCCTTGTGAGGGATTTTTTTCCCTTTGGACCGAATTCGCCCAGTTCCAATCCCAACCTATCTACGACTATAAGATACATTTATGGAAATTTTGGACGTCCTAATTCCTTTCGTGGAGATGCTATCGTGCTTTCGGACATGGCTAGATCGTCATAGAAGTTTATGACGATCAAGAATATATATACTTTATTGGGGCGTGAGGTCGTTATTTTAAGGAGTTACAAACGAAATGACAAATATAGTATACCCCCATCCTGGATTTGGAGGGTATAAAAATAAAAAAAGTGTCCGAAATCCAACATTTTGTTTTCACTTTTTATTTTTATACACTCCACGAGAGTATTATGTCTTTGTACATTTATTTGTAACACCCATTGTTAATTATACCGATCGGCTTAGAATCACTTTCTGAGTCGACTTAGCAATGTCCGTCTGTTTGTCCGTTTGAATTTTTCCGCTTTAGAATCCACATATTTTCCTCTAAATTCGCAAAACACCTTATATTTCAACTGGAAACAACTGTGGTAAAAATGTGTTAGATCGGTTCAGATTTATTTATAGCTCCCAGACAAATTTCGCTCCCAATTTGAATTTTTCCGCTCCAGAATCCACATATTTTAACAGATTTCTTCAAAATTGGCAAAACATCTTATATTTAAACTAGGAACACCTATGGTGAAAATGGGTCACATCGGTTCAGATTTACATATAGCTCTCATACAAATTTCAAAATTTTCAAAAAATAGTTATTTTGCGGACCCTATATTATTCTCGAAAAATGATTTGACAGATTGCACCATGTCATATTAGCCTGTGATTAGGAAACATACAACAAATTTTCCCGTTTCACTTTTTTACTGAATTGAATTGTATTCCGATAGAAATTGGAGTGTATCATATAGTCAGCCCCGCCCGACTTTAGCCTTTCCTTACTTGTTTTCCATAATTCAGTTTAAATCTTTCGATTCGTTTATATTTTTCATATTGTGTTTCTAATATTCTCTATACAAAGCTTCATATTAGAAATATTCTCGAAATTTTTTGCAACAAAGATAGCTGTTACAGCTAATAATGGTAAGCTAATCTTGTACACGATTTTTTAGCTGTAGCTAATTAATCATAGATTTATAACTTAATATAAAAGAATGAGATAACCAGAAGAAATCTTAGGAGACGCTATGTAACAAAATATTTATTGTTATTCAAAATTTTTACGTTTGGTACCGAATTTTTTTTCGAATATATTTGACAAAATCTATATGTTCTTAACGATAAGCTTGCGACAAATATCAATATTTACATATGCAAATGAATGTTTGTATTTTGATTTCCATAAAATTAATTCGACACTGAAAGGGTTAATTTCGTACAATGTTTACAAATAAATAAATATTTACAAAGTGTCTCCGCGCCAATAGACGCAAATGCCATAAATAAAAAAATTTATATAACTAATCAATGGTGTTTTAAAATAATGACATTATTCAAACATTGATTTTAAAACAATTCAATTTTAAATTACTTACAGAAGTGTTTCTAGCATATCCAGTAAATATGTTTTTACATTTTAAAAACAAACATTTAGCAACATTTTGTTTATTACAATTTAAATGTTAGTCGAGTTGCAAAATCAATCTTAAGAGTATAGATATATAGATCTGATGTAATTATGGGGATTCAAATATTGCAAACACTCGCCAAATAAAATCGTTTCTATTCACAAATGCTAAACTTATTTTCATTTTTAGTCACTGTTTGCCACTAGAGACACTTGCATTATATCAAGTGTTGCTCTACAATTTTCAGTAAAAAAATCTGTTCAAGCACACGACAAGCCACGAATTTAAATGTAACGTCTACTGCGGATGTAGGATAATGCATATAACATGTTCCTTTGCCGGTTTTGGATAACTTTCATTACCTAAATTAGATTTATATGTATACGTAATGTATTTATCTAATGCAATTTTAAATTTCATTCTCACATTGCCGAAAACCAACAATTAAATCATGTAAGAATGTTTGCATGTATGTATACCTGATGAGCATAGTATATGTGTATATGTAAACATGTGTACTCGTATTTATTTATTTACATGTATGTGCATAGGTATGTTCGGACCAGTACTGGCTTGGATATCTAAATAGGTGCACCACCCCCCATTCGCATCCCGGAGGCTGGCATCAAACTAACCACCACATATGTATATTAAGCCGGGACGAAAAAAGTTCCGGTTTCTTTTTTCTGTCCTCTTGTTGTCTATCTATACTGCCCTCCTAACAAAGAAAGTCAGATATCCATTTTAGTAGCTTTTTAGCTTTTAAGTTTTTTATCTAGGTAAGAAATGGTAGATATGGTAATTTTGCTTAACGTTTTTCTGTCATTTAGAGTTGAAAATGAGTCTTATAAGCTTAACACAAAGATCAGAAACTCATTCACGGTTCCGAGTGTGCCTTTTCTCAATTTTGGTATTTTGGCACTTGTGACATTCTTGCTTAGGACGGCAGTATAGCTTTATAACAAATTAAATCAATTTGGTATAAATAACTTGTGCACGGAATGAACGGGCACATTTGAATATAGATTAAAAATCTACAATTTTACTAATGTGATCGACCCACTTTAATTTATGTGTAGGGCGGAGCAAAAAATAGGTATGTCTAACCTTATCCTAAATAATAATTGTTGGCATTCATAATACCAAGTATGGGTCATTCCATATGAAATTGATTACAAGTTGTTTGCACAAACGCCCACCTGCGGCAATAGTGATACGATTCCAATACACCAATAATCAAAAACAAACTATTTGTTTGACCTCATATGCTTTTAAATCGAATATTTTCTAATTATTATTTGCACGTGCCATGGTAGAAATTTATAATCAATTCTTGGGCTAACGTGAAATTTGCATTTCTTACCGTTTAGTCAATTAACGAAGGTTCAAATATTTTTGTCTTGGTTTCTGAAGAACTAGATTCCACTTCCCTTATGGCATAAATGTATGCAACCTGTGTCCAACAAAATCAAATTTTTAGTTTAAATCAAGGCAAACTTATAGAAAGTTTACCTGATAAGAATTTTTTTGTCGTTCGATTTTTCAGACTTTACACAACTAAATCAGAGTGCAAGTCTGATTAATCAGATTTATCAAGGTAAAATATTAGATTTTGTAAGTCCACCGACTAACTTTTTTCACTTCCACCTACATTTGTCGTTTGAAGAGCGAATTTGATGTGTATTGTTTCGCAATCGGGAACCAAAAGATTGTGTAAATGTTGCTGCGGTGATAATGAAGTCAGACTTAGGCCATAAATATACGAATTGTCTTGCCTTGCTCTTCCTAATCTACATGCATTCAGTAATAGGTGCAATACAAAACAACAACAACATTGTACAGCATTGCTAAAAAGAAAAACAAGTAAAAACGGATTATAAACCCTCCACCATTGATTGCATTCCACAGAGGAAGTCGATTTTCATAGAAGTGCAGTAATATTACAGGAAAATATATTTTTTTTATAGCCAAATCAAAACAAATACAATTATTAAAAAAAATAATTTTATAAATAAAAATAATATTTTAATTATTTCAAACCGCGCTTATAAGACAATTCAAAAAAAATAAATATTCTTCTATTTATATTTTCAAAGTTTAAATACCATAAATATTGGTAGATAGTGGGTGCTACTGTTGGTTGTATTTCCATTCTATTTTAATTCCAAAAGTACAAATTTTGAAAATCCATTATCAGACGTACATAGTGCAAAATAACCTAACTTCATGATTGAACCAATTTTTGCCGTAACAGAAAAAGTACGAATTTGGAAAAAAGATTTTTATTTGGCGTGTCTATGCAGTCAGAGGAATGTATACACCGAATTTCATGACTCTAGCTGCGGTCATTTGGATGGTACTATTTGCATCCCCTTTTTCCATTTTGACCCCAAAAAGTACGAATTTCGAAAAATCCGTTTATTTTCCGTGTCTACACAGTCAGAGGAATGTATACTCCAAATTTCATGACTCTAGCTGCGGTCATTTGATTGGTACTATTTGTATCCCCTTTTTTCATTCTAACCCCAAAAAGTACCAATTTTGAAAAATCCGTGTATACACCGAATTTTATTATTCTAATGCTACACCAATTACGTGCGCCACTGTAAACATAGTTCTATTTATAGAACATTCTGTCTAAACCTAGCTTTGTCTTTATACCCTCCACCACCAGGATGGGGGTATACTAACTTTGTCATTCTATTTGTAACACCTTGAAATATCGACCTGAGACCCTATAAAGTATATATATTCTTGATCGTCATAAAATTCTAAGACGATCTAGCCATGTCCGTCCGTCCGTCTGTTGAAAGTACGCTAGCATCTAAACGAAAGGAGCTAGAACGTTAAAATTTTCTATAAATGCGTCTTGTAGTCGTAGATGGGTTGGGATTGAAACGGGGCGAAATCGGTCGAAAGGGAAAAAAATTCCTCACAAGGACTAAAAATACCCATAATAATCACCAATATTTTAGAGTATTTAATCATATTTTTTCAATATGTCTGCTTGTACTTACTTGATATTGGGTATGCACATTCCCCCGATAACAAAAACGTGCACCATAAAGTGATTCTTATTTGTAGGGGGTGAAATGGGGGCAAAAAAGGGATACAAATGGTACATATTAAACGACAACAGCTAGAAACACGAAATTCTTTGTGTTCATTCCTCTAATAGAGTAGATACAAAATATAAAAGTATTTTTTCCAAATTAGTACTTTTAAGGGGTAAAATGGGAATAGAGGGATAAAAATGGTACCAACCAAACGGCTGCCCCTAGAATACTCACATTCGGTGTATACATTCCTCTGACTGCATAGACACGTAAAATACACGGATTTTTCAAAATTCGTACTTTTTGGGGTTAAAATGAAAAAAAGGGGATAAAAATAGTACCAACCAAATGACCACAGCTAGAGTCATGGAATTCGGAGTATACATTCCTCTGACTGTGTAGGCACGGCAAATACACGGATTTTTCGAAATTCATACTTATTGGGGTCAAAATGGATAAAAGGAATTCGAAATTCGTACTTTCAAGGGATACAAATAGTACAGATGGAAAAAATAGTACTAACTGAACGACTACAGCTAGAATGATGAATTTCTTATTGGTTAGAAACGTCACATAAAGAGATTTTAGATAGTCGTACTCTTAAGGGGGTAAAAATGGTACCAACCAAATGGCCGCAGCTGGAATCATGGAATTCGGTGTTTACATTTCTCTGACTGTATAGACACGCAAAATAAAAAGTTTTTTCCAAATTCGTACTTTTTCTTTTAGGGCAAAAATTGGTTGACTCATGAAGTTAGGTTATTTTGCACTATGTGAGTCTGATAATGGATTTTCAAAATTTGAACTTTCGGAATTAAAATAGAATGGAAATACAACCAACTGAGCACCCTCTATCTACCAATATTTATAGTATTTAAACTTTTTGAAAATATAAATATAAGAATAATTATTTTTTGAATTGACGTATTGGTAGCCTAGCCTTGTAAGCGTTGTTTGAGATAATTAAAATATTATATTTATTTATAAAATTATTTTTTTAATATTTGTATTTGTTTTGAATTGGCTATATAAAAAAATTATATTTTCCTGTAATATTACTGCACTTCTACGAAAATCGACATCCTCTGTGGAATACAATCAATTGTGGAGGGTATATAAAGTTCGGCCCGGCCGAACTTAACGCCGTTTTTTCTTGTTATATTTCATCTAGACTCAGCTAAGGTGATAGAGACGGTGACGTTCTACACTTGAAAATAGAGCCATATAGGTATCACATAATTCAAAAGTTTTTTTTCTCATATTACGGTAATTCTGCTTCATTATGTACTCATCTTATGTATCTTGGACGAAATAGGTTCAACTCACACCAACAGTATTACATCTATCTCACAATTTGAATCATTATAATTTTGTTCATTCAATATCGGAATTGTTCTTTAATAACACTTCCGAACCGAATCATTTATCAAATATGTTTCTTTCGGAATATTTCTCCATTATTAATTACATATTAATTCCTTAACAATATCACGATACTTTTATGTTAAAATGTTAATCAAATTTAATTATATTAATTTTGAAAGTGTTCCATTAAATTTAAAATATCAAATTTAGCCAAATAAAATAACCTTCGTTTTGACATGGAATGAGCGAAATGCATGTAAACGTTCATATTTCATATCCCCATGCACATAGGATTTGTAGAATATGATGTTCTCCCTGTAATTGCAGTGAAGAGTTAAGGCAAAATGTTTTTGTTGAAATCTTCTTAAATCCCTTAATAACTTAATGGACCTACGTGAGCTGCATACAAAATCTATGCAATGTGAATTTGGTCCTTCACTCAAATACAGACACACACACCAACTCACTCTCACCCATAAATTCAGACGAGAAAAAAAAACAAACAAATGCTTACCATTCATTGTTACCGGACAAACATCCATTGTATGTCAATATGTATGTATGTATGTACGTATGCGCATTCGTCTATAGGCATGTGTTAGAATGCCAGTCTGTTATAAACAAATTATTACTGGCCCGATGTTTATCACAAAGCCGAGTACATTCAGTGGCTCAAAGCTTTAATGAAACCGAAGTCGGCACTCTCTGTGTCCAAATTACGACCATCCATATGGAAGTTATAACGACTCTAGTTTTAAAAATTTTTACAAATTCGTGCGGGTGATACTAGAAGGATCGTAGAAATTTCACTCATCTTCCATATGTATTAAACAATTTTTAAAATATAACTTCTAAAGATTTTAAATGACATTTGACTAGGGTTTGGGGTCCGGGAATTCCCGAATCGTTTCAATTTCCCGGGAATAAGGGAAATATTAAAAAAATAATTGATTTATTATGTTGATCAATAATTTAATGTTACTATATAAAATGGGATTTTTAGATGTATTTCAAATTCATATATGTATTTACATTACTTACAATTTGACATTGTTGAGTATTTGTTTATATTATATTACTACAAACAAAACTTTTTAAATTCGCTAAATAGCCATTTTATGCGAAACCCAGCTAGGGGAATAAAAACTTTTTGTGAGGCTATTTGCAGGCTATTTATTGGGAAATAAAATATCATGCTGACAATACTATGGCTTACATAATGTAAATTTTCTTGTTTTTCTAGAAGAATCGAGGTGAACATATTCTTCAAGAATTTACTTTACATATGTAGCCAGAAAGAAATGGTCTAAAAATAGGAATACAATAAAAATTGTTCGCCTGGAAATTTTCAAGAGAAACCTAATAGGAATATAAATATATCCTACGGTGTATTTCAATGGCCATTTGTAAGAATTAATGACTGGACTATTTCAATATTTTTATTTTTTATGAATTTATTAAATTAATATTAATTTTTTATGTTTCTATTGTTTTTACAGTTTAGAATATTCCCCCTGTTTCTATAAAATATTTTTGTCTCCAGACGAATGAATATTCTAAATTAAATGTGTCATAACATTCTCCGTCATATGAGTTATTTGTTTCCTTAATCGTTTTCAATTTTGAATCTAGTGTAGGTCTCAGTCACTTCTACCTGCTATATAAAAGTCCAATTCTGATGATTAGTCTACATCTTTTCAAGTTTATGTTGAGAAAAAGTAATTTATAATCACAATATGTAAGTTCATGATGAGAAAAATAAATTCATAATAGGAGCATGATAATTCACAATCAGCACTGTAAATTCGTAATGCGAAATGTAAATTCATATTGAGATATATAAAACCATAATAAGAACATACAAATTGATAATGAGATATATAAATACAAAATGAGAAAATCCAAATTGATAATGAGAAAATATAAATTCTTATTCATATATATTCATAAAATATAAATTCATAATCTGGAACTGTAAAATTTATAATCGATATGTATGTACGTTTTTCTATGGATATTTTCGTAGAAACACGTATTTTATCAATGTTCTCATTATAAATTTACATTTTCTCAATATGAATTCATATTTTCTGAATATGTAAACGTATTTCCTGATTATGAATTTGGATTTTCTGATTACAAACTTGTATATTTCATTATGAAATGGTATGTTCCTATTATGAATTAATTGTTCTCAATATAAATGTTATGAATTATGAATTCATATTTCTCATTATGAATTAACATGTTCCTATTATAAATTTACATTACCCAATATGAATTTATATGTTCCTAATATGAATTTACATTTCTCAATATAAATTTGTATGTTCCGAATATAACCTTGAAAAGGTGTAGAGTAAACTATTTGTAAAATGAAAAATAATTTGTAAAATATTTTGACAATAACATTCGTTTTTAATTTGTAATATGACAGTATTGAAAAAAAACACACCAGTTATTAAATGTTGATATTTTAAACCATATTGGACATACTTATAAATAAATTACTTTTTCCCGGGAATTCCCGGGAATGAAATTTTTCATTCCCGTTTTCCCGGGAAATGAAAAAAGTCCGGGAAACCCCAAACCTTACATTTGACCCACCCTCTCTGGAGACCATATGGATACAACCACTATTAAAATATTGTCAAATAACAAATTACAGAAGATTCCAATAAGTCGCATAGATCAGGGTGATTTGAATGAGAGGTAATACAAAGGTCCATCGAGATCTCATACTTAGTGCTCTCGTGATTAGTATCCTTGTACTTATTATCAATATATAATTGACTTCGAATATCCATATGGAATGTAAGTTTGTATTATTTTTCCATCGATTGTTTCAATTTCGTCAAATTTCTTCAATTTCTTCAATTAATTCTAGGAATATTTATTTAATATTTAGAGTTTAAGGCATTTTTCAAGATTCGTCACGGTATTGAATATTGTACGTCTGGGATATTTGGAATAGAATTTTAACTATTCGATCAAGTAATTTATTCTCAAGAAGGAAACCTTTATCTTTGGTAATGGAAAGTAGGAGAACCACACTCAACCATACACACAATTGACCATATACGCATTTCATTGTCCTGTGTAGGGACAAATCATCAGTGATCCTTCTGTATGGAGTACTTGCGTTAACATGATGTCATCCATAGTATATATATATTTATATTTTAGGAAATACAGATCATCATACAGAAGGATTACTGACTATTTGTCCCTACATAGGACAATGAAATACGTATCTGTTGAAATGTGTTTGAATGAGAGGTACTAGAAAGTTGATCATAAAACCATCCAGATTTCATATTTAGTGCTCTAGTGATGAGTACCCTTGTAGTTATTATCAATATATAATTGACTTCGAATATCCATATGGAATGTAAGTTGGTATTATTTTCTACAACGATTGTCTTAATTTCGCCCATCGTCTTCAATTAAGTTTAGGGAAATGTTTATTTAATATTTATGGTTTTTAGGTATTTTTTATACACTCCACGAGAGTATTATGTCTTTGTGCATTTGTTTGTAACACCCAAAAGGAAAAGAGATAGACCCATTGTTAATTATACCGATCGTCTTAGAATCACTTTTTGAGTCGATTTAGCAATGTCCGTCTGTCTGTCCGTCCATCTATTCTTGTAATCACGATACAGGTCGCAATTGTAGACAGAACCAAATGAAACTTTGCACAACGATGTTTTTCGGGATAAGGACGAACGCTATTTAATTTGAAGAAAATCGGTTCAGATTTGGATATAGCCCCCATACGAATTTCACTCCCGATTTGACTCTTTTCACTCTAGATACCACATATTACAACAGATTTTCTTTAAAATTGGCAAAACATCTTATATTGTAACTAGAAACACCTGTGGTAAAAATGTGTTAGATCGGTTCAGATTTATATATAGCTCCCATACAAATTTCTCTCCCGATTTGACTTTTTCCGCTCTAGAGACCACATAATGTATCATATTGTCTGCAGATTTGGTAAAACATATTATATTTCCACTACAAACACCCATGGTGAATATCGGTCAGATCGGTTCAGATTTATATATAGCTCCCATACAAATTTCGCTCCCGATTTGACTTTTTCCGCTCTAGAAACCACATATTGTATCAGATTGTCTTCAGATTTGGTAAAACATCTTATATTTCCACTACAAACACCCATGGTGAATATCGGTCAGATCGGTTCAGATTTATATATAGCTCCCATACAAATTTCGCTCCCGATTTGACTTTTTCCGCTCTAGAAACCACATATTGTATCAGATTGTTTTCAGATTTGGCAAAACATCTTATATTTAAACTAAGAACATCTATGGTGAAAATAGGTCAAATCGGTTCAGATTTAGATATAGGCCCCATACAAATGTCGCTCCCGATTTGAATTTTGCGCTCTAAAAACCATATATTGTACCCGATTTTCTTTAAATTTGGGACAACATCTTATAATCCAACTAGAAACACTATGCAGAAATTGGGTAAGATCGGTTCAGATTTAGATATAGCCCCCATACAAATGTCGCTCCCGATTTGACTTTTGCCGCTTTAAAAGCCACATAGTGTGCTCGATTTTCTTTAAATTTCGCACAACATCTTACAATCTAACTAAACAAAACTATGGTGAAAGTAGGTAAGATCGGTTCAGATTTAAATATAGCTCAAATTCAAATGTTGCTCCCATAAGTTTAACCGATTTTGGCCAAACTATACATTTTATATTTCACCTATTTCGTTCCAGGTTTCAATATATCCTCATACAAATGTCCTTTCCGATATAAAATTTTTTGTCAAACACATACATTTACAGGATACAAAAAACCTTCCCGTTTTCACTTTTTCACCAAATTGAATTGTATTCGGATTGAAAGTGGAGTGTATCATAGAGTCGGCCCGCCCGACTTTAGCCTTTCCTTACTGGTTAAGATTGTTACCTTATATTTACTTTTGAATTAACTTTAAGTATTAATTCGATATATATAATTGATGGCTATCACGCTATAGAAACAAATGTCCTATAATATAATAATTAAAATACACCAAATTAAAAAATGGCAATTTTTTACTTCTGTATTTCCCGATTTTCAAAAACATGAACTTTTAGTTGTATTTATTGTTGACCTTTATATTTGTTTTTCTTTTAATTTGTTATTTTTATTTTTAAATTCCAATAGTCGACCAATGTCGTTGGTCATTCTCATGGGATCTATACAAATAAACACGAAAAATACGTTTACACATTACAAACAAAATGACCTATATAATTGGCATATTTATATATATAACAAACGCAGAAACCACTGTTCACAATACAAGCCTTGTTACTTTTCTGCTTAAATCTACGTCTATGCTTGCCAATTGTATATAGCATTCCTAGCGTTAGGTTTATGTCCAGTCAAGGTACAGGCTGCTCCGAGTGCAGTTTTTGCTCAATTGGCTTGTCTACTGCTTTTCGGTCTGATTTGTGGGAAGAAAGTCTAGTTTTCAGTTTTGTTTTTGTCGTACCTTTTGGCATATATTGGACTCGAAACTCCTTGTCACTAATTTGTAGAACTCTGTTAATGAAATTCGTCGCGGCGTTGAATATTGTACTTCTGAGATGTTTGAAATAGAATTTAAGCTATTCGATCAAGTAATTACTTCTTACGAAGGAAATTTTTGTTTTTGGCAATGGAAAAGAGGAGAACCACACTCAACCATACTTAAATTTGACCATATACGTATTTCCTGTGTAGGGAGATCCTCAATTCAAAACGATATCCTTCTATAAGACGTATTCTTTGAAAATTTAGACGCCCTGGCTCCTTTCGGACGGACAGATGGCCATTTCTAGATCGTCTTGCAATTTAAACCATAATTGAAAATAAATATTTGTAAAATTTTCTTTGTTACATTACAAAGCTATTAAAATTATTTTATTTATTTTTTCTAGTTTGTTTGGTAGGCACTGAAAACTTACAAAAAATGGGTTTTGCCCAAAAAATCAATTTTTTCTAATAAGATTAAATTTAACGTATATGGTCTTATACGCCTAAAACTTTTTTGTGTCCAATAGCTCAGAAGTGCATTGGGCCACTGTCAGCATCAGGATGTACAATAGCGTTGCCCCAAAAATATACATGAATCTTTCAAAAATATTACACATTATTATGACGAGTTCCATTCGTAATCTTCATATAAAACTTCAGCGTGCTACTATTATCGGGTTTCGATGCAGCTCTGCACATATGTACAAATTAACAAAAAACTGAATTCTACTGTACCTCGAGACAATTTAAGATATATATTATATATAATTTATAATATATATTATATTATTATAATATCAAAATGTATATTTAAATTATCAAATTGTTTAGTGTTAGAATAAGTCAACTAAAATTATCTTAATTTTAGTTGACCTTAATGACCAATGTGTTGGACCTTAATAAACAAATTATTCAAATTTTTAGAGTTTTTAGGTCCTTTCTCTCCTTTCTATGTAAAGCTGAGTACAAAATTATTGTATATCTTTAAATTGCACAATTAAAATGCATAACCGCCAATAATTGAGGTACATAGTCTTCCTATACAATTTTGGACCACACTGATGTACAGTATACATACGCAATGTATTTATAGTATTTGTATAGCAACTTCTACCATCATACATGCATAACAACATGAAGAGGTGTTCGTGTATGAAAGACTAAACTTTTGATTATAATAGACCAGAACTGGAAAAATATGAAATGAATTGAAGTATGAAATGTTCATATTCTAGAGACAGTGGTTTTTCAAACCAACATCTCTTGAAAATAATTGTGATATTTAAGCTATGGGGCAATATTACAGTAAAATTAGAATGATTCAATATCCAATTATCTGTATTTACTATTTTCATATACAATTCAAAAATAAAAATTTCGTGTACAAAATCAAAAAGGGTTATTTTTTGTACGGCAATAAAACCAATAACAACAAAAATTGTATGAATATTTATTTTATTAAAATTCCAATTGTCGTCGAAAACTGAGCATGTCCGGTTAGACATTAAACTAAAAATAATTATTAGGAATAGTTGTTTAGGAACACTCTCAAAAAAATGATTTTGTGAAAAAAAAATTAAATTTTAACAAAAATTAAAAACACGAATCAGCCTTGTTTCTCAGGCTGTATTTCCTCATAAAAACTACACTACGTAAGGTTTTAAAAAGTGTACTTTATTACTTGTATTTCTTATTCAAACCAAGATTTCGTCCGGTACTTATATAAGCCTGGACAGAGAACCTTGTTGGTTGAGGTCAGAACACCAAGTGAAATCTCCTCAGATTCAGATTTTATTAAATTCCAAAAACTTAAACAATTAAGTATAATCTTACGACTAACATTTGTACTTAATTTCTAGCGTATATACTAATACATTTCTAGAACTATGTAACTAATACTTGGACTATGTTGCAGCGTACTGCAACATTTCCATAATACATTCTTATCGCTATACATTTATATTCTCCCAAAAAAGGAATAAGAAAAAGGGAGTTACTTAACATTTTTGTTGTGAAGTCTCCTCACAAATCGCACTCCTTTTATACCACTTCTGGTTGACAAATCACATAGTCGTACAAAAAAGTACTGACATAAAAAGGATTGACGAATCGATACAGAGTTGCATTATTATGCAGTTTGGAAAAGCGTTAAAATTCAAATAATCCAAAAGGGACACAGAGTTGTATTTTTAAAAATAATTTAAATATTAAATTAAATGAATTCAGTGAAATTATATGAAATTATGAATAATGCCATTACAGAAGTTTAGAAAAAGAAAATTAGAAAAGAAATGCTTCAAACATTATTTTTAAATTTCTTATTTAGAATGCTAGTTATTACAATAATTTTCTATTTTGTTATTTTTAACTAAAAATAGATAGTTTCCAATGTATTTCTAATATTATGCCATCTGCTCGCTCTCTCAAACCACTGTGCCGAATTATGGATTTCCATAATTCGAGTATGCATATAACATAACTTTGAATGCATAAAATATGCATTGTATTGTGCATATTTAATTGTATTTTTCAGCTCTTTGTGCATTCAATGCTCATGTGAGGATATGTTTCTACTTTTAAACTTTTCATCCTTTTGCAGAAATATTTTCAATATTCGTTCGGTTCTTACAATAGCTAGATTTCAATACAATACAGCATTTAACCACAATAACAATAACAAGAGCACACCAACGCCTGCCTACACGCCCCCTGTTTGAGCAAATACAAAGGATGCAAATTCAATAAGTTTTAAATAAAGAAAGCATCACTCCTTTTGTGGTTGGATTAAATATTTGAAGATGAGGGTGGCTATGGCTGTGGGTGTGCAAATTGGTTCGGATGTATGCGTATATATACATGTTTGTGGCTAAATGTTAAACATAAATTAAAATTATGTATGAACGATGCAAAACAACGCAACAACAATAAAAGTTAAAACTGCATTTTGACCCCATTGTGGCTTTCGTGTTGTTTTGCGGATAATGCCGACTCTCAAAGGGACGTACCTGGGATCCATGGCACTAAATATGACAATACATTATTAAATCCAAATGTAATGAAATTTAATTTTGCGGGTATTATAAACAACATTTTCAAATTTTCTACCTATACGAGGTAGTGTCATCGCACTGGCCGAATGGCATGACATACTAAATAATCAGTTCAAATAAGTAAAAAATAAATTAAAAAAGTCAAAAATCGCAATTGGAATTTAAAGAGAACAATTCGTTCCCAGGGAAATTAAATCGCGATAGGGGCGAATAAAATTGGACACAGCACCTAATTGTCGTCATGGCCGTTTTCGAGGCGGTCGCAACGTCCACTAAAGTATTGGCCACAGGCACATCGTTTTATAATGCTGTCATAACGGCAAAAAATATTAGGTGAAAAGTCCGAGCATCATGTCAATTATATATTTTTAATCCTATTTGGTTACGTTCCCCCATAGAATGGAATATAAATTCATTGAAACGGGGAAATTCTACTTTTGAGTTTAAATTATTAGTGAATCAAATCAATCAAGGTACATCGATTTGAATGCGGACACTAAAAATATGAATTTTATGACTTCGTAGATGGTTCTAATGAAGCCATGTGGAGTTTTGTTAAATGTTTTACGAAAATGGAATATTCAAATTTGTGAGGATTATGGAGATATTCTTGCTTAATACAGTTATATTAAAGCCCTAGGTCAGGGTTGTCAGATATGGCGATTTCTCGCCAAATGTGGCGATTTTTTAATGTGTTTGCCAACTTATTTTTTGATTTGGCGACATGGCGATTTATAAAATTGAGAAATTGTAGTTTATTCCTATGTTTTTATTAATTCAGCGATTTTTTGTATTTTGTCGTTTTATATGTGACCATGAATACAAAATTCACATTTTTTGGTATTTTACCGAAAAACATATTACAATTTGTACCAAATTGCCAGGCAATTCACCATCCCAAACAAAATTTACGTTTGTCCGAGAAGTCTTAGATAAGTTTATGGAACCAAATTAGATGTGTATGAATCTCAGTGGGGAAAATTACAGTTTATAAATTGGACTGATTATTTCAATGATGAATGAAATTTACTTGACTTTTGGCCAAAAGTGTTTGATTACCATGATGCAGCAGGTACATACCACTTTAAAGAAATATCACTAGCTGTCCTTAATATGTTAGTTATCCCAGTCAGTAATGTGTCGAAAGGGTATTCTCACGGAATAAGATCCAATTTGAGCTTTTATAAGCTCTTTTAAGAATAATAAATCACACGAAGACCAATAAAATTTGTTGTAATTCTTTCACACCAACTCATAAAATGTCGAAAATATTCAATTCAAATGCAATGTATGAAGTTTCAGAAAACCAAAATGAAGCAGATGAGATTGAAGTATATAACAGTATTAATTTATGTACTTAGTTTTAGCATCTTGAAATGTAATACTTGATTTGAAATTGCTATATAATATAACAATATTTAAAATATTTTTTAAATGCTAGTTTATACTTGAGAATATTATACTTTTAATACATTGAAATATATATATATATATATATATATATATATATATATATATATATATATATATATAGATATATATATATATATATATAGATATATATATATATATATATATATATATATATATATATATATATTTAAAATTTAAATATAAAATTGAATATGTCGATCTTTTAACAAAAAATTAAGATGTTTGGTTTTGGCGATTTTTGGCGATTTCTGACACCTGATTTGGCCATAGAGGCACAAAAAAATCTAACAACCCTAGATTAATTCATTAAATCATGAAATGTATAAATTCAATTATTTTACAAAAACAAATAAAAAGGCTAAACTGTCTTTTACACCGGGTCTGCCTCCATATAAAAGAAAATCCCAAATATGATACGGACTATTAAAGCTCACCTCGAGGCAAGCTCATTATAGCCTCCACCTAAGGATGAAGGTATATTAATTTTGTCATTCCGTTTGTAACACCTTGAAATATTCATCCAAAGACTCCAAAAGTATATATATTCTGGGTAGTGGTAAAATTCTAAGACGATCTAGCCATGTCCGTCACGCTAGCCACCGAATGAAATGAGCTAGGATGTTTAAATGTGTCTTGTTGTTGCAGATTGTTTTGGATTGGATGACTGAAAAAACCCCCTAATATTTAGACTATTTATTTTTTTATTTCTGCTTTATATGCACTTGAAATTTGTTGCGTGCATTCTTCTTGTAGCTTGAAAGCACTAAGAAGTAAATAAAAGTTTTAGCGGACAAAATGGGACAAAAGAGATAAAAAAGGTTTTTATACGACATCAGCCAGAAACATGCAATTTGGAACATGAAACATGCATTTTCGAAATTCGTACTTTTGGGACAAAAAGGGATAAAAATTGTACCAATGATGCTAGGATCTTGAAATTCGGTGTGTACATCCCTCTAATTGCGTAGATACGCAAAATAGAAGGGTTTTTCCAAATTCGTACTTTTAAGGGATACAAGTGAAAAAGAGGGATTAAAATGGTGCCATCCAAATTGGCGAAACATAAGGGAATTTTTCGAAATTTCTACATTCAGACAGAAAATGGGACGAATGGGAATCAAAATGGTACCAACCAAACGGCATAGACGGCATAGCTTCAGGAAACATGCGAAACATTTTGGAACTTCAATATTAGTATTTTTCCCATCAAAATGGTACGGATATTTGGGCTGTAGCTGGTATATGAAAATGGGAAAAATCGGCCCAGGGGCGAAATTGTTTCTACCTATTAACGACTGACAATGTATCTGCTCTTTGGGCCAGATTTTTGAAGATTGCTGCCTCATGTTGACTTTTTCATTACTCTTGAAGTTCTTTATTTATATGACTATTTATATTAAAATAATTCCTTGGGGAAATAGTAAACAAATATCGTGATGTGCAGGAAAAATATTGATTTTTTTATATAGTAGTGCATTTTTATATAAAGTTGACAGCCATTAGTCTGCCGGTAATATTGTGGTGGAGGGTTTATAAAATTCGGCCCTGCCTAACGTAACGCCTTTTTAATTTTTAATTGAATTATTTCCGACCCGGAGTTGTTTTTGTTGTAGTTCGATTGATGCGATATATAACCCCAATATTTCATTGGGGTTATATTTCATATTTCAAAAATCTTTCACGATTTTGAGGTTATTTCATAATGAAATAAACCTCAAAATAAAAAGGACATTTCCCCAATAAAGCAAGCCAAAACACATTAAATGAGCTCAAATACTTAAAATCTCTTGTGCATTTTATTAAACATTTACACAGTTATTACACACTGCAACACGAACAAATATATTCATATACGGACGTGATAAAATTCCAGGAAAAAGACCCGTGTCTCCCAGTTTTGCCCAAAGTTATGCACTTTTTTACGGGCCCCAAGGATTTGGACCTCGTTGTCATGTTTGCAAAAAAAGTGTGCATATTATCTGGCTCATATCTTGCAAACCGTTTAGAATTTTTAGTTACTCTCTGAGGCAAAGTTGTAGCTCTTCTCATGAAGAACAATAATATAAAATCAAAAAAGTGCATCTTTAATGTCAAAATCGAAGAAAAGTCGAACAAAGCTTATATCCTGTAGTGTGTGTATGTGGCGTATACGTGCTGGTGATTACGGATAATATCACTCATACACACTGTAGTCTGACTGACCATTAACAGAAAGAGTCCTATCCTTCCTACCTAAACGGTGTTAACAATCATTCCTAGAATCATTCATATGTTCTCAAAAGTAGTTTTTTGAGATATTATGTAGTGTAGTTGATTGTTTTCTTGAATTTTGAGCGGTGTGCTACCTATGGACCTGAACAGGGAAAAAAGGTTAAAAAAAATCGATTTTTTAGTTTTTTTTTTGCGATTTTGACCTTAACAAGACAAGAGCTACAACTTTGCCTCAGAGAGTAATTCTAAATTCGAAACGGTTTGGAATATGAGCCCGAGAAAATTATCACTTCTTTGCAAAAATGACACCGGTCCTTTTTGGTCTTTTATCACGTAGTGTTATCCGTATATGATTATATTTCCATGACTTAAACAATTACACACAGTGTTATTGTTACCAAAAAGTTCTCATTTACGCAGTGGTTTGCATACCTGACGACTAGAATGTTTGAAATCCATGCCCCTTCAGCTTCCATGGCGTCATGGAATGGAATGCACTTCTTTAATTTTGAATACATATTGGAGAAGAGTAAGAACCGACCCTTAAGATTGAGGGTGTAGACGCCCGGGTGATGACATCTCTTTCATAATTTGTTAAATTGTTAGAATCGAGGGAACAATTCGTTTGCATTGGAAATATGTTGTTTATTTTGAAATATTCAATTAGTTATAAATTAAGATGTTTATATATTTAACATGTGCATTCGCTAATTGATTGTTGTCAATCTATCAATTAACATCATAACAGCGAAATCTTAACACTTTTAGAAATCAGACAACAAAAGCTGCAAAAATAGATGGACAGACATATAATTGCTATATTTATTATGTGTCTTGTGTAATTGAATTTCTTGATATTTCACTCAAAATTGTTTACTTAATTCCAGTAAAAATTAACAAAAATTAAGGAAATTGACGTCTGTTTGGCACCCACTATGCCTTTACTCAACTTACGTATATTTTCACTTGACTGTATTATGTACGTACTCAAATCAAGCAAAATATACTTAACAAGTGTGTTATTTACTCACTGCAAATGTACTTAAATTGAGTAAATGTTTCAGGCTCAATTTTAGTATGCTCCAGTATCAAATTTTTTTTTGAGAGTTGATAGTTCCACGTCCCTTAATCATTTCAGCCATACATCCATCACCCTGTTCCAGTGTGCAACGGACGGGCACATGGACGAAGAACGCATTGACAGACAGACTTATGTTTGAATTTTGCATTTTGGAATTTTTCGTTATGGCAAATGTTTGTATATGTATATCTGGTTTTAACAACAATTAATTTTAACACAAAATTCAAGTATTTGAACATTTGTGCAAACAACAATGAACAGCAAGAGCAGCAACAGCAAAACACAGACGTCAACAAGAAACACATACTCGTACTCTAAGAGTTAGAGCTACAATGAGAACAGACATAGCTTCAACAAAATAAAGTAGAGCAATTTCATTCGTTTTGTTTGCTCTTCATATCGTACAACAATGGTGTGTAGAAATACGAATAATCGTTTGTCTGGTGCCTAGTATATAGATTCATGCTGTGAAATTATCAAGGCTCTTTAGGAAGATACCATCACGTATCCTTTATTAAAGCCTTCATTGGTTCCGATTCTCAATTATGGATTCGTTACATGACCTAAATGAGCAAACCTACGCAGAAGCCTGTGGCGGGACAGGGAGACCAATAACACCATACAACTAAATTTTTTTCAAATCGACTGTATATAACTTTTAAATATAATAATGATATTTTTTTAGTTTTTTTACTAAAACTCCAATTTCGTTGAGGTACCTTCAATATTTGTGCTCTCATTTGGCAAATATAATTCCGATAAAAACCACTTATATGTTAAAGTAAATGTACTTATGCTGATTACAGATGTAGCGAATTTCAATTTCACATAGAAACAGTGTTTTATGAGGTATTGAGTAAAAATTGATCTTTTCTTGAAATATGTTTTGCTTTATTATTAAGCTAGCAAAATATATATTTAAAAGATCCATGGATACTCGTAAATATTATAACACTAATTGCAGACGCAAATGACTAAAAAATCTTTATTATTTAAATTTTTTGTTAAATAAATACTGATTTACAAATTAGATAACAGAAATTAATAGCTGAGATCTTAATGTGGATAACCGACAGTCCAGTAAGAAATTTACGTGGAAAATTTTCATGTGTTCAGATGAAGCTCATTTTAATCTCGGTGGCTATGTCAATAAGCAAAATTGCCGCATATGTGGTTCAGAGAACCCACGCGTGACTATTGAGAAGCCAATGCATCCACAACGAGTCAGTGTTTGGTGTGGATTTTGGGCTGTACTGAAAAATTGGGTTGATCGGATGACGTACTGCCGAGCCAGTGGTTGTAATCATATGAATGATATTGTGTTCCATTATTAAATGACAAAGTTCAACCTTTCCATTAAAACCAGAAATTTGAAAAAATGATCAGTACTTTTTCATAGCCGATTCTAATTTAAAATTTTAAATGGCCCACCCTATATCATATTAATCTTTTCGAATCTGAATTAGATGTATAAGACTTTGGAGATACATGTTTGACGAAAAGAAACAGGTATAAGAAAGTACATTCAAAATGATGCGGTCAAAGCACTCTGTCATAAATGTATAAAAATACATGGAAGGACTAGGAAATGCTGATCTTATGAATTCACAATCGAAATTTTGAGATTATTGGCCACAAATTTTGCTGAACTATTTTCGAGACGTAATAAATCTCTGGGCCCGGATGGCATTTCAGCACTTAAGTGTACTTCAACGATTGCCCAACCACTTCGCAATAATCCAGTTAACTACCGCCCGATTGTGATTTGCTCTGTGCTCTCGAAGGTTATGGTGAGTATGGTTAACCACCACCTTGTGAGGTAACTTTCTTAATGATCGATAGTATGCCTTCAGTAGCAATCGATCTACGGGGGACCTGATGACGCTGCTGTCCGAAAAGTGGAATCGATCCATCCATCAGTTTCATGAGGTATCAAAGCTCATCGCTCTTGGTGTTGGTGTTGGTAGTGACTTCTCTCGATTTATATCGAGCTTCCTCAGAGATCGCGCTATACCTGTTGCTGTAGATGGGTTATCATCCGACGAGCATAGGTTAACCGCAGGGGTACCACAAGGCTATGTCTTTTTCCCCGTACTTTTTATTATTTTCATCGACGACCTCTTGGATCGGACTTCGAATCCAATCTACTCATACGCGGATGGCATCAATATCATTCTCATTCGAACATAGACCTAATCTTCAAGAAATTGAGGACAAAATGCGATTGATGGATGAATCGTTCAGCCAGGATTCGTTGGTCATTTCCGAATGGGGTCGAGAGAATAGAGTAGATTTTAATGCACGTAACACCCAGTGATCAATGTTTTCTCACCAGCGATTCACGGATCTAATGATGTCGTCGATTTCAATGAACGGTGTGTATATTGAGCAATCGGACGTTCATGGTGTTCTGGTCATGAACATACATTCGTTGGACAAAACAACTACTTAACGTGCCGAAAAAAGCATTCAAGTGTCTTGGCTTTTTAAAGTGGTGTAATAAATACTTCACTCCTTCACTGATCTTCACAATATCTACACTAACTACATCAGACCAAAGATGGAATACAACTTCCATATATGGTCGGGTGCCACATGATCATTCCTGGAGCTACTTGACGGTGTTTAGAGGAGAGCGATTATATTGATAGGCGACTTTAGGACATCCAATTCTAATGTCTGCCTTGACATCTGTATCGATACTTTCATGGTGCTTGTTCTTCGGATATTCGTGATCTCATACCGCCCGTGAGTACGTTCGGTAGAGATACGAGACTTGCCAGGAATTCCCACCAACTTGTTGTCGATTTGACAGCCAACCGCACTACACATTACAGAATGAATTCGTTCTACGCCCGTACTATCCGTATGTGGAATCCACTTCCGGCTAATTATGATCAACAAACACTTCTCTCTCTCTTTTCTCCTACCAATATCTTATCATTCTTCCGCCAACACAATGCGCAGCATTTATAGGGGACATCTCCATGTGTGTTTGTTCAATGAATAAAATTTAGAGACAGAAAACTTTGGAATATATATTTGACATCTGAGAACGAAATGTAAATGTAGCCCCTTAAATATAACTATGCATATAAAAGTTACATCAACAGACCCTCTTTATAAAAATTTTCTGGTAATAATAATAAGTAATCACCAAAAAAATTTTTTATTTAAAAAACGACTGGGAATATCATCTCTAAATCCTCAAAAATTGTAAATTTTATATCAGATGTGAAATACCAAAAGTAAATCGGTACAAAAATTTTATATCAGATGTGAAATACCAAAAGTAAATCGGTACAAAAATTGCTTCAATCTTTTTTCCATTATGTAAAAAGCCTGTTTTCCCACCAAAAAAACGTCCACTGGTTCATTGAAAGAAAGATAGATCGTCCGGTTTTTTTAAATTTTCAAAAATCGGGGTTTTGATAATCTATTTCTCTTACTGCTATAATACCTTCTATATTTATTCATAGATATCCTTTAATAGGCCTTGTTTTCTTCGTTAGGACACCAGCAAATATTCTGTCTCCGACACAAAATGTTGATTTTTTTGTCGCATAGTGCAATAATAAAATGGTCGTAATATCGATTGCTGAAGCAAGTATTCAAAGACAACATTACCTCAAGTAATTCCATCCATTACGATTCTATGATGGAAGGTTTTGAACTGGTAATGTGGGATTAGCCATCATCGTGTTGACTTTCGTGAGATACGACCTCAAAAAGTGTTCGGCAGAGTGAGATATAGTTCATGAGATGAAAATTTTTAATTATTAAAAAAAATATCAATAGGGTTCACATCAAGTGTCAACTTATTCATTCAACAAAGTCCTCTAATACATCGACAGCATACTGTCTGTTAGATGCACACAATTTACATTATTACGCCTGTTTACATGCTTCAAATGTCTGAATGCATTTATAAATATTTGTATGTGTAAACTCGTATATACGCATGCTAAAGCTACCCTGTTGGCCTTGTCTTCAAGTCATCTTAAGACCACAGTAATTCCTCTACGACATTATATATGGGCGAGATGATGATGAACTATCACAGGTCCATACATATCGCCGACGACATTGTAAGTGCCAACAAAATTATACGAAACCAGTGCCTAACGGTATTCGTTATGATCGAAATCCATTTTTATTTTAGTATACATTTTAAACAAAACTAAATGAGATGTAGGGATAATGTATATTGGAACTAATCATGTTAGACTTTGAAAAATTTCTATAGAAAATAAAAGCGCATTACGAAAGTTACGATAACTTTCTCGATTTCGAATGACGTCATTAACCCCTAGATTTTTTCTGTGATAATCATATCACGAACAATATTATTAGTGATGTCTTCACATGTGATTTCCACCTAGACCCTGAAAATACAAAGAATTTATACCCACTTAAAGAAACTTATTGTATAGAGCCACCTCTGCGTTCCTAGCAGAAATAAAACGTTGCAAATATCGATCTTGATAATAAGGCATACCGAAGTGTATTTCTGTGGATGATATTCCATAACATGATCACTTTCATTTTCATGGAATTTTTTATAAGATCCGAAATTGGAGGTAAAATGATATAGAAAATTTAATTTATATTCGATATAAAATGTTGATTCTAGTGTAAATCGGATGAGTATGGGTGTCATGTCTAAATATGATTCGATTTTATTCATATTCTGGAAAAAATACATCTGCCAAATTTGCTAAATTGACTCAGCTAGTGAATCTAAGCCGGTCAGTACTTAATTATTTTTTGGTGTTACAAGGAGTTGACGTATTTCACGAAGTGGCGTAGGGTATAACAATTTGCAATGAAAATATTAGGATGTCCCATCTTTTGGCATGTCTTCGCTGTACAATAGTGGCATTAAACATACTTAAATGCTTGTAACTCCTCAACAAAAAATAAATATGTTCATCAAAAATGCCATTGACGACAACATTCAATTAGGGACACAATTAATATATTTTCCTCTATGGAATTCGACATATAACACTGTCCAGCATTTTCCAAAAATTCCTCGAGTAAGCGTTGGCGGCAATTTCATTTATGACGATGTGGTCAATTGGAAGCGTAGCGTAAATTCTGAATATGTGCAAAGACACATTTTTAGTTTCCACAATTATATCTGCTCCCATTGTGTATAGGTCTGCTGAGTAATAGGAAAATAAATCTTAAAAATCGAATTTTTTAGAAAAATGTCCGCCATTCCGATCACTAATCTGAAGAAACGAAATTAATAAAATTCAATTTTAGTATTCATATTTACACCCTACACCGCTTCGTGGATTAGTGTATTATAAGTTAGTTTCATGCCAAATGTTTGTAACACCAAGAGATAATCGAGCAAGACCCACCGATCGGCTTAGATTCATCACCTGAGCCGATTCAACGATGTCTGTCCGTCTGCTGTCCACCTAAAGCTTGTTCGCAAATTACAGGTCGCATTTGCAGTCTGATTGCCATAAATCTGGCAGGGGTAACGTTTGGACCAAAGACGATCGCTATTGTATTTGGAAGACATCGTTTCAGATTTAGATATTGCCACCATATAAATATCCGTCCAATTCACCCTGGTCTAAACTACACATTTTACATTGGATTTTGACCTAACGTGATTTACACTATTACTTCTCTAAAATTCACATTTTACATATAATCTTGATCAGATTTTCAACATCTTTTTATACTTCAAATAGCAACAGCTACTATGAATGTCAACTATAGGGGTTCATTTGTGTGGGGGTTATACCAGTTTACGCTATTACCACTCTAAAACCCACATCTTACATCGGATCTTGATAAAAGTTTCCAGATATTGTATTATTTTACAAAAACAGCTACTGGAAAATTGGATCATGTGGGTCCATGTTTTCATACAAATGCGTTCCCCATACACATCCGTCCTTGTTTTGATGTAGACCTCTTTTACGATTTTAGACTTATTTTTCAGTTAGGAACACTTGCAGTAAAAGTGGACCGTAATGCAAAGATATAGCCCCCGCTCATATGTTCCTTCCAATTTGTTTTTATAGCACTCACGATTAAGCGTATTACAGTCAATTTAGATAAAAATGATCGTAGTGTTTCTTCCATAGGCGCAACTACAATGAGAGACGATCGATAATATAATGTATATGTATGTATGTATAGGGTATCATATATAGCGTAGGGTATCATATACTTGCTTTTGACTAAAATGTTATTAAATCTGTTGTATGATGTGGGCTCTAGTGTGGTAATAAGATATCAAAACATCGAACTATATGGTTGACCTTCGCGGATATGAAGAATTTATCAAGATCCTATTTAATATTTGGCTTCCCTATGCAAATTGGTATAATTTAAGGCGGTTCTAGCTCGATTAACTTCTAATAACTAACTTCTAATTCCCTATACCACAGGGTATGGTATATTGATAGTAATCACAAAAAGTCGTCTCAATACTACATTTTGACGCAGAACACTCTAATACTAATGTGCTAATTGTATTCTGAAGCACGTATCGGATTAAGATTTTTTTGCAATGTCTGCAAAGCCGTGCTTGAACATCTTTGCGGTGTTTAAAATCTTCTATAAAATGAATTAAATTTTAAGCTAAACTCAGTATTGTCGTTTTGGTTGTTATGTGCTGAAGTCATAGTGTTTTGTAATAATGCATCTACAACACATATTTATTTTCATTGCTGTCCTTTTACTCGCCTTTTTCACTGGCCAAAGTGTGGCCCAGGGTCATAAAGGTCTACCACATTCGCCGTTGGATTAGGAGTGCCAAAACGAACAATCGTTAACAGCGAATATATATAATCTAACATGTAATTAATATTGAAATATTCTGTCACTGTTCTTAAAGTAATTTTGAAGACAATTACAATTTGATGTATTTTCATTTTTAGTTACTGATTGTATTTATAAACTGTGGTTATTTAATTTGCGTTAAAGGTGCTGATCAGAGTATTCATCTCATTGGCAAAAATCAAAAATGATATTGGTTCCTCAAGTGTGGATTAAAATTACGTTTGAAATGCCATAATATCGAAAACTGAAGTATTTTGTCTTTCTAAACTCAAAAAGTGTGAATATATTTTTTTTAACATTTAAATTTTCGGCGAAGGTAACTTTAATTTTGCACTCTCATTTTGGAAATATAATTCCGATAATATGTTCAATTAAAGGTATTTATGATGACTACATATGTTAGCTGTGGTTTAGGAACAGTGTCCAAAGAATTTAGATTTTTTGTAAAAAAAAATTTAGCGCGAAAAAACAATAAGAAATAGAAACAAGTAAAAACGGCGTTAAGTTCGGCCGGGCCGAACTTTATATACCCTCCACCATGGATTGCATTCCACAGAGGTTGTATAATATTTTAATTATATCAAACCATTATCTATTTCAAATCAAAAAATAAATATTCTTATATTTATATTTTCAAAAAGCTTAAATACCATAAATATTGGAAGATACCCACTATCATGGTTGTACTGCAATTCTAAAGAGTGATTTTTTTGAGGTTAGGATTTTCATGCATTAGTATTTGACAGATCACGTGGGATTTCAGACATGGTGTCAAAGAGAAAGATGCTCAGTATGCTTTGACATTTCATCATGAATCGTCTTACAAACGAACAACGCTTGCAAATTATTGAATTTTATTATCAAAATGCGTGCTCTGTTAAGAAAGTTCATTGCGCGCTTCCATTTTATGGTCAGTTTAATCGACCCACTGAAGCGGCTATTCGGGCTATTGTGACTAAATTTCGCACCAAATTTACATTGTTGGACATTAAACCACCAACACGCTTACGTAGAGTGCGAACTGAAGAAAATATCGCAGCTGTATCGGCCAGTGTTAATGATGACCACCAATTTTCGATTCGTCGCCGTTCGCACCAATTGGGTCTCTGTTACTCAAAAACGTGGAAATGCCAAAATTGGACTAAGCGGATGGACCACCTAAGACGCAGCCGCGGTCAACATTTAAATGAAATTATCTTCAAAAAGTAAATGTCATGGACCAATCTAACGTTTCAAATAAAGAACCGATGAGATTTTGCAAATTTTATGCGTTTTTTTTTAAAAAAAAGTTATCAAACTCTTAAAAAATCACCCTTTATTTTAATTCCAAAAGCACAAATTTTGAAAATCCATTATCAGACGTACATGTGCAAAGTGCAAAATAACCTAACTTCATGATTCAACCAATTTTTGCCGTAAAAGAAAAAGTACGAATTTGGAAAAAAAACTTTTTATTTTGCGTGTCTATGCAGTCAGAGGAATGTATACACCGAATTCCATGATTCCAGCTGCGCCCATTTTGTTGGTACCATTTTTACCCCCTTGACATTTCTACGCAATTAGAATTTCATCATTCTTGCTGTAGTCGTTTAGTTGGTACTATGTTTATCCCTTTGTACCATTGTATCCCTTGAAAGTACGAATTTCGAAAAATCCGTTTATTTTTCGTGTCTACGCAGTCAGAGGAATGTATACTCTGAATTGCATGACTCTAGCTGTGGTCATTTGGTTGGTACTATTTGTATCCCCCTTTTCCATTTTAACCCCAAAAAGTACGAATTTCGAAAAATCAGTTTATTTTCCGTGTCTACGCAGTCAGAGGAATGAATACTCCGAATTTCATGACTCTAGCTGCGGTCATTTGATTGGTACTATTTTTGTCCCCTTTCTTCATTTTAACCCCAAAAAGTACGAATTTTGAAAACTCCGTGTATTTTACTTGTCTATGCAATCGGAGGAATGTATACACCGAATTTCATTATTCTAGTTACAGTCGTTTGGTTGGTACCATTTTTATCCCTCTATTCCCATTTTACCCCTTAAAAGTACGAATTTGGAAAAAATACTTTTACATTATGTATCTACTTAATTAGAGGAATGTACACACCGAATTTCGTGTTTCTAGCTGTTGTCGTTTACTATGTACAATTTTTATCCCTTTTTTGTCCCATTTTACCCCCTACAAATAAGAATCACTTTATGGTGCACGTTTTTGCTGTAGGGGAATGTGCATACCAAATATTAAGCAAATATAAACAGACATATTCAAAAAACATGCTTTAATACGCTAAAATATTAGGGATTATTATGGGTATTTTTAGTCCTTGTGAGGGAAAAATTTTTCCCTTTAGGCCGATTTCGCCCCGTTTCAATCCCAACCGATCTATGACTATAAGACGCATTTATGGAAGATTTGAACGTTCTAGCTCCTTTCGTTTAGATGTTACCGTGCTTTCAACAGACGGACGGACATGGCTAGATCGTCTTGGAATTTTATGACGATCAAGAATATATATACTTTATAGGGTCTCAGGTCGATATTTCAAGGTGTTACAAACGGAATTAGAACGGAAAGTTAGTATACCCCCATCCTGGAGGTGGAGGGTATAAAAATCTGAAATATTACTAAATATATACTTGGTAATTAAAATTCTAAAGGAAACTATATCTATATGTAAAAGATTTTTGGTTAAATTTAGAACAACCTTTATATGTGCCACGTAGTATGTTAGTGGTCACACTTTATCCGTTTTGAAATATACAATGGTTTATGTTTGAGTCAATTGAAAAATATTTTTCCACCGAAGCACAATTTTGTACCTCGTTTGTACCTCTAAGGGAACCAGTACTTTCAGAGGATGCACTTTAATTCTTCTCAAAATTGAAAAAACTAAAAAAAAATTCGAAAAAGTGATATTTACTTTACCAAAAATTAAAGAAGTCACAAACAATTTATTTAAAAAAATTAATGATTGTTAATGCTTGTAACTTGTAATTGAATAATTTGTGTTTTTTGTAATAGACCCCTGAAGATGACCAACGGAGTTGGTCGAAATATTGGGAAATAAAAAACAAGAAAATAATAAAATAGTCATTTTTGTTTTATTATTTGGAAAAAACTGACCTCAAGCCGAACAAAATACAAAACGCAACACATCAAAAAGGTCAACCATACATACCACTAACATAATACACGGGAGGCACACCGCATTAAATAAGCAACATGAATATATATAAACGAATAAAAAGAGACCCAACGTCAAGTCTACAAATTAAAAACAACCGTTTAGTGGAAAAATTATATAACAAAAATCTTATTGACTTAATAGAAAAGAATAAATTGACAAATAAAATTGCCACAGCCCCTAGAATCTACGGATTACCCAAAATCCACAAGGAGGGAACGCCATTACGGCCCATCTGTTCATCAATAAATGCACCTGCGTATGGACTCTGCAAATATCTACTTGACATTTTGAAAAACTTGACGACCAGATCCAAGTACAATGTCAAAGACGCTAGAGACTTCAAAGCCAGGATAAGCAACATGACGATAAATAATGACGAAATATTGATTTCATTTGACGTGGTTTCTTTGTTCCCAATTATTCCCATAAACTTAGCCATAATGACAATAGATAAGAAATGGAATCAAATTGAACAACATACAAGAATACCGCGGGACCTCTTCATAGAATTATTGACCTTCTGCATTAAAGAGACACGCTATTGCAAGTAAAGGGTGTTTTTTATTGGGGTATAGAACTTTAAGTTGGCATCACTTTTTTAACTGGCGGCCATTTTGTCAGCTGTCAAGTGATTAATATTTAGTTTGGTTTGCCATTTCATCATGAACAGGTTGACAAAAGAACAACGCTTGCAAATCGTGCAAATTTATTTCGAAAGTAATGGTTCAGTTCGCGAAGTTCACCGCAAGTTCCGTCCATTTTATCGACATAATCGTCCATCAGAGCAATTAATTCGGTTAACCATGGATCGTTTTCGCACTACGTTTACTCTATGTGATAATACGCATCCGCAGAGACGTCGAACAGTGCGCACCGAAGAAACAATTGCCGCTGTAGAGCAAAGTGTTGAAGAGGACCCGAATGAATCGATTCGCCACCGTGCACTGCAATTGGAGCTTTGGAAAATTGGACCTGTAGAATTGGCTATATTCGAGCCATCCGCGGCTGCAACATGCCCGAAATCATATTTAAACATTAATGGCATAAAATTATCCTTCCAATAAAGCCAAATTGATGGACATTAAAACGGTTTTCTTGTGTTTTATTTCAATTCGAAGTTCTATACCTCAATAAAAAACACCCTTTACGAAGACAAGGTGTATGAACAGAAAAAGGGGATGCCAATGGGGTCACCAGCCTCACCTGTAATTGCTGACATCATTATGGAAGAACTGCTGGACGCCACGGTGGAAAAGATAAAAGAAAAACCAAGAATACTGACCAAATATGTAGACGACTTATTCGCAATTGTAAAGCGCAGTGAAGTAGAAGCCATACTTAACGCATTAAACTCTTTCAACCGACAAATACAATTTACGATGGAAAAAGAATTGGACAATAGACTACCATATTTGGATTCGGTGATAATTAGACAAGGGAATCTGCTGAAAGTTGACTGGTACCAAAAGCAAACGGCTTCCGGACGTCTAATTAATTTTTATTCTAAGCACCCAAGACGAACAATCATAAACACCGCGACGAATTTTATAAACAGGGTCCTACAAACCAGTGATAAGGAATTTCACGAAACTAACAAATCCAAAATTAGAAATATACTGCGTATGAACGACTTTCCCGAAAAATTAATAAGTAATCTAATCAAGCGAACGACGGAAGAAAAACTTAACAAAAATGACGAAAGACCAAGCAAAATTTATAAATCCACAACATACATTCCAGGACTATCCGAAAGACTAAAAAATTCTAATATTTACGACAAAGAAAAATTTGAGTTGGCATATAAAACACACAGGACCGTCAACCAACTATTTAGTAGGACAAAATCAAAAATCAAGAAAGAGGAGAAACCAAACGTCGTGTACAAAATAAAATGCAATGGTGACAAGTCCGACATATGCCAGAAGGTATATGTCGGCACTACGAAAAACAAATTGAAAACCAGACTTTCATCACACAAAACCGAACACAAATCTCTTGACAAACCCATTGAGCAAAAAACTGCCCTTGCAGCCCACTGTACCTTGACGGGACATAAACCAAACTTTAATGACGTCGAAATATTAGCGGAAGAGAATAATTATACAAGGAGATACACTTTGGAAATGCTAAATATAATTGACGTCTCCCCTGGAAAAAGGCTTAATTATAAGAGAGACACAGACGGTTGTGCTCAAATATATAGGAACACGGTGGAAAAACATAGACGACAAATTAGACAGTAGTTGACAAAAGCTTGCAGAGAGTGGCAGGAGAATTTTCCTATTGTGAAAAACTTTTTTAAAAATGTAAATATAAATATTGTGATATTTTTTGATTGTTAATGCTTGTAACTTGTAATTGAATAATTTGTGTTTTTTGTAATAGACCCCTGAAGATGACCAACGGAGTTGGTCGAAATATTGGGAAATAAAAAACAAGAAAATAATAAAATAGTCATTTTTGTTTTATTATTTGGAAAAAACTGACCTCAAGCCGAACAAAATACAAAACGCAACACATCAAAAAGGTCAACCATACATACCACTAACAAAATTAAAAATATATATATATATATATTTACAGGTTGTTCGCCCAGAATCTTTATATTGCAATTATTATTTATTTTTCAAACAATTTCATTTCATAAGTTCGAAGTTGGTCGAAATTGCCACGCCCACACAAATGACCCATGTTAAATTAAAACCCATATAACATCCACACGGATATTTTGAATTAGCTATATTTTGGTATGTGATAATGTTTTTATACCTTCACTCTACAGAGTATGATATATACCCTATCATTTGGGACAGAAAAAAGTGTAACACATTGAAGACGAGAATTAAGACCCTAAGAATGTTTTGACCAAATCCGTTTTACGTACGTAACCGGAACCATATTGTACGTTGCTGCAACGAATTTGGTCATTGAAAGTCCAGCAACGACGGCGTTCGTTGCTGCGACGAACAGTGTTTCGTTGTTGCAACGAATATTGAGTTAATATTAATAATGTTCGATACTGCAACAATGTTTTTTCGTTGCTGCAATTCATTCGTGCAACAACTCTGATTCGTTGTTGTAACAACTCTGCTTCGTTGCGACAGCGAAGACCATTCATTCGGCCTGATTTTGGAAAAACATACGGCCCGATGATAAACAGCACCAAACAGTCACTCTTTGTAGGTGCATTGGTTTTTCGACAATCACTCTTGGATTATCATTCGCCCAAATGTAGCAATTCTGCTTATTGACGAATCCACTGAGGTGAAAATGTCCTCATCACTGAAGATGATTTTCTGCGAAGTGCACGATATGCATTTTGATGTGAACTGCCATTTTCATAATTAGCCTGAATAACTTTAACGCGTTGCTCGATTGTGTATCTTTCCGTGGTTCAAAAACTTGACGTTTAGTTGTGGTTCACATTCAACGGCCCTTACATTTAAACCACCCTTTTTATGATTTTTAACGATTTTCAAAATCAAAGAAAACTTTTTTATTCTTTAATCGATATCACATGCCAAATAACAATAAAATTATATATCTGTAGTATTATAAAAACATTTTTTTCAGAGCACCTTTTTACCTCCAATTTTAGTCATAGAACCTTACTTCAGTTGGCCTCGCGAAATTAGTTTTACACTGGATAAAATGTATCATATTGTACTCTGAAAATAAGCAAGTAAACCACTCTTCGAAAAATGACAATAAAATGCACTTTGTTTAGTGCGAAATATTCATAAGTTTATTTATCAGCAAAAACCTTTTAGAATATTCTTAATTGTAATGTTCATTGCAGAATTCAGACAACATGCCACATAAGATTGTGGCACATACAATTTTTTACAACCCTTAAAGCACTATGTGACGTGGCAATACTTTTATGACGATATACATTTAGAAGTGCCTCAGATCTCTATTTCAAGTTGATTTGTTTTTTTTAGTCGATCCCAATACAATTAAAATATTCAAAATTATTATTTGCATTCTACTCGGACTCTTTATTGAACATTTATTTGATTTTGAAGAAGTTCTTCACTCCAAGTTTAACTTTCTTTCCCATTTTCTTCAAGTAATTTTCGGCGTCGGTAGAAGCTTTTTCTATGGAATTTTCGAAAGCTTCGTTCATGGCATCTTCAGCATTTTTAACACAATCCTTGAGAGATTTTTTCTGAAAAGCAAATACGAATACTCCAATCAGTTTAACAGTTTAAATTTATAGCTCGTGATGTTACACCTACCGTGGTTTTGAAGAATAGCGAATGGGTGAAGAAACGTTTCATCTTAAATTTCTTATCCTTCTTGTAGAGCGGCTCATTGTTTTGCAATTTATCGAGATATTTTTTCATGGTAATTTTGGCCGCCTCTATCAATTTGGTCTTGGTTTCTTCGTAGCATTCTTTGGCCAATTTTTTCTGGTTTTCGGAAGAAGAACAATTCAATTAGTTTTGATTTTCACTCACTTTCAATAGAACTTACGCCTGTTTCGATAACCAAAGCTTCGGCAATTTCTTGCATATCCTTGTCTTCATCGGCACGACCTTGGCCTGCAAAGACGGCCAGGGTCAAAACAGCGGCAAACAGGAAAGTTGTTAGAAATTTCATTATGACAATTAAACTGACGAACTGAAACTGTCGATTTCGCTTGGAAATTAAGATTCTTTTATAGCAGAACGCAAGAAGTTGGGGTTTTTTTGGCAGAAGACAAGACAATACTTAGTTAGCATTAGCTTGTATAGTCTTATTAAATAAATAGTACAAAATAAAACAATACGGAATACCGTAGATATGTTGGCAAATATTTGCACTAAACACCAAACCATTAGTATCGAATATTTTATTTAGAACCTAAAGAAGTTCTTAACGAACGTCAGCAAAAGCATTATACAAAATGGAACACTTGCAGAGAAGCTCAATAAACATATTTTTTCTTTTTCAATGAAATCTTTGTTTAAGGGGCTGTTATCAGAAAAAGAAATTTTGAGAAGAACGAACCGTCCAAATAAAAGATGTTATAACCTGAGTTTCGTAGGCCACGTAAGAAGAACAAATATTTCACGTCTTCAATTTTGACGATTCATTCGCCTTACACGAGTTCGTCTTCAGATAACCGATTATAAATTGATTTCCCCATACGTGAATAGGACACGTACTTCCACAAGTAAGGCTTCATCTACATTTGTTCATAGATTTTCTACATCCAAGCGTTTTTTCTTCGTTACAATGTCAGCTAATAGAAAATAAGGCAGAACATTTTGTTTTCTATTTTTAAATTTATTTAAGCAAATATTTTAAAATATATTTTTTTAGAATTCTCCTACCTCATAACTTCTACATTTATCCATATTTATTAATCGAATAATCATTGAATCAGCTTGGTTGTTTTACGTGGCCGCTCCCGACTGACTCTTCTTGCTCTTGTTGTCTTATCTTCGACAGTGATCGTTGAATTGCAGCTTCATTCATCGTGAATGATTTCCAATTGATCCTTCAGTACTGCGATAATTCTAGATTAGAGTGTTGTATGGGATTTTTAGGAATTTGATTCTTATGGAGATCACCTTAAAGGTTGAAGATAGAAGGTTCTGAAAATATGTGGGATTTGCAAAAATGTTGGGGGTCTGTCATACATTTACGGTGGGTACAATTTTTATAAAAATGTAATTTTGTATGGGAGTCTCCTTAAGGTATGGAGATATGAGGTGAATATGTTTGTGGAAAAATGTTGGGGAGGGAAAATTAATAGATATCGGTCTTACACTTAACATCTCTGGGAGAAACTCCGCGGAAGTTTTGGGGCTTTCTCTCATAAATAATTCGTATGGGAACCGGACCACCTTAACGGTTGAAGATAGAGTGTGGGTATATTCAGAGAAAATGCGGGGGTTGGAAAAATATTGAGGGTCGGTCATAGATTACTCTCCACTA
Organism: Polietes domitor; assembly: GCA_947397865.1. NCBI lineage: Eukaryota > Metazoa > Arthropoda > Insecta > Diptera > Muscidae > Polietes > Polietes domitor. The sequence continues at coordinate 243,847,870 of OX377618.1, read as the reverse complement.
GCGGCCTCCTTGGGCTAGTAATTACATTTTATAAATATTTAATTTTTGTATTCAAAAATAATGTTGGGAAGGGAAAATTAATGGGGTTCGGTGAATCATGAATTTTTTTCCGAATCTCGCAAAATAAGGGGGATCTAGCATATCAATATCGAAAAGTCGGGCGCTGTCCCTATTCTTAACGCGTTATTTCTATTTTGGTTTAGAAAGTCGCTCGTACTCAGAAAAAAGTGTATATTTCCACGTAAAAAAAATATTACAGTAAAACAGAAATTCGAAAAGACATTTATTTGAAATGTTTAAAAGTTAAATCAAAATTAGAAACTACTAAAATAGCAGTTAATTAAAACATTTGACTAAAATTTTAGACAAAAACACAACATTTTCTTATTACACATTTAATTGGACATTATTTTCTGGAATTGTCTGAAAAGGAAATTGAAATCATAATGCAGAAGAACACCTCAACAGCTCCTGTTTTCTACGAACTAAATGAAATTCTAATACATGGTTTCTAAGATACAACCCAATAAAATAAATTTTGAATTATTTCAGTTTTTTCGTTTGTTTTTTTTTTTGGTCTGTAATCAATATTTGATTTGAACTTGGATATTGTCCTGGCTCAAGACCATTTTGCATCTATATTTAATAGAATGCAAATTTATTTACAAATGACATGGTGACATTTATTACTTGGCTGCAGACTACCACGACCATGTCAAAAGTCTCTTCAAGTGGCTTCGCAGCGACTTTTCAACATCAAACCCGGCCTCTATATTTGCATTCTATTAAATATAGATACAAAATGGTCTTGAGCAAGGACAATATCCAGTTCAAATCAAATATTGATTACAGCCCAAAAAAATACAAACGAAAAAACAAATGAGCGTTGGCACGGCATAAGTATTGCTGGGTAACTATATCTGCATATACGCATACGTACTTACATATGCAACTCAATGAGATGCTTGTAAAATGGCATGAGTACGTTATTACTTGGTGCGATATTTGAAACGCAAATTCGGCAAGTGAGTTGTGCTTCTCGTTCGTTTGTGAGAATCATCTCCTTATAGAGGCCGTGTTTGATGCTGAAAAGTCGCTGCGAAGCCACTTGAAAAGACTTTTGATATGGTCGAAATCATGATCGTGGTAGTCTACAGCCAAGTAATAAATAAATTTGTATTCTATTAAATATATATGCAAAATGGTCTTGAGCCAGGACAATATCCCAGTTCAAATCAATTTTGAATTATTTTACGATTTTTGTTATTATGTTATTTTCAAAATTCAATCAATAAATTCGAGATTTGGAAATTTGAGAGTTTTCACCGTAAAATAGCTTTATTGATTCTTTGAATTTCTTTATGACACCATTTGATAGTTGACAAAATTTTTTTGCAGACTGAAACTCACTGACTTCTTTCAAATTTGTTCTAATGCTAACATCTTTGTAGTTGGCGACAATGTGAAACGATACTTTTTTGTCATTCGCAATCGGTAGTTATTGTACGTCTGACAATCATTTCTAAATTTAATTTCGCTCTTTGACCCCATACTATCTACTATACCAACATTTTAAAATACATTTATTCTAATCATATGAATTTTCATCAAGGTAATTCTTTCCGTAACAGAATAATTATTAAAAATTCTACATATTTGTAATAATATGCGCAAAGTAGATTTCTAGATTTTGAAAATATGTACCAAAGCTGTTATTTATTTTTCATTTGATTATAACTCTTAGATATACAATAAATTTAATTGTAAATTTCTTTTTCTATTTCCAGGTATGTATTGCTGTATATATCATTTATTAGATCAGGTCCAGCGGGTAAGTTTATTGGGAATCACATTCACAGGATGCAAACTACAAATTGTGTTTGATGGATTATTCGTTCGACACACGAACACAATAAGATTTATCAAGAATTTGCACTTTTAGCATGAGACTGTCTAGTTTTAGTGATAATAAGACGTTAAGTTCGGTCGTGCTGAATACATCCCACTGTATTACGTGTATTACGCTAGACAAAGGACGTCGACCTTAAGTAGAAGAGCTGGGGAATATAAAGAAAGAAAAGCGGGAAAAGTGCTCGAATAGTCAATAAATCGCATAAAATTGTCAAGATTCGTTACGGACATAATTACATCTATGCATAGTAGGGGTGGGATAGTGTAAGACTTTTCGATTTTGATATGCTGGAATCCCTAATTTTGTAAGGTTCGGAAAAATGCATGAACCAATAAATGGGGTTGGTGGGGTGAGTGTAAGAGGGAGCTCATCGGGGTCAAAGGTGAGGGAAAATGGGTATAAATATATAAAAAGCCTAAAAACTCAGAGGCGTTAAATGTCAACCCCCGCATTTTCTCCGAACATACTTACTTCCTATCGTCAACCCTTAGGGTGGTCCCATACAATTTTTTTTTTATAATTTTTGTTATGACAGTAAGGCCCAAAACTTCTCTAGTGTTGCCCCTAGCTGGGTTAAATGTAAAACCGACCTCCACTAATTTTCCCTCGCCAACATTTTCTCCGAACATACTTACCTCCTATCCCCACTCTTTAACGAGGCTCCCATACAAAAACTAATTTTTTATAAAATATGCTCCCACCACTCTAACTGCCCCAAGGAGACCTCTAGTGGAGTCAAAGGAAAGGCTCAAAACTGTCCCCTAGTCACCCCTAGAGGGAAGACAAATAAGATTTCCCCCATTAATTTTCTCTCCCCAACATTTTGGCCAAACATATCTGTCTCTTATCTCCACTCCATAAAAGGGCTCCCATATAAAAACTAAATTATTATAAAATTTTCTCCCACCACTCTAACTGCCACAAAGCGGAGTCAAATGTATTTTTTCAGTCCCAACATTTTCTCAGAACACATATACCCTACAACTGCAACCCTTAAGGTGGCCCCAATACATTTGCTTATTTTTGATATTTTTGTACGAAAGAAAGGGCCAAAACTGTCCCGCAGTAGACCCTAGAGGGGATAAGTGTAAGACTGACCCCCATTACTTTTCCCTCTTCAACATTTCAACGAGTATAAGGATTATAAAGGCCAACACCGCATAAGCCCTTAGAACAACACAATCAAACCTAAGTCCAATTTAGTATCAACTTTTGCCAATAACTCATTGTTAATGTAGTATTTAGAATTAATCGTTTTCACTAGCCAAAAGGCAAGTGAGAACGCCAACTTATTCAATTCACACCAAGTCAAAACACGATCAATGTCCCGCTGAAGTGACATGGAATCCCAAAGACTGGGTATCCCAGCAAACAACTTAATGTCACAAGTAAAGTAAAGAAAGTCGGGCGGGTCCGACTACATTATACCCTCCACTTTCTACCACAATTACAATTCAATTCGGAGAGGATTTTTGGTTGGGTCCTATATCATGAACCGTTGCGACCACAATGTAAGTTTCCAGTTCAGATAAAAATCTGCTAAATTATGTGGGTTCAAGAGAAGAAAAGTCTAATCGGTACCGACAATTGGATGGGACCATAGTATTATGGTTTCTAATTGAAGTATTATAATTATTAGAAATTTGAATAAAATCGTTTAATTTTTGTGTTGTTGATTAGTGATCGATTGATTGATTTTATATTAGATTGGAATGTAATACATTCGAATTTCAGCTATGCGATCAAGTAATTTCTTCTTAAGAAGGAAATCTTTGTTTTGGAAATGGAAAGGAGGAGAACCACACTCGACCATACACACATTTGACCATATACGTAATTCATTGTCCTTTCCTTTCACATTTGTGAGTTTTTTGCCAATATTTTACTCTTGCACTTTCTTTCAATTCGTCCAGGTATTATCTTCGTTTTGAAGATAATTATTTTACTTATTTTTTATGAAATAAATTAACCATATTTATTTTATATAAATCTACATTTTTCTTTTTCACAAAAACAAAACGGGTTGACTAATAAATTGACGTCTTAATTCTACAAAAGAAACAGATATTGTCACTTTCTTTGTCAAATCCTCAAACAAAACCAACCAACCAAACCAACACATTCAGTTAAATATTTATGGCAAAAATTCAAGTTTAAGTAAATTTGCCTAAAACTCCTACTGAGTAATATTTTGTGAACGATTGTTTTGTCAGACAACAAATGTTTTACGCATTAGCTGAACTTCCTAAATACGACATCTGAAATTCGTAAATATGATATCAACACCAAATTTGTTGCCGGAGATTTTTGAACAACCAGTACCTGCGGATTCCCAATTTGGCTGTAGTTTTCTGTGCCAGCTTCAGTGTGTTGTATTACTCGAGGCACTGTTTATATTGTGAACCTTGGTTGCCTTAGATGTTGTTAGTTACCAGGTGATGTTTCCAACGGAAAGTTTGAAAAGGGGCTAGGACGTCAACATTTTCCAAGAATGCGTTTTATAGTTGTAGATCGGTTGGGATTGGGCGAAATCTGTCCAGTGGGGAAAAATGCTGTGGAATGTTTATCCAACCAATTGACTGTAGCTGGAATGAAATTCGATGTACCTGCTCCTCTTACTGTGTGGAAGGTTGCAATTGAAAATGGGCGAAATCGGTTCGAAAGAAAAGCTTCTTCCCTAACAACGAATGCCGACAATCTCTAATATTTAGGGCATTTAACCATATTTTTATTCTCTTTACTACCCTGAAAGAATTTTCCTTCATAATATTTATGAAGCGATTTCATAAAAGGTTTTTCATAAATTTAGTGAATTTGTTCTTAATATGTATGAAAAATTCATAAATAAAATGAAATATTTCATACAACTTGTTCATAAACATTTCATATTTCTTTTCTTACTTGTTTATTACTGCCTTTCCATGACTATCACGCTTAATTAATTAATTTTAATTCAATATTATCTTCATAAATCATAATTTTCCTAATAAGTTATTGCACTTTTAGGTGAAGCCGTCAGATTCTAATCTGTCATTAATGCTGTGGAGATTTTTATATGATTTATGTTTTAATTCACTTCTTACCATATTTGTATAAAAAATAACGGAAGACTATGTCAATCATGAAGCATAGCTTCACTGAAACAATGCTGAGAATAGACGTATCTGTCATGCTCTTTTTATACCCTCCGCCTCCAGGATGGGGGTATACTAACTTTGTCATTCCGTTTGTAACACCTTGAAATATCGACCTGAGACCCTATAAAGTATATATATTTTTGATCGTCATAAAATCCTAAGACGATCTAGCCATGTCCGTCCGTCTGTTGGAAGCAAGCTAGCATCTAATAATAATTGCATAGATAAGTAAGTTTTTGTGGTTAAAAAGGGGATAAAAATAGTACCAATCAAATGACCGCAGCTAGAGTCATGAAATTCTGAGTATACATTCCTCTGACTGCGTAGACACGGAAAATAGACGAATTTTTCGAAATTAGTAATTTCAAGGGATACAATGGTACAGAGGGATAAAAATAGTACCAACTAAACGACTACAGCTAGAATGATGAAATTCTAATTGCGTAGAAACGTCAAGGGCGTAAAAATGGTACAAACCAAATGGGCGCAGCTGGAATCATGGAATTCGGTGTATACATTCCTCTGACTGCATAGAAAGTTTTTTCCAAATTCGTACTTTTTCTTTTACGGCAAAAATTGGTTGAATCATGAAGTTAGTTTATTTTGCACTATGACTAATGGATTTTCAAAATTTGTACTTTTGGAATTAAAATAGAATGGAAATACAACCAACTGTAGCACCCACTATCTACCAATATTTATGGCTCTGAAAATATTTTTGAAAATATAAATATAAGAATATTTATTTTTTGTATTGACGTATTGGTAGCATTACCTTATAAGCGTGTTTTGAAATAATTCAAATATTATATTTATTTATAAAATTAATTTTTCAATATTTGTATTTGTTTGGCTATATTAAAAAATTATATTTTCCTGTAATATTACTGCACTTCTACGAAAACCGACAACCTCTGTGGAATGCAATCCATGGTGGAGGATTGCATTCCACAGATACGTTATATAGTTAATACGTTATATAGTATTATTCTAAACAAACATACTAAAGATGACTACGACGAAAAGTGGAATTTTAACAAAACCTAAAAAAATATCTAAAAGAAATTAGTGTTGAGTTTATAACGTATGTCTAGGCTTTAGGGTTTCCGGCCTTGTTTTATTTCCCGGGAAAATAGGAATGAAAAATTTCATTCCCGGTAATCCCGGGAAAAAATTATTTATTTTAGGTATTTCCAATATGGCTTTTTTACCCCATTTAACGCTCATCGTACACGTCCACGTATACTATTTCAAGGTTTTTGCACTTTTCAATATGAATGCAATTCCTGATTATTGGCACAAGTGATTGAGAAGAACAAAACAAAATAATAAATAATCTAAAAATAAATATTTTTATTATTGTAGTATTTATAACGAAAATAATAAAAAACAATTTAATAAAAAATAAAAGTCGACAGAATTGAAGGCATTATAAAATTGGACATTAAAATCACAGGCACAAGTGATTGACAGCTACACCAGATTCAAAATTAAAAAAGGATTAAGGAAACAAACAACTCGTGCTATGACGTCTTTAATGCAGAAGATTCATACGTCTAGAAAGGAAAATATTTTACAGGGGTTAAATATTCTAAGCTGCAAAGGCAATAGAAACATTAAGAATGTTAAAATTAATTAAATAAATTCATAAAAAATAAAAACATTGAAATAGTACAGCACTTCTTTCTTACAAAGGTCATTTAAATATACCGTATGGTATATAATTATGGTATATATTAGATTTCTCTCGAAATTTTCCAGGAGAACCATACCTAATTTTAGGTCATTTCTTACTGGTTTCATATGTGAAGTAAATTCTTCTCTAAGAAATTTTCACCTTTTATTTTGTCGATTCTTTTGGGAAAAGAAGAAATTTAAAATAAATCGGATAACAAGTGTGGTTATGTATTGGCACTATGCTTGCCATAGTATTGTCAGTATGAAATATTTGTTACACAATAAATATCCCACACAAAAACTTTGTATTCCCCTATCTGGGTTTTATCGAATTTCAAAAGTTGTGTTTGTAGTAATATAATATAAGCGAATGTCATTATTATTGTCAGTAATGTAATTATATGAAATTGAAATATATCTACAATTTCCGATTTATATAGTGAAACTAAATAAATAATCAAAATAATCAATAAAATATCTTTTAAAATTAAAATTGGACGGGAAACGGCTCAATGCACACCAAAAATAAATATTTAGGTCTAGAACGCAACATTTTTATTTTTTGTTACATAGTGTTATTAATAATGTTAACTAATACTAAGTATATATTATATACATTTATAATTTGAAAGTTATCACAGTATATCAATCAAGAGGCGTTTCCTGTCATAGTCTGGAGGGCAACTCCAAAAGCTTTTGCACCAGCTACTAAGCAAGTAATGCTCTCACTTTTCTAAAGGTGTAAAATAAAATTTCAACATTTTAAAGACAAGTCAATGGAATGTGATATCTTACCACTTCTTTAGCCAGTTCTGAGTGAGCCAGAGTGTCATACAAACTAAAGGGTCTGGCCTCTTTCCTGTAAATTGGTTGACCATTTTCAAATTTCTCTACAAAAATGTCCAGGATTTCTTTAAGAGCTGTAGGTAGTTTAGTCTTGAATTTAGCCACGCATTCTGCATTCACATTTTTCTAAGGGATTAAAACAAAAGTGTGAGAACAGTTCTGTAGTTTGTCACAAATTAATGGAAATTACGCCTGTTTCGAAAACCAATGAGTCGATGTAGTGATTCTTTTGTGCCTCGAGGTCTTCTTCAGCTCCAGTTTGGACAGTGAAGACAATCAATGTCAGGAGGCCAGCAAAAATGTAACACTGCATTTTGCAAATGTGAAAACCGGTAAGTCTTTGCGTGGGAACTGCTAACATCGCATGAATACCGCTCTGCTTTTATAGCCGTACAATTTCGAAGTCAAATTATAATTGACGCATGTATTAATTTGTTTCTCGAATACAAAACAAATGTCAACTGAGAATAGACTTACGTTCTTATTGTTTACGCACATTGTTTTGAAAAAATAAACGTCATTCGAACTCTATTGAATTTTAAGCTAATCGTTTAATGTTTATATATAGCCACCTAGTACAAATCATATATAGCCGCTCTAGAAACTGCGCACATTTCGCTTAGAAATACATTGACTCAAAGTGCGTCAAATATGTCCATATTTTGAAAGAGCTCAATACAAATTTCTTTTGATATGGGCTTTTTTTAAGTGTTCCTCCCGATTTCACTTTTTCATATTACAAATGATTATGATTGCCTTGCAATTCAGCTAGGAAATTTTCACGTACTTCAGTGATCAACTTAACACAGTGCTTTGATTTTAAAAATTTATAAACTTAAAGTAAACAGGAGCATAAAAAGACTCTATTTCATATGGGATCCATAAAAACACAACCAAGGCGTATTTATACAGGTTATAGCAGCAGAACAAAAACAAATTCGGCAACAACAAAATACAAGTAATTTTTTGAATGGTGAGCCATACTGTCAAAGCAAAATATATGGGATTTGACAGTTTCGGTTACTTTTGAATGAAAAAAATTTCAGTCAGCTGGGCTCCTGCTATCACCTTTATAAATACGCCTTGATCACAACGCTTATATGGAATATTTCCGACATTCCAGTGACTTTTCACATTTATTGTCATTTTTGTTAATAAAAACTGTCAACAAAAGTTTTGGAAAAAACTACGTACACATTAAACAGACATCGCATTGTATGTATATTTTGTAGAAGAAAGGGGAAATTAATTAGAAATTAAGATCTGCAAAATATTACATTGATATAAATGATACCATTATTACAACAACATCTTCAAAACATCTACATTTGAATGGACCTGAAAAATTGGGTACGAAATAATAAAGCTCACATCGAGAGAAATACAAAAAATATTAAAAAAATGTTCGAGCCCAAAGTCGTTTTTCATTCTAACTCGATACAATATTTGGTTTCTAGAGCAGAAAAAGTCAAATCGGCGCGACATTTGTATGGGGGCTATATCTAAATCTGGACCGATTTGCTTCACATTATATAGCGGCCGTCCTTGGACAACAAAACTAAATTTCCGTAAGGATCTAACAATAATTTCAACCTATATTTTGATTGCTAAATCGACTCAGAAAGTAATTCTAAGTCGATCTGTATAAAAACGATGAGTCTATCTCTTTTCCTGGTTTGGTTCAGATTTATATACAGGGTTTTCCAACAAGAGGTGTTATTTTGGTATTCAAAGAAAAATGCCATTTTTTTTAGATAAATGATTTGATGTTTATTTCATAATAAAGAGGAAGGTATGCCGTTAATAATGAAAAATAACATAAGCCACCACAACCACGCTGACAGGACCATATCCTTTTCATGAAATTTTCCATAAACCAATCGCAAAGTAGCTGCCCTATGTCCTCGATAGCCCAACGAATTCTATCATTGAGGTCTTGAGTCGACGCTGGGCTGTTGGTGTAGAACTTATCTTTCACGTGACCCCAAAGTAAGAAGTTGCAAGGTGTTAAATCACAAGATCTCGGTGGCCAATTGTGATCACCTCTTCGAGAGATAACACGGCCCGGAAACTTTTCCCGTAAAAGAGTAATGGTTTCGTTGCTTGTGTGGCGCGTAGCGCCGTCATGTTGAAAGTAAACGTTGTCCAGATCAATACCATCCAACTCCGACCATAAAAAATCATTAATCATCTCTCGATAGAGCAATCCATTCACCTTAACTGTTGATCCAACCTCATTTTCGAAAAAGTAAGGTCCAATGACCCATAAACCGCACCAAACAGTCACACGATGAGGATGTAGACACTTCTCAACAATAACTCTTAGGTTTTTCGAGCCACAGATGCGACAAATTTGCTTGTTGACGTAGCCACCGAGGTGATTTTTCGATGGAATTCCGGATCATTTTCATTCATGAATTTTAATAATTTCAATGCGTTGTTGAAGCGTGTTTCGTTCCATTTTTAGTAATGGCGTAGTTTCTACTTGTCAAATGTCAAAGAATAAAAGCTTCAAAAGTGACAGCCATCGAAATACCGGGTGATTCAAAATAACACCTCTTGTTGGAAAACCCTGTATATATCCCTGTATATCCCCCCGATTTGACGTTTTCTGCTGTCGAAACCATATATTTTAATAGATTTTCTTCAAATTTAGCACAGCACCTTATATTTGAAACAACTTTGGTGACAATGAGTAAAATAGGTTCAGATTTATATAGCTCCTATACAAATATTACTCCCAATTTGACTTTTTCTGCACTAAAAACTACTTTAATTAAGCGCTTTTGATCAAATTTTTCACAACACCTTATATTTTAACTAGAGACATTTATAGTGAAAATTAGTTGAATCGGTTCAGATGTATGTTTAAGTTTCATACAAGTACATATTGTAACAGATTTTGATCACAACAAATTATATTTCACCTGGAAACATACATTGTGAAAGTGGGTATCATCGGTCCATGATATGGCTCTTTCCAAAATCCTCACTGAATAGAACTGCATTGACGTAGAAAGTGAAGGGTCCTATATAGTCAGCCCCGCCCGACTTTAGCCTTTCCTTACTTGTTTAGCTTGGCAATGAAGGCTTCACCTTTTGCAATTTCAACTCCTAACATTTAAGGAATTGTTCCATAGGATTAAAGCCGTTTGTATTTTTTTCGGAAATATTGCATATTTTTTGCACCCCTATGGGGTTCATGTCCGTTTTCATTATTCAAACTAAGTAGAAGGATGTTTTATTTTGTGCAAATTAAGCATTGACGGACTTCGTTCGGGCCTAAAGATTTGTTTCCTCTGGGTATGTTCTAAACTTGCTACGCAGAATAAAGGTTTTTTTACGCTGCCGGGCTTAAAGATTTTCTCATCTAGCATGTCCAAAGCCGGTTAGCAGAGTAAAGGTTTTTTTGTTGGAGAAGTTTGCCACGTCCCATATAGTACGTTTCACACAAATTACCCTGTACTACATAAAATTAAACGTTTATAAATTCTATACGGATGATCGGAATGCTGTGAAATTTGATCCAAGATGCTGTACATCACACACAAATTGGCGTAAGCTTTGGTTAAAATAAAACTGATATAACTTTCATACGCATAATTGAAATCAGTTGCAATTTGATATTTAAAAATGTTTTTATAATCACTTTACACATTTAAAATATTAAAGTTTTTGCCACATTGTAATCCACATATTTTTTCGTATTGTCGCCAACTACAAAGAAGTATTTGTATCAAAAGAAAATTTCCAAAAAATTATTTTGTGTTGACTTTAATCGTCTTAGCTTCGATAACCAAAAAAATGTACCTGCACTGAATAATTATCCAGACTAAGTCCAACATTTTAAATATAAATTTATTCTTTGAAAATTTGTTTAATACTCACTAGTGAATGGTAAATCGATTCCGATTCTAATCGAGAATCGATTCTGAGCACTCAAAAACTATTCTTTTGGAATCGATTGCATATGTCAAACTTTATACTGGAATCGATTATCGATGCTTGGGAATCGATATTTAATTTAATTAAAAACACCCAAAAAGTATGTACTAACTTTGTACGTACTTTTGGTTGTAACAAGTTGTGAAATTTAAAAGCTGCAATTTTATTAATTAAACAAAAGGAAATGACACTAATTGTGGAATTGATATAAAAAATTGACAGTGGTATACAGGTTAGGAGCTTAATATGTACCAAACACTGGGGGTTTCGTACTTCCAAACAGTCAAGCATTTGGAAAAATTAAATTATTGCGTAAAAATACATCCCAACGCTAGATAGATCGCTTGTAATGGACATATCGGATAAAGTAGTAGAAGATAATGATTTAACATATTATACAAAATATGCATAAATAAAACTGCCGATGGAAAAGTATTTTTAAGTGCTTATGGAAATATTATTTATACAGAATTGATCCATGTAGAAAGTTTTATTCAAAATGGTGAGAACGGCCACGTAAACCAAGATAGTTTTCTATTATAATATTATTTATATTTCGTGAAATAAAGTATTATATGTTAGACTAGCAATACCCGCTGCTTCGCACGCGAAAAAGCAAGTTATTCGTTAATTTTATCCGTCTCTGTTTTTGGATAGTATTTATTTAATTTTCTTTTGGTGGATATAGATAAATCTAAAATAGTAATTTGGAAAGCTCCTATTAGGTAGTACTCCCTTTTTTTTGCTTCCCCTAAAAATATATACTTTATTTGGTAACACAGGATTGTACAGCCAATCCAATTTTACTTCGTTTTTATATGGTCAGAGAAATGTACATACCAAATTACACGATCCTAGCTGTAATACTTTAGGTGATACCATTTTTATCCCTTTTTATCCCGCTCGCCCCTTTAAAGTACAAATTTCGAAAAATCCAATTTTACTTCGTTTCTATATGGTCAGAGGAATTTACATACCAAATTTCACGATTCTAAAGGGTGATTTTTTAAGAGCTTGATAACTTTTTTTTTAAAAAAAAAACGCATAAAATTTGCTAAATCTCATCGGTTCTTTATTTGAAACGTTAGATTGGTCCATGACATTTACTTTTTGAAGATAATTTCATTTAAATGCTGACCGCGGCTGCGTCTTAGGTGGTCCATCCGCTTAGTCCAATTTTGGCATTTCCACGTTTTTGAGTAACAGAGACCCAATTGGTGCGAACGGCGACGAATCGAAAATTGGTGGTCATCATTAACACTGGCCGATACAGCTGCGATATTTTCTTCAGTTCGCACTCTACGTAAGCGTGTTGGTGGTTTAATGTCCAACAATGTAAATTTGGTGCGAAATTTAGTCACAATAGCCCGAATAGCCGCTTCAGTGGGTCGATTAAACTGACCATAAAATGGAAGCGCGCAATGAACTTTCTTAACAGAGCACGCATTTTGATAATAAAATTCAATAATTTGCAAGCGTTGTTCGTTTGTAAGACGATTCATGATGAAATGTCAAAGCATACTGAGCATCTTTCTCTTTGACACCATGTCTGAAATCCCACGTGATCTGTCAAATACTAATGCATGAAAATCCTAACCTCAAAAAAATCACTCTTTAGCTGTAATACTTTAGTTGGTACCCTTTTTGTCCCGCTCGTACCTTATAAGTACAAATTTCGAAAAATCCAATTTTACTTCGTTTCTATATGGTCAGAGGAATTTACATACCAAATTTCACGTTTCTAGCTGTAATACTTTAGTTGGTACCATTTTTATCCCTTTTTGTCCCGCTCGTCCCTTAAAAGTACAAATTTCGAAAAATCCAATTTTACTTCGTTTCTATATGGTCAGAGGAATTTACATACCAAATTTCACGTTTCTAGCTGTAATTCTTTAGTTGGTACCATTTTTATCCCTTTTTGTCCCTTTAATAGTACAAATTTCGAAAAATCCAATTTTACTTCGTTTCTATATGGTCAGAGGAATTTGCATACCAAATTTCACGTATCTAGCTGTAATACTTTAGTTGGTACTATTTTTATCCCTTTTTGTCCCGCTCGTCCCTTAAAAGTACAAATTTCGAAAAATCCAATTATACTTCGTTTCTATATGGTCAGAGGAATTTACATACCAAATTTCACGTTTCTAGCTGTAATACTTTAGTTGGTGCCATTTTTATCCCTTTTTGTCCCGCTCGTCCTTTAAAAGTACAAATTTCGAAAAATCCAATTTTACTTCGTTTCTATATGGTCAGAGGAATTTACATACCAAATTTCACGTTTCTAGCTGTAATTCTTTAGTTGGTACCATTTTTATCCCTTTTTGTCCCGCTCGTCCCTTAAAAGTAGAAATTTCGAAAAATCCAATTTTACTTCGTTTCTATATGGTCAGAGGAATTTACATACCAAATTTCACGTTTCTAGCTGTAATACTTTAGTTGGTACCATTTTTATCCCTTTTTGTCCCGCTCCTCCCTATAAAGTACAAATTTCGAAAAATTTTACTTCGTTTCTATATGGTCAGAGGAATTTACATACCAAATTTCACGTTTCTAGCTGTAATACTTTAGTTGGTACCATTTTTATCCCTTTTTGTCCCGCTCGTCCCTTAAAAGTACAAATTTCGAAAAATCCAATTTTACTTCGTTTCTATATGGTCAGAGGAATTTACATACCAAATTTCACGTTTCTAGCTGTAATTCTTTAGTTGGTACCATTTTTATCCCTTTTTGTCCCTTTAATAGTACAAATTTCGAAAAATCCAATTTTACTTCGTTTCTATATGGTCAGAGGAATTTGCATACCAAATTTCACGTATCTAGCTGTAATACTTTAGTTGGTACTATTTTTATCCCTTTTTGTCCCGCTCGTCCCTTAAAAGTACAAATTTCGAAAAATCCAATTTTACTTCGTTTCTATATGGTCAGAGGAATTTACATACCAAATTTCACGTTTCTAGCTGTAATACTTTAGTTGGTGCCATTTTTATCCCTTTTTGTCCCGCTCGTCCTTTAAAAGTACAAATTTCGAAAAATCCAATTTTACTTCGTTTCTATATGGTCAGAGGAATTTACATACCAAATTTCACGTTTCTAGCTGTAATACTTTAGTTGGTACCATTTTTATCCCTTTTTGTCCCGCTCCTCCCTATAAAGTACAAATTTCGAAAAATTTTACTTCGTTTCTATATGGTCAGAGGAATTTACATACCAAATTTCACGTTTCTAGCTGTAATACTTTAGTTGGTACCATTTTTATCCCTTTTTGTCCCGCTCGTCCCTTAAAAGTACAAATTTCGAAAAATCCAATTTTACTTCGTTTCTATATGGTCAGAGGAATTAACATACCAAATTTCACGTTTCTAGCTGTAATACTTTAGTTGGTACCATTTTTATCCCTTTTTGTCCCGCTCCTCCCTATAAAGTACAAATTTCGAAAAATTGTACTTCGTTTCTATATGGTCAGAGGAATTTACATACCAAATTTCACGTTTCTAGCTGTAATACTTTAGTTGGTACCATTTTTATCCCTTTTTGTCCCGCTCGTCCCTTAAAAGTACAAATTTCGAAAAATCCAATTTTACTTCGTTTCTATATGGTCAGAGGAATTTACATACCAAATTTCACGTTTCTAGCTGTAATACTTTAGTTGGTACTATTTTTATCCCTTTTTGTCCCGCTCGTCCCTTAAAAGTACAAATTTCGAAAAATCCCATTTTACTTCGTTTCTATATGGTCAGAGGAATTTACATACCAAATTTCACGTTTCTAGCTGTAATACTTCAGTTGGTACCATTTTTATCCCTTTTTGTCCCGCTCGTCCCTTAAAAGTACAAATTTCGAAAAATCCAATTTTACTTCGTTACTATATGGTCAGAGAAATTTACATACCAAATTTCAAGTTTCTAGCTGTAATACTTTAGTTGGTACTATTTTTATCCCATTTTGTCCCGCTCGTCCCTTAAAAATACAAATTTCGAAAAATCCCATTTTACTTCGTTTCTATATGGTCAGAGGAATTTACATACCAAATTTAACGTTTCTAGCTGTAATACTTTAGTTGGTACCATTTTTATCCCTTTTTGTCCCGCTCGTCCCTTAAAAGTACAAATTTCGAAAAATCCAATTTTACTTCGTTACTGTATGGTCAGAGGAATTTACATACCAAATTTCACGTTTCTAGCTGTAATACTTTAGTTGGTACCATTTTTATCCCTTTTTGTCCCGCTCGTCCCTTAAAAGTACAAATTTCGAAAAATTCCATTTTACTTCGTTTCTATATGGTCAGAGGAATTTACATACCAAATTTCACGTTTCTAGCTGTAATACTTTAGTTGGTACCATTTTTATCCCTTTTTGTCCCGCTCGTCCCTTAAAAGTACAAATTTCGAAAAATCCCTATTTGTAGCTCGTCTGCATGGTTATTGCAAGGAACTCACCGAATTTCATGTTTATAGCTACTGCCGTTTAGTCAGGACGAAGGTTCGATGTTTATCCCTTTTTGGGCCATTTTATCCCCTAAAAGTACGAATTTCGTAAAACCCTTTCTTAGTCGACGTCTACGTCATATTTGGGAACTACCCTGAAAATTTCATGACCCTGGCTTCAGCCGTTTGGTCTGGGGGCTGGTCAATGATAAGTCAGTCAGTCAGTCAGTCAGTCAGTCAGTCAGTCAGTCAGTCAGTCAGTCAGTCAGTCAGTAACGCAACTCTTTTATATATATAGATAAACACGAATTGTTAGTAGCACCAATAAAAAAATCTAACATATACTGAAAACACTGTGAATTAGTTCAGTCGATTTTTTCTTTATCATTGCTCAATACCAACAATACAATTTCCTGAACTTTTGGATATCATTTACATTTTAATATCAAGATCTTCGAGAAAATCTGATATATTCATACCACATCGGTCGTCGCTAAAATCGCATTTGACTAATGAAACTATCATTAGAACAACTTTCTATAGTTGTTTTCATGTTAGTGTTAATTAGAAAGTGTTAGTTTTGATGAAACTTTACACAAAACTTGATCGAATTCATCAAAATGAGAAACTAACTTTAAAATTCAATATCTAAAAAACGAAGAAAAGCAATAGTTTGAAATTTGATAAACTTATAGACAACTTTCTTCTAAAAATATTAAAAAATAAAAGATTTCAGATTTCGAAATGTTAAATTTATTTTTAATTCCTAAAAGGTGAACATTAAATTATATATTTTTGCGATTGTATCATTCAATAGATCGGGAAAAAATCTATAAGAAGAACGTTTTCCAAAAACTATATATATTATAGATTATTCAGAATAGTCGATTGAGGAAGAGCGCCTTAGTGTAAAACAATTAATAAGGCGTAAAGTTCGGCCATGGCGATTCTTATATACTCTCCACCATGGATTGGAGATATTTTTATGCAAATTTAAATAAATTTAAAGTCCACTCTCGTGTAGGGAGAGGCTATCAAAACATTTGGACAGCGTGTATATCGTTCTTAAGTACCCTAACTTTGTTATTATGGGCATTTTCTGTACTAGTTAGTTAAAATTATACCTCTCGAGTTTTAAACATTTCTACCGATTCCGATTAACAATCGATTCTCGGGTCCGATTCTTCGATTCTAACAATCGGATTCAAAAATAGTTGATCGGGAATCGAGAATCGATTCTTGTCCTCGATTACCATTCACTAATACTCACATCGATATTGTTGTTGGTGACAATTAAAAAAAAAACATTTTGAGTGACATTTTGCATATTTATACCCTCACTCTACAGGGTAGGTGGGTATATATCATTTGGGACAGAAAAAAGTGTAACGCATTGAAGGAGTGACTTAAGACCCTAAGTATGTTTGGACCAAATCCGTTTCACGACTTTTTAAGATGTTTGAGCCATGTCCCTCCGCCCTTCTGGCTGGCTGGTATACACGATAACTATCGGAAGGAGCTAAGGAATCAATTCAAACTTTACACATTGTAATATTTTTCCCAAACTTAGTTTAAGTTCGAAGATGGGTGAAATTGACACGTCCTTTCTGGTATGTTACATTAAAACTAATGTAACTTCCACACGGATATTCGGAATCAGCTATATTTTGGTATTTGATAATATTTTTACAATTACTTTGAATGTACTATGTATGGAGGGTTTTGCTACGCCCTAGAAGGGGCTACACAAATCTCTCTACATTACGTAAAATTAAAGCTGTTATAACTTCTATACAGATGATCAGAATAGTCTGAAATTTGATATTTAGCAATGCTTTATTAATGATTCGTATTGAATATGGACGAAATTGCCAAACCCCTTCTGGTACCTCCCACACAAAGTGGCATAAACTTTGGTTACAATAAAACCGATATAACATCCATACGGGTAGTCAAAATCATTTGCAATTTAATATTTAAAAATGTTTTTATAATCACTTTAAACCAAAAAAATATTTACGCTTTAGCCACGCCCCTTCTTGTACCTCCCACACAATTGTCTCTACTTGCGCATGGAATCCACTATGACTTGATATTTGATCATGTGTTTACAATTGTTTTATAAATGTGGGAGCTGGTATCATGTGACACGAACCTACTAGCACCTTCAACACAAATTAGACTGCCCTACATAAAATTGTATACCTTATAACTTCCGTCGGTTTAGCCGACTGAAGCTTACTTACTTGTTAGGGTCTGGGTTTATTCAGAAAGCTCTCCATTGTTTTAGAGTGTGACGCCTGTAGTTTCAGAGATATCACAAGTATAGAAATAAGTATGTATTCTATCTTGAAATATTCATCAGAGTCTCCAGTATGTATTTCCGTAAAGTTCTGAGACGATCTGGACATGTCTGTTGAAAGTGCGCCAACTAGCGAACGAGGTGAGTTCATCAAATTCGGTGTAAACAAAAGGCATTTATTTTTAATTTGTAAAAATGGTACCACCAATGAAATGAAATTCAGTGTTTATGTCGCATTCAAAATAAAGAGAACTTTCAATAGTCGTACTTTTAGAGTTAAAATTGGTAGGGGCCAAATATTTTCAGCTAGAATAACGAAATTCGAAGTTTACTACCGCCATCTGTTTGTGTAGTTATTTTATTTAATTCGAAGTTTTTGGGTCAACTGCGTAAAATGGATATTCTCTAATCTGCCGGTAATACTGCGGAATGTACTCCGTATATGTAGGATTCGCACCGGTCGAATTTCTCGTCTTTTTTACTTGTATCTTCTCTTGAAATACTACTGAGGAGTCTTCCTAAATATTTCTGCAAATGTATATCAAATTTATGACATTCCTAGAAATTTCTGAGAGAAAAAATCATGGTTTATGGATTATCAAAAGAGCTGCTAAGATTTTTATTTATTAAGTTTTATTTCTAGCCGATGACTTTCTTTCCCCAGTTCTTGAATTTGGTTACATATTTGTCGAATGTGCTCTCAAAAGCTCCTTCGAGTTGAGTTTTGGCATTATTGTAACATTCCTTGCTGACCTTTGACTAAAATGATAAAAAAGAAAGGACGCGATATAGAAACCCATTAAGGCTCGTTAAAGTATATCTCTAGGACACTTACACCAGTTTTGTACAACAACGAGTGTTTGATGAAACGGCTCAATTTGAATTTCTTGTCCTTCTTGTACAAGGGTTCATCGTTTTCCAATTTGGTAATGTATTTGTCGAAAGTTGTCTTGACACTATCGAGCATAGAGGATTTCACAGTCTGAAGACACTCCTCGGAAACTTTGGCCTAGAAAATTACAACAATTATATAAATAAATGCATACAAGGACACCGTGTTCAGAAAGTATTTAAAACTTACGCCAGTTTTGTACACCAGTGAATGTTTAATGAAATAACTGAGGACCTTCTGCTCCTCATCGTGACTTTCTGCCCGTGCGAAGACAGCCAAAGTCAGAACGATGCCAAAAGCAAAAATAGTTTGAAATTTCATTTTGAAAACAAATGCCACCAAGTTCTCGGGGAAATCTTAACGATGAAAGTGTTAATATCGTTGGCCATTCTTGCTTCTTTTATAGGGAAATATTGAAGCGCGAATATATGTATTTCTGCATGTCTGAAATAATTGAATAATACTCGTGTTATTTGGCATGCCAAAGTTTTAGTTGAATATAAATTTGTTTGTTGTATGACAATAAGATATAATAAAAGAATTGTCCAAATAGAAATATATGCACATACATACTATACACATATAGGATTTACTTTTCTGAAGACACTGAAAGAAATTTAACATAAAATGCGGTTTAGAGTCAAACAGGTTAGCGGGAACGCTCACGTGAATTTGTTGAGGTTCGACCATATGATAGATATGAGCTGATGCGTTTATGGCAACGCTGTAGCATCCAGATATTGCAGACCAACTGTATGATCGATCTCAGCTGATGCGTTTATGTCAACCCTGTATTACCCCATATAGATGGTGGACCATCATTTATAATGCAAATGTCTATGCCCGCAAACAGCCACGCCCATATATTAATGTAGCAAATTGATACATTGGAATTAATTTAAATGGAATAAATTTATAAAATAAAAAATCCAACAATTCCTAAAACCGGGAAAATAAATATCAAAAATATATATTTTTAGAAAAATTTCCGCCATTTTTCTTCTCCAAGCATGTGCAATTTCGTCAATATATCTTTTTCCGTTCAAAAGTTACAGAATTATTTTTTGGCACCATTGCGCACTGAGTTTAATAAATCAGCTGGTTTAATAATTAAAAACTCCAAAGAGACAGTTAACAAGTTTTTGGAAATTTAACCCAAAAGCATGCACACTCGTGGCACAAAAGTCTGTTTGACTAATATGCTGACGTCTTATTTATATAGTGAAATAAATATTATTGTTTAAGTTTTAGTTTCCTACCAAAAAAGATGATTTGTGTTTACTTAAAGCCACGCGCTCAGTTAAATATTTGTGTTAGTTTTTATTTGCCAAAAAGAACATTTGTGAAAACAAATGCTTCAGAATCAACACATATGTTTCACGTTTTAGCAAAAATCCCACAAAATCGTATAGTAAATACGATATTTTCCTTAATCTAAAAATGTTGGTGAAATATTGTAATCCAAAAATAAGATTTAATCGGAAGTTGATTACATATATGTAATAGCAAAAATTTCGAATGTATAAATCATAATATGGTTTTATTTATGAGAGTTGGTTACCATCGATAAATATATAGAAGGCGTTTAATGTGGGATTTCGAAAATGTAAAAAAATAAAATTACAAATTTGCGTTGGACATGGCAACTGACAATTGTAATATAAATTGGTATACATATCAGTTGAATAATACATTGTTTTATGCATATATTATCATTATAAATATATGAAGATTTTGATGGTTGCTCTAGGCAAAAATATATATTTTTTGGCAAAAAATGAAATAAGGTAGACTCATCGTTTTTTATACAGATCGGCTTAGAATCACTTTCTGAGTCGATTTAACAATGTCCGTCCGTCCATCTATACTTGTAATCAAAATACAGGTCGCAATTATTGTCCGATCCATACCAAATTGTTCGGAAAATTTGAACTTATCTTATGAACATTTAATTGTGTACTGCAATAAAAGTTTGGAAATTTAAGAACAAAATCGTTTAGTAATTTTAAAAAAGTGTAGATAAGAATCACTATGATATCATAATGAAAATATTCTTAATAAAAGCAAATAATTTGCTTGATGCTTGTAGAACGCAAAGATATAAGAGTTTGCAATTATAATACAAATCCATTTCGACAAACGAAGAACACTGTTTGATATACATAAACTGATTTCTCTTTGTTCATTTACAACAACTGATGACATGTTTACCACAAACAAACTAGTTTTTCCCACAAAAGAAACCCAAAAACGATGTTCACGTGTTTAAAATTTCGTTTCTCTGCGTGTAGGTCTCTAATTTAAAATCTACTTTAAAATTGCGAAACAATAAGACATGAGTTTTAACTTACTAAAATTTTTCTTGTATTTATCACTAATGTCAAATATTTTTCAGAGTTAGTATCCTTTTGTACATATATAACAAGTATTATTCCGTAACTTGGATCTACGTAGAAAAACGAAACTCTAAAATACCAATTATTTGATTTTTTGGAATTAAAATTTCTAGTTGTTTCTTCTTGCTTTTCATCGAATACAAAAGAACTGTATTGGTTATTCGAATTTATACATATTTACGATTATAAAAATGAAGAAACATTTCCAAATATTTTCTATTTAATCGGAATATGCGTATAAAGATTTTGAGTAAACATCCTGTTACTCATGTCCTATATAAATTAAAAACCCCAAAAACTCTTTTGACATCCTATTTAAACCCATACTTTGTCAAAAAGCATATCCAATTTTCTGCATTTATCATAGAAAAAATGAGGGCCTGAAGGATTTATCGCAAAGCAATTTTACCGTTTTTTGTGTAATATTTCTTCAATATATATATCGAGGGCTTATATTCACAAGTGGCTAAGAACCATTTTCTCAAAAATGAGTTTTTGATGCCATTTGTCATTTGAGAAGATTTTTTTCTAAAGCCATTTTTTTAATTTTCTGATTTGGCTATACCCCTCGCACGTTAGTTTGTGACTGCTTTAGTGGCTATGAACATAAAAATAATAGAAATAAAATAGTTCAACAATGGTGCTGCATAAAACCGAAGATTATAATTTGCTACAACGATTTTGTTTAAAATATTTTTCTAGATTTAGGGCATATCGTACTATCAAATTCCATCATTTCGTGTTAATAGCATTTTGATTCCCCAGTTATCAGGCTAAAATAGGAAAAATGGTGGCTGTAAAGTCAAAAATTGTGAAAAGTATATTTAAAAAACCGGCGTATCTTTTTATTACATTGAGAATACCAAAATATTTATTTGGCATGTGATTGCTGACTTCAAGGAATGAAGAAAGTTAAAATATAAGGAATTGCAACGGCAAATTTTGGATTTTTCATCAATTGCAGCGATTTTCGCGACTGGCTACATATATTTTACAAGCGACCCATCTGACGGATGAAGCTGGAAGCTTATATTTAGTAAAAATTTACTTGGTTTCCTAAATTTTAGTTAATTTTAACTCATTATAGGGTTATCTGTTCTATGAGTGTAGATGAAAACCCCCGCCCCCAGGGCAAAATCCTGCGTTCGGGCCTGATGCCTGCCATAGTATTGTCAGTATGAAATATTTGTTACACAATTATCTATCTGGGTTTTAGCGAATTTCAAAAGTTCTGTTTGTAGTAATAAAGGGTGTTTTTTATTGAGGTATAGAACTTCGAATTGAAATAAAACACAAGAAAATCGTTTTAATGTCCATCAATTTGGCTTTATTGGAAGGATAATTTTATGCCATTAATGTTTAAATATGATTTCGGGCATGTGGCCGCCGCGGCTGGCTCAAATATAGCCAGCATATGGGGCCGTATGTTGGCAATAACGCCACGAATGTTGGCTTCCAAGTCTCCTAACGTTTCTGGTTTGTTGGCGTAGAAGAGCGACTTCACATATCCCCAAAGAAAATAATCCAATGGTGTCAAATCACACGATCTTGATGGCCAATTGACAGGTCCATTCCGAGAAATTATGCGGTTAACCGAATTAATTGCTCTGATGGACAATTATGTCGACCATAAAATGGACGGAGCTTGCGGTGAACTTCGCGAACTGAACCATTACTTTCGAAATAAATTTGCACGATTTGCAAGCGTTGTTCTTTTGTCAACCTGTTCATGATGAAATGGCAAACCAAACTAAATATTAATCACTTGACAGCTGACAAAATGGCCGCCAGTTAAAAAAGTGATGCCAACTTAAAGTTATGTACCCCAATAAAAAACACCCTTTATAAACGTTATTGTCAGTAATGTAATTATATGAAATTGAAATATATCTACAATTTACCATTTATATAGTAAAACTAAATTAATAATCAAAATAATCAATAAAATATTTTATAATATTTCCCGAATTCCCGGGACAATTAAAATTGCACGGCAAACGGCTCAATGCACAAAAATAAATATTTAGGTTATTGCGCAGTGTTACTAAAAATGCTAGCTAATACTAAGTTTATATTATATGTATTTAATTATAATTTGAGAGTTATCACAGTGTATAAATCAAGAGTCTTTGCCAGCTATAGTCTGGAGAGCAACTCCAAAAGCTTTTGCGCCGCTACCAAGCAAGTAATGCTCTCACTTTTCTAAAGGTGTAAAATACAATTTCAAAAACAAGCCAATGATAGGTTATATCTTACCACTTGTTTAGCCAGCTCTGAGTGAGCCAGAGTGTCATACAAACTAAAGGGTCTGGCCTCTTTCTTGTAAATTGGTTGACCATTTTCAAATTTCTCTACAAAATTGTCCAGGATTTCTTTAAGAGCTTTGGGTAGTTTAGTCTTGAATTTTGCCACGCATTCTGCATTTACATTTTTCTAAGGGATTAAAAGAAAAGTGTGAGAACAGTTCTGTAGTTTGTCACATATTAATGGAAATTACGCCAGTTTCGAAAACCAATGAGTCGATGTAGTGATTCTTTTGTGCCTCGAGGTCTTCTTCAGCTCCAGTTTGGACAGTGAAGACAGCCAATGTCAGGAGGCCAGCAATAATGTAACACTGCATTTTGCAAATGTGAAAACCGGTAAGTCTTTGCGTGGGATCTGCTAACATCGCATGAATACCCATCTGCTTTTATAGCCGCACATTTTCGAAGTCATATTATTGACGCATGTATAATTTTTTCTCGCACACATAACAAATGTCAATAAAATAGAACAAATTTGACAACTTCCTGAGAATAGACTTACGTTCTTATTGTTATACGCACATTGTTTTGAAAAAATAAACATCATTCGAACTCTATTGAATTTTAAGGTAATCGTTTGATATTTATATATAGCAACCCAGTACAAATCGTATATATCCGCTATAGAAACTGCGCACATTTCGCTTAGAAATACATTGACTCAAAGTGCGTTACATATGTCTATATTTTGAAATTTTAAATGTTCTTCCCGATTTCACTTTTTCATATTACAAATGATTATGATTGCCTTACAATTCAGCTAGGAAATTTTCACGTACTTCAGTGTTGATCACTTAACACAGTGCTTTGATTTTAAAAATTTATAAACTTAAAGTAAACAGGAGCATAAAAACACTCTTTTTCATATGGGATCCATAAAATCACAACGCTTATTTGGAATACTTCCGACATTCCGGTGACTTTTCACATTTATTGTCATTTTTCTTAAAAAAAACCTGGCAACAAAAGTTTTGGAAAAAACTACGTACACATTAAACAGACATCGCATTGTATGTATATTTTGTAGAAGAAATGGGAAATTAATTAGAAATTAAGATCTGCAAAATATTACATAGATATAAATGATACCATTATTACAACAACATCTTCAAAACATCTACATTTGAATGAACCTGAAAAATTGGGTACGAAATAATAAAGCTCACATCGAGAGAAATACAAAAAATATTAATATATAAATATTTGGGCTCGAACCCAAAGTCGTTTTTCATCCTAACTCGATACAATATGTGGTTTCTAGAGCAGAAAAAGTCAAATCGGCGCGACATTTGTATGGGGGCTATATCTAAATCTGGACCGATTTTCTTCACATTATATAGCGGCCGTCCTTGGACAACAAAACTTAATTTCGCCAATTTCCGTAAGGATCTAACAATAATTTCGACCTGTATTTTGGTTGCTAAATCGATTCAGAAAGTGCTTTTAAGCCGATCTGTATAAAAACGATGAGTCTATCTCGTTTCCTGCTGATTTGGTTCAGATGTATATACAGGGTTTTCCAACAAGAGGTGTTATTTTGGTATTCAAAGAAAAATGCCATTTTTTTAGATAAATGATTTGATGTTTATTTCATAATAAAGAGGAAGGTATGCCGTTAATAATGAAAAATAACATAAGCCACCACAACCACGCTGACAGGACCATATCCTTTTCATGAAATTTTCCATAACCCAATCGCAAAGTAGCTGCCCTATGTCCTCGATAGCCCAACGAATTCTATCATTGAGGTCTTGAGTCGACGCTGGGCTGTTGGCGTAGAACTTATCTTTCACGTGACCCAAAAGTAAGAAGTTGCAAGGTGTTAAATCAGAAGATCTCGGTGGCCAATTGTGATCACCTCTTCGAGAGATAACACGGCCCGGAAACTTTTCCCGTAAAAGAGTAATGGTTTCGTTGCTTGTGTGGCACGTAGCGCCGTCATGTTGAAAGTAAACGTTGTCCAGATCAATACCATCCAACTCCGACCATAAAAAATCATTAATCATCTCTCGATAGAGCAATCCATTCACCTTAACTGTTGATCCAACCTCATTTTCGAAAAAGTAATGTCCAATGGCCCATAAACCGCACCAAACAGTCACACGATGAGGATGGAGAGAATTCTCAACATAACTCTTGGGTTTTCCGAGCCCCAGATGCGACAAATTTGCTTGTTGACGTAGCCACCGAGGAAATGGGCCTCATGATTTTTCGATGGAATTACGGATCATTTTCATTCATGAATTTTAATAATTTCAATGCGTTGTTGAAGCGTGTATCGTTCCATTTTTAGTAATGGCGTAGTTTCTACTTGTCAAATGTCAAAGAATAAAAGCTTCAAAAGTGACAGTCATTGAAATACCGGGTTATTCAAAATAACACCTCTTGTTGGAAAACCCTGTATATCTCCCATACAAATTTCACCCCCCGATTTGACGATTTGTGCTGTCGAAACCATATATTTTGATAGATTTTCTTCAAATTTTGCACAGTACCTTATATTTGAACTAGAAATAACTTTGGTGACAATGAGTAAAATAGGTTCAGATTTATATATAGCTCCTATACAAATATTACTCCCCATTTGACTTTTGCTGCACTAAAAACTACTTTAATTAAGCGCTTTTGATCAAATTTTTCACAACACCTTATATTTTAACTAGAGACATTTATAGTGAAAATTAGTTGAATCGGTTCAGATGTATGTTTAAGTTTCATACAAGTACATATTGTAACAGATTTTGATCACAACAAATTATATTTCACCTGGAAACATACATTGTGAAAGTGGGTATCATCGGTCCATGATATGGCTCTTTCCAAAATCCTCACTGAATAGAACTGCGTTGACGTAGAAAGTGAAGGGTCCTATATAGTCAGCCCCGCCCGACTTTAGCCTTTCCTTACTTGTTTAGCTTGGCAATGAAGGCTTCACCTTTTGCAGTTTCTACTCCTAACATTTAAGGAATTGTTCCATAGGATTAAAGCCATTTGTATTTTTATCGGAAATATTGCATATTTTTTGCGCTGTCGCAAATATTTTCAATTGTTGCTCTGAGATCCCTTATGGGGTTCATGTCCGTTTTCATTATTCAAACTAAATAGGGGATGTAATACTTTGTGCAAATTTAAGCATTGACGGACTTCGTTCAGGCCTAAAGATTTGTTTCCTCAGGGTATGTTCAAAGCTTGCTACGCAGTTTTTTTGCGCTGCTGGGCTTAAAGATTTTCTTATCTAGCATGTCCAAAGCCTAGGCTAGCAGACTAAAGGTTTTTTGTTGGAGAAGTTTGCCACGTCCCATATAGTACGTCTCACACAAATTACACTGTACTACGTAAAATTAAAACGATTATAAATTATATACGGATGATCGGAATGCTCTGAAATTTGATCCAAGATGCTGTACATCACACACAAATTGGCGTAAGCTTTGGTTAAAATAAAACTGATATAACTTTCATACGCATAATTGAAATCAGTTGCAATTTGATATTTAAAAATGTTTTTATAATCACTTTACACATTTAAAATATTAAAGTTTTTGCCACATTGTAATCCACATATTTTTTCGTATTGTCGCCAACTACAAAGAAGTATTTGTATCAAAAGAAAATTTCCAAAAAATTATTTTGTGTTGACTTAGCTTCGATAACCAAAAAAATGCACTAGATAATTATCCAGACTAAGTCCAACATTTTGAACATAAATTTATTTTTTGAAAATTTGTTTCATACTCACATCGATATTGCTGTTGGTAACAATTAAAAAAAACATTTTGAGTGACATTTTGCATATTTATACCCTCACTCTACAGGGTAGGTGGGTATATATCATTTGGTACAGAAAAAAGTGTAACGCATTGAAAGAGTGATTTAAGACCATAAGTATTTTTGGACCAAATCCGTTTCACGACTTTTTAAGATGTTTGAGCCATGCCCGTCCGCCCTTCTGGCTGGCTGGTATACACGATAACTCTCGAAATGAGCTAAGGAATCAATTCAAACTTTGCACATGGTAATATTTTTCCCAAACTTAGTTTAAGTTCGAAGATGGGCGAAATTGCCACGTCCCTTCTGGTACCTCCTATGTTACATTAAAACTAATGTAACTTCCACACGGATATTCAGAATCAGCTATTTTTTGGTGTTTGATAATATTTTTACAATTACTTTGAATGTACTATATATGGAGGGTCCCCTTCCTAGTACCTGCTACACAAATCTCTCTAAATTACGTAAAATTAAAGCTGTTATAACTTCTATACAAATGATCAGAATAGTCTGAAATTTGATATTTAGCAATGCTTTATTAATGATTACATTCGTATTGAATATGGGCGAAATTGCCAAACCCCTTCTGGTTCCTCCCACACAAAGTGGCATAAACTTTGGTTACAATAAAACCGATATAACATCCATACGGGTAGTCAAAATCATTTGCAATTTAATATTTAAAAATGTTTTTATAATCACTTTAATCAAAAACAAAATATTTACGCTTTAGCCACGCCCCTTCTTGTACCTCCCACACAATTGTCTCTACTTGCGAATGGAATCCACTATGACTTGATATTTGATCATGTTTTTACAATTGTTTTATAAATGTGGAAGCTGGTATCATGTGACACGAATCTACTAGCACCTTCAACACAAATTATAATCATAAAATTGTACACCTTATAACTTCCGTATATATGTTCTCTGAGAGTGAGGGTATATATAAGTCCGTTTAGCCGACTGAAGCTTACTTACTTGTTAGGGTCTGGGTTTATTCAGAAAGCTCTGAATGTTTTAGAGTGTGACGCCTGTAGTTTCTGATATATCACAAGTATAGAAATACGTATGTATTTCTATGCTTGAAATATTCATCAGAGACTCCATTACGTATTTCCGTAAAGATCTGGGCATGTCTGTCTGTCTGTTGAAAGTGTGCTAACTAGCGAACGAGGTGAGTTCATCAAATTCAGTGTAAACAACAGGCATTTTTATACCCTACACCACAGGGTATAATGTCTGTGCACATTTGTTTGTAACACCCAAAAGGAAACGAGATAGACCCATCGATTATTATACCGATCGACTTAGAATCACTTTTTGAGTCGATTTAGCGATGTCCGTCCGTCCGTCTATACTTGTAATCAAAATCCAGGTCGCAATTGTTGTTAGAACTAAATGAAACTTTGCACAACGAAGTTTTATGGGATAAGGACGAACGCTATTTAATTTGAAGCAAATCGGTTTAGATTTATCCCATACAATTTTTGCTTCCGATTTTACTTTTTCCGCTCTAGAAACCACATATTTCAACAGATTTTCCCCCAATTTGGCAAGACGCCGTATATTACAACTATAAACTGCTCTGGTACAAATAGGATAGATCGGTTCAGATTTACATATAGCTCTCATACAAATGTCTCCTCAGATTTGAATCTTTCCGCTCTAGAAACCACAAACTTTGACAGATTTTCTTCAAATTTGTCAAAACAACTTATATTTCAACTAAAAACAGCTCTGGGTCAGATGAGTTCAGATATATATGTATATATAGCTCCATTCAAATTTTGCTACTGAATTGATTGTTTCCGCTCTAAAAATAGCATTTTTGAACAGATTTTCTTCTAATTCGGCACAAATAGAAATTACTATAGCGAAAGTGGGTCACATCGGTTCAAATTATATATAGCTCCCGATTTGATTCTTTCCGTTCTAGAAACCACATATTTAACACTCCACAAAATTTGGGAAAGTGTCTAATATTTCAACTAGAAAACCTTTGCTAAACATGGGTCAGATAGGTTCAGATTTGTATATAGCTCCCATTCAAAGTTTGTGTTCAAATTTTCTTACATATACAGATAGAAGTATTGAATTTGTAGTATATTCTCCTGTTATAGCTGCATCGTATATAATCCGGTTTACGTGACTAAGTGTAGGGTATTATAGTCGGCCACGCCCGATTTAATTAATTTGTACTTTTAGAGGGAAATGGGACAAAAGTGGGTAAAAATGGTAGCACCAATGAAATGAAATTCAGTGTTTATGCCGCATTCAAAAGAAAGAGAACTTTAAATAGTCGTACTTTTAGAGTTAAAATTGGTACGAGCCAAATGTTTTCAGCTAGAATAACGAAATTCGAAGTTTACTGCCACCATCTGTTTGTGTAGTTTAAATAAAATTAATTCGAATTTTTAGGGTCAACTGCGTAAAATGGATATTCTCTAATCTGCGGAATGTACTCCGTACATGTAGGATTCGGACCGGTCCAATTTATCGTCTTTTTTACTTGTATCTTCTGAAATACTACTGAGGAGTCTTCCTAAATATTTCTGCAAATTTATATAAAATTTATGGCATTCCTAGTAATTTCTGACTTTTGCACAACCCTATCTAAAGTTCACAGAGAAAAAATCATGGTTTATGGATTATCAAAAGAGCTGTTAAGAATTTTATTTATTCATTTTTATTTCTAGCCGATGACTTTCTTTCCCCAGTTCTTGAATTTGGTTACATATTTGTCGAATGTGCTCTCAAAAGCTCCTTCGAGTTGAGTTTTGGCATTATTGTAACATTCCTTGCTGACCTTTGACTAAAATGATAAAAAAGAAAGGACGCGATATAGAAACCCATTAAGGCTCGTTAAAGTATATCTCTATGACACTTACACCAGTTTTGTACAACAGCGAGTGTTTGATGAAACGGCTCAATTTGAATTTCTTGTCCTTCTTGTACAAGGGTTCATCGTTTTCCAATTTGGTAATGTATTTGTCGAAAGTTGTCTTGACACTATCGAGCATAGAGGATTTCACAGTCTGAAGACACTCCTCGGAAACTTTGGCCTAGAAAATTACAACAATTATATAAATAAATGCATACAAGGACACCGTGTTCAGAAAGTATTTAAAACTTACGCCAGTTTTGTACACCAGTGAATGTTTAATGAAATCACTGAGGACCTTCTGCTCCTCATCGTGACTTTCTGCCCGTGCGAAGACAGCCAAAGTCAGAACGATGCCAAAAGCAAAAATAGTTTGAAATTTCATTTTGAAAACAAATGCCACCAAGTTCTCGGGGAAATCTTAACGATGAAAGTGTTAATATCGTTGGCCATTCTTGCTTCTTTTATAGGGAAATATTGAAGCGCGAATATATGTATTTCTGCATGTCTGAAATAATTGAATAATACTCGTGTTATTTGGCATGCCAAAGTTTTAGTTGAATAGAAATTTGTTTGTTGTATGACAATAAGATATAATAAAAGAATTGTCCAAATAGAAATATATATATATATATATATATATACTTTTCTGAAGACACTGAAAGAAATTGAACATAAAATGCGGGTTAGAGTCACACACGTTAGTGAGGTCGCTCACTTAATTTTGTTGAGGGTCTACCATATGATAGATATCAGTTGATGCGTTTGTGGCAACGCTGTATCATCGAGGTATTGCAGATGAACTGTGTGATCGATCCACATATAGATGGCGGCATGGTTTCTTTTGTGGACCATCATTTATAATGCAAATGTCTATGCCCACAAACAGCCACGCCCATATATTAATGTAGCAAATCGATTCTTTGGAATTAATTCTGGAATTAGTTTGAATGAAGTAAATTTATAAAATAAAAAATCCAACAATTCCTAAAACCGGGAAAATAAATATCAAAAATGTATATTGTTAGAAAAATTTCCACCATTTTTTCTTCTCCAAGCATGTGAAATTTCGTCAATATATCTTTTTCCGTTCAAAAGTTACAGAATTATTTTTTGGCACCATAGCGAGCTGAGTGAAAATTTAATAAATCAGCTGGTTTAATAATAAATAAAACTCCAAAGAGACAGTTAACAAGATTTTGGAAATTGAACCCAAATCCAAAAGCATGCACAATCGTGACACAAAAGTCTGTTTGATTAATATGCTGACGTCTTATTTATAAAGTGAAATAAATATTATTGTTTAAAATTTAGTTTCCTACCAAAAAGATGATTTGTGTTTACTTAAAGCCACGCGCTCAGTTAAATATTTGTGTTAGTTTTTATTTGCCAAAAAGAATATTTGTGAAAACAAATGCTTCAGAATCAACACATGTGTTTCACGTTTTAGCAAAAATCTCACAAAATCGTACGATATTTTCCTTAATCTAAAAATGTTGGTGAAATATTGTAATCCAAAAATAAGATTTAATCGGATGTTGATTACATATACATATGTGTAATCAACAGCAAAAATTTCGAATGTATAAAAAATCATAATATGGTTTTATTTATAAGAGTTTGGTTACCATCGATAAATATATAGAAGGGGTTTAATGTGGGATTTCGAAAAATGTAAAAAAATAAAATTACAAATTTGCGTTGGACATGGCAACTGACAATTTTAATATAAATAAAGGTATTCATTTCAGTTGAATAATACATTGTTTTATGCATATATTATCATTATAAATATATGAAGATTTTGCATTTTATGTTTCATGGTTGCTCTAGGCTTATGTAAAATGTAAACAAGAGATATCTGAGTTACAAGAAAAAATATATATTTTTGGGAAGGTCGGTTTCGTGTATACCCTCACTCCAAAAAGTAGGACTATATATATCATTTGGGACAGATAAAAAGTGTAACGAATTGAAAGAGTGACTTAAAACCCCTAGTAGTTTGGATCAAATTCGTTTTACAACATTTTAATCTGTTTGTACACTATAACTCTCGAAAAGAGTTAATGAATTAATTCAAACTTTGCACATGGTAATATTTGTCCCAAGCTTAGTTTAAGTTCTGGTAACTGCCACACAAACATTTTGGTATTATGTCTTTGTGCATTTGTTTGTAACACCAAAAAGGAAACGAGATACACTCATCGTTTATTATACAGATCGGCTTTGACTCACTTTCTGAGTTGATTTAGCAATGTCCGTCTGCCCATCCGTCCATCTATTCTTGTAATCAAAGTACAGGTCGCAATTATTGTCCGATCCATATGAAAAAATTGGCACAATTAAGTTTTGCGGGACGGACGCTATTTAATTTGAAGCAAATTGGTTCAGATATATATAGTTTCTAAACAAATGTCTCTCCCAATTTGACCTTTTCCGTTCTAGAAATCACATCTTTTAACCGATTCTCCTCAAATTTGGCACAACAACTCATATTTCATTTAAAAGAATCTGTGGTAAATGTGGGCCAGATCGGTTCAGATGTATATATAGGTCCCACAAAAATATCGCTCCTGATTTGACTGCTTCTACTCTAGAAACCACACATTTTTACTGATTTTGTTCAAATTTGGCACAACACCTTATATTAAAACTAAAATCATCTGTGGTGAAATTGGGTTAGATTGGTTCAGATTTTTATATAGCACTAGCTGAACCCCCGCCCGCTTCGCCAGGCAGAAGAACAAACGGAAATTAAAATCAGGTTTCATACTGTTTTTCTTGTGATCGGTAATATATGTACCACTTATAATCAAGGTACTTCCCTGAGATACTAAAAAAATGGATATGTTCCATGGAGAATTTTGAAGAACAGAGCTTTAGTTTGCGGCGAATAAAGGAAGAACTGTCAAAAATCAAATTGATTTTAGTTTGAATGTGATTCTCCGCCTTTCCATTACCAAAACAAAAAACTTCCTACGTAAGAAGAACTTACTTAACGGAATACCTGAAATTCGAATGTACAACATTCAAAATACATAGAAAGTCAATCAAATTGTTCACTAATCAAACAACACACAAACTAAAAAATTAATATAATTTCCTTTTTTTTACTTAAGTCGGCTTTTGACGAATGAATATTGCCTTTTTTAACCTTTCTTTACAATTGTGCTAAACAAAAGAAAACGTGTAATTTTACAAAATTCTAATAAAAAATTCCCCATCTTTCAAATCCCGCCCATTTGTATATTGTATTGTATATTATTTGTATATTATATTTGTATTAACTCACACAACAATATAGGAATCTCGGCGTCGAATATACTCTAAAACAGTTTTTAATTTCAAATGGGAAAGGTCAAGGCCACTTTCCGCCCATTTTTGCACAACTATTTACACTGGATCTACTAACACAAATTTTCACTCTAGGTGTTATAGAACTGACAATATTCGATAATAGGTTTTAACATCGTATGGGAGGTACCACGCCCAGTTTCCCAATACCGCCAATTTTTGGAACAACTACGCATATTGATGCTAGATGCACTCACACAAAATTTCAGTATTGTATCTGTCATAGAACTGAATAGATTCGAAAATAGGTTATAACTTCGTATGGGAGGTGCCACACCCACTTTCTCAATAGCGGGCATGTTTGGCAAAACTACGCACATTGATGCTAGATGCAACTACACAAAATTTCAGCACTCTAGGTGTCATAGAACTGACAATATCCAAAACTGGGTTTTAACTTCGTATGGGAGGTGACACGCCCATTTTTCCAATACCGTCCATTTTTGGTACAACTACGCACATTGATGCTAGATGCCCCTACACAAAATTTCAGCACTCTAGGTGTCCTAGAACTGACAATATTCAAAATTGGGTTTTAACTTCGTATGGGAGGTGCCACGCCCACTTTTCCAATACCGCCCATTTTTGGTACAACTACGCACATTGATGCTAGATGGACTTACACAAAATTTCAGCACTCTAGGTACCATAGAACCGACAATAGTCAATAATAGGTTTTAACTTCGTATGGGAGGTGCCCCGTCCACTTTTCCAATACCGCCCATTTTTGGCACAACTACCCACATTGACGCTAGATGCACGTACACAAAATTTCAGCACTCTAGGTGTCCTAGAACTGACAATATTCAAAATTTGGTTTTAACTTCGTATGAGAGGTGCCATGCCCACTTTTCCAATACCGCCCATTTTTGGCACAACTGTGCAGACTAACAATTAGTGAACTTGCACAAAAATTCAAGGCTCTAGCTGCAACAGTACTCCAAATATGCTAATTTATAAAAAACGAATAAAACCCCAATTTGTGTGGGAGGTGCCACGCCATGATTTGACGTTTTCGGCTATCGAAACCATATATTTTGACATTATATTTGAACTAGAAACATCTCTAATAAAAATGAGTCAAATCCGTTCATATTTATATATATCTCACATACAAATATCGCTCCCCGTTGGACTGTTTTGCGCTCTAAAAACTACATAAATTAACAGATATTGATCAAATGTGGCATAACGCTTTTTATTTTAACTGGAAACATCTATAGTGAAAATGGGTCATATCTGTTCAGATTTATATATAGGTTTCATACAAATATCGCCGATTGTAGTTTTTCTGCTCTAGAAGACATATATTTTGGCAGATTTTGATCAGAACAAGTTATATTTCAGCTGGAAACATACATTGTGAAAGAGGGTATCATAGATATCATGATATGGGACACTTCCAAAATTTTCACCTAATTGAATTACAATGGCATAGCAAGTGACGGGTATCATATAATCGACACCGCATAGAGTGATAAAAACCCGTATTTTCTGCAAAGGATACAATAAAATATAAAAATTATTTTAATTATTACTGTGTCGCTTAGCTATAATGGTATGGATTTTTGCTAACGTAATCAAACACAGGCATACCTCTGACTAAACAATAACTACATTCAACAATTCGAGCAGACGTCACTGAAGAAGCGAATTTGAGCATGTGTTTCAAATTTTATTTTTTATCAAATACAACAACAAATTAAATTTGCTGATCTTCGCCAAAAATACAAAATATAAGCTTTCCATAATCCATAAGTTCAAAATGGAACAAAGAACTGTGAATATTTACTTTGTGTTTTTTAATATCTACTCACGATGAATAAGAAAATTTGACACGTTTAAGTTTATAACACTTAGAAGTTTAATAATTAAAATTATGTAATTAAAATAAGTAAAATAATTTAATTTGTATGTATTTATCTTTTTTTTAATTTGTAGGTTGTGAAACCACCAGGATGGCAGTGCTGCAATGGTCATGTTCTCTGCAATAATTGCCGCAGTCGCTCCGAAAAATGTCCAGTTTGCCGTGTACCTCTGGGACCACGCGGCAGATGTTTGTTGTCGGATAAGTTATTTACCTTGCTGGCGGATAGTTTTCCTTGTGATGGTGGTAAGTGCACGAAATTAAATAAATAAATATATATATATATACAGTCGACCTCAGTAACCACATCAAAATGATGATTACGTTTAAACAACTAAATTCGTTTATTCCAGTTTAAAGCACGACAAGTAAGAAACGGTTTTAGTGGGACGGGTCGCCGAACAATGAAATGGCTAGAACGTCTTAGAATTTTACTACGACACAGAATATATATACTAGGCTGGGTCGCTGTCCATACAAATGGAAAAACAATTTCCAGTCACCCATCGAAAATAAAGTTTGGATTGTTTAAAGATGTTTTGCAAAATATTTCGTTCCAAGATCAAGCCGACTGTGAGCTAAACACTCCTGAAATTACCCCTAAAAATCATGTATTTCCCGTGTAATTTTTTATATCCTACACCACTTCGTGGACTAGGGTATTATAAGTTAGTTTTCCGCCAAATGTTTGTAACACCAAGAAATAATAGTAATTAAGTATACGGATCGGCTTAGAATCACCAGTTGAATCGATTTGGCAGAAGTTATTTTTTTCGGCCAAAGAGATCGGTATTGAATTTGGAGGAAATCGGTTCAGATTTAGATATAGCCCCCATACAAATGTCGCTCCCGATTTGACTTTTTCCGTCCTATAAAACACATATAGTACCCGATTTTCTTCAAATTTTGCATAACATCGTATAATCTAACTAGAAATACCTTCACTTTTTCCGCTTTAGAAACCACATATTCTACCCGATTTTCGGTTAGAATAAGATCGGTTCAGATTTAGATATAGCCCCCATACAAATGTCCTTTCTGATTTAACATTTTTTGTCAAACAAATTCATTTACAGGATTCAAAAATCTTTCCCGATTTCACTTTTTTACAGAATTAAAGTGTAATGAGATAGAAAGTGGACTCCGTCCGTCGTTAGCCTTTCCTTACTTGTTTGGGGATGTCATACTTTGGTATAACCCAAATGAGGCCCCATTCTGCTCTATTACAGCTCTAGAAACTACATCTTACCTCGGATCTTCATCAAATTTTGCAGATCATTACATGTCATGTACTAAGAATTGGACAAAAATCCAACACAAAAAATTACACGGGAGAAACATGATTTTTAGAGGTGTTTTCAGGAGCGTTTATCCCACAGTTGACTTCGCCCAGTGACGAAATATTTTGCAGATCATCATTGAACAATCCAATCTTCATTGCTGGGGGTAACTGCTGTAATTTAATTTCGTGACCCATCCTAATATATACTTTATGGGGTATTCGATGAATATTTCTATGTGTTGCAAACGGAATGACAAAGTGAATATACCCCTATCCTAAGGTGGAGGACATTAAAAAATATTTTGTTTACATCTCCTTGTTCCATTAATATGCAGGTACACACAGCTTTGATGATATTTTCCCATTCTACGACCGAATTGAAGAATTGTCTGTAATATCTGTTGAGTTATATATGACTATACTACACAACTACGAAAACTTTTCTAATCGCAAAGCAATAACAAATTATGGAACCACTTAAACTTGACTTTACAAACTACAATCATACAAGAGTATGTGTTCTATAGTTGTTCCCTCCAACTACGTTGTAGTTGTAGAGAAAAATCACAAAAGAAAATACTACAAAAATTTAAATAAACAAGCGATTTTTCAAAGTAATACTTTATAGAAAGAATGATGAAAGCGACTACGAAGCAAAAAAAAAAAAACAGGGTAAAGTATGACAAAACATAATCTCCACTGCGCTTCAGTAAATATTTCCGTTGGCATTTCATTTCGTAGTAACAAGTATGAAGTTTGAAGAGAATTGTTGAGGGATTATTGTTGTTTGTGAAATTCTGTTAAGGGTCAATTGGGTCAGCGAGGACAAAATTAAAAATCAGTAACGTCCTCACATAAAACTAGTTTACTATAATTTTCTTTTGAAGGTAGTACAATTTTCTTCTTTGGGCTACAGAGTTCGAAACAAATTTGGTAATATTTTACTTGTTGTGTCCGATTCTAGTCGACCTTTAAACGATTGTTCCTTTAATACAGGGTTTTCCAACAAGAGGTGTTATTTTGAATCACCCGGTATTTCGGTAGCTGTCACATGACATTTGACAAGTAGAAACTACGCCATTACTAAAAATGGAACGTTACACGCTTCAACAACGCATTATAATTATTAAAATTAATGAATGAAAATGATCCGGAATTCCATCGCAAAATCATCTTGACTGATGAGGCCCATTTCCACCTCGGTGGCTACGTCGACAAGCAAAATTGTCGCATTTGGGGCTCGGAACACCCAAGTCTTATTGTAGCGAAGTCTCTCCATCCTCATCGTGTGACTGTTTGGTGCGGTTTATGGTCCGGCGGGGTCATTGAACCTTACTTTTTCGAAAATGAGGTTGGATCAAAAGTTACAGTGAATGGTTTGCGCTATCGAGAGATGATAAATGATTTTTTATGGTCGGGGTTGGATGGTATTGATCTGGACACAAGCAACGAAACCATTGCTCTTTAGTTGACGGAATTACCTTTAATTTTATGGTAGTATCATCGACTAAAGTATTCTCATTTGTCCACAACGGAGGCACAAATCATACACCAGAATTTTTGTTTTTGCAACTTAAATTCCGAATTTATCTTCCCTGTTAACGGCTTAACATAGCTATGTTAAACCATTAACAGCCGACAGTTTTAACAGTGGTTTGTGTCTCTACTACTACTTAAATTCGGAATTTATCTTCACTCACATTGTTATTGGACTTCCTGTGGTATGTCTTGGACATGTCCGATGTCTGTTCTAAACTACCAGTCTCACAGGACATATCTTGGACCATACCTCAAAATATAGGTCCGATGATTTTTGTATAGACAAGTCTTAAAACCGATTTCAAAAAACATTAATTGAACCATTCTCGGTTTGAAAATTATAGTATAATATTATCTAAATTGATGTAATAGTTGGTAGAGGCTAAACTGTGACAAGATAGCAATAAGTCTTGCACGAGATCTCACAGATATAATTTTTAACGAATATGTTAGACATTTGAAGAGATTAACATATATTTCTCTCTATTTTTATTATTATGCGATAATATATCTTATTGTATGTATAAAAATGTACAATACTTTTATTTAAATTTATACAAGAAATGAGAAGTGAATTGACAATTTATTCATAGTTTGGGGACAGTTCTGTGATATCTCCATATCGACCTATCCCAGGATATGTTTATAGCAATTGCCACCAATTTCCCGTAGGGAAGCGTATACCCTCACTCTCAGAGAACATATGTATTGTGTGGAAGGTACTAGAAGGGGTGTGGCAATTTCGTCCATTTTCGAACTTATCTCCTTTTAAAAGTACACCAACCAGCAAGACGGACGCACTATGGTCCCAAATCCATATTTTTGGCAGAAATTTAAATTGGAAATTGTTAAATGTGTATATATTTTCTTAGTGTCAACACTCCAAGCTATGAAGAAAATGTATTGGAGAAATTTAGGTGGCAACACCGCAAGCCTGAGAGGCGTTTAAAGTTTGTCGTTGCAACAAGAGGGATAAATTCGGGTCTAAAACAATTAAAAAAAATACTTAAAATTAAGGCGTAAAAAGAAGATAATGAAGTGACTATATTATTGAAATTGAAGGCCGGCGTAAGTAGTTGAAAGAGTACAATTCGCAATAGTAGCCAGAACCAAATGAAACTTTGTACAACGAAGTTTTTCGGGATAGGGACGAACACTATTTAATTTGAAGAAAATCGGTTCAGATTTAAATATAGTCCCCATACGAATTTCACTCCCGATTTAAATCTTTTCACTCTAAACACATCTTATATTTAAATTATAAACACCTGTGGTGAAAATGGGTCAGATCGGTTCGGATTTATATATAGCTCCCCCACAAATTTCATTCCCGATTTGACTTTTTCCACACTATAAACCACATATTTTAACAGATTTTTCTTCAAATCTTGC
The DNA here is from genome assembly GCA_947397865.1 of Polietes domitor. Lineage (NCBI taxonomy): Eukaryota > Metazoa > Arthropoda > Insecta > Diptera > Muscidae > Polietes > Polietes domitor. Next base: position 243,807,947 of record OX377618.1, on the reverse strand, counting down.
AAAATACCTTATATCTCAACTAGAAACACCCATGGTGAAAATATGTCAGATCGGTTCAGATTTATTTATAGCTCCCATATAAATTTCACTCCCGATTTGACTTTTTCCGCTACAGAAACCACGTATTTTCACCGAATTTCTTCAAATTGAGCATAACACGTTATTCTTCAACTGGAAGAACCTACTGTGAAAGTGAGTCACTTCATTCCATGTTTGGATATAGCCCCGATATAAATATTCTTCTGAATTGGAATTTTTGAAATAAATAGATTTTTCTCCAAATTGTTCCAGTTTTTTTGCTGTGCCGGACAGATCTTTTAATGTATGTTTATTGTTGACAGATTTGCACTGCCAGTCACTGCAAATGTCGTGAGCAAGCATTGACATTATTTAAATGACTAAAGTACAATGTTGCATTCTCGCCTCATTCTGTTTTGCAAATGGCATATTCTATTCATTCTGTACTAAAGTAAAACAAATATAGCTTTATGTTTCCACGTTATACTTTCAATTGTATTTCGTTAAATGACATCAAAAATTTCTCAAATAGAATATATGGTACGTTTGATATCGACGTAATTATTTATTTATGTAGTTATTATGTAGAAAATATATATTTATATGTATATTTATTTTGTAGAAAATTTGCAATTTCAAATGGTACTAGTACATTAAGAAGCAGTTCACCAAAGTATTCCGAATACTTTCCGCACCTTCATCGTCTCTCCCAGACGTAGATCAATTGGTCACATATTTCAGCGTAGTACTCACAATGTTCTATGGAGTTGTGAAGAGCCGTTGTCGTGATTCTTCTTCATATTTTCTTTTTCCCCCTCATCAATTTTCTTTTATTGTAACGCTTTCAGCTGAAGGTTGAAAAAGTGATATCCATATATTTGAAGTTCTTATTGTTGTTGAAACGGATATTGTTTAGATTACAAGGACAACGACAACAATATGACAGACAACAATAAGTTAAAGTAGTCTTGTACTCGCGAAGGATAAGAATATATACAAAAACATAACGCGAAGCTGGCGAGCTAGCAAATGTTTACACAATTTAAACTTTATTACAGTTTTACTTTAGTGCCAGTGTTGTTGTTCCTTTGTCATTGTTTCATAAAAGTGTCCTTTTACTCTTGTTATGTGAGCGTTTCGCTTTCGTTTCTTTATTCGTTAGTTTGAGTATATTATCAGTAACAAGTCCAGACAAATACAACGGAAGTGGTTGGGTGTTTTTCTTCGATGGATAGGTGGACACGGGGGTTTATCACCTTCCTCCTGACCGAGGAGGGACAGTGATAGCCAAACGGCGAAGACACTCGAGAAAAAAATTATCCACTAAATTATTCAGGTATTCGAGTATTAATCATTGACTCAATTGAATGCATGCTATCTGATGACAACATAATATATTGTTCAGTCGACATTAACGTTCAAATGCACGACCGTGTACGAGAAAATTTTTCCGTGTGTGATTACGATAACTCGGGTAACCCGTCAGTCGATGCTAACAATCTAATATTATCTATTAATTCTGCAATTGATCACTAAACTGTTATAAAGAATCGGAGTAGGATCTTAAAAAATAAACTGACTCCATGGGTGAATGGAAACCTACATAAGTTAATTGCTTATAAAAATCAATTACTAAAGCTAAGAAGGAAGAATTCTGAAAATGAGAATGTTGAAAGGCACCTGAAACGTATTAGTAAAGTAATTAAGAAAGCATTTAAAGATTCAATGAACAACTTTTATGCAAATAATTTGCCAAGCTTTCAAAATGATCCCAGGAAGACCTGGAAGTTTTTAAATGATACACTCGGTAGAAGTTTAGAGAACCGGATATCCATTAAAGATTCTAACGGTAATTTTATACCAAACGATGTAAGCAAGACGGAAATATTAAACACTCGTTTTTAAAGTCAATAAAAGATCTTAAGGAAGGAATAGATGAATATTCTTCCGATAATTGCAACTCGTTGAGAACTCTCCATCATTTTAACACTCTATTAATAATGAATTACACCACTAGCGAAGAAATGGAAGATGAAATTTTAACTTTATCGTCAGGTAAAAGTTGCGGTCATGATAATATATCACCCAAAGTATTAAAGAAGTGTAGCAACAGCATTGTTCCGCACTTGGTTAAAATTTTTAATAATATGATAATTGCGAAATCGTATCCTGATAGTTTTAAGATTCATAAAGATGTACCCATACCAAAAGAGAAAAACTCGACCACGATTGACAAGCTTCGTCCAATTTCTGTATTGTCTGCTATTAATAACATTTTAAACATATTGCATATTTGGAAGGAAATGATTTACTCAATGTTTGTCAATATGGCTTTCGGAAAGGTGGTGGCACAGAAGAAGCAACATTTAATGTATAAAATCATATATGAAAATTTTTGGATGAGGTTTACAGTGGCGTTACTCGAATTTTCTTTGATTTATCTAAGGCTTTTGATATAATTGACCACAAGATTCTGATACAGAAACTTCAGTATTATGGCATTTGCGGCAATGTTGTATTACTTTTTAAATCCTAAACAGAAAGCAGTTTGTTCAGATCAAGGATAAGAAGAGCAAGTCGGTTCCGGTTGAGCTTGGAGTACCTCAGGGTAGTGTGTTAGGTCCCTTGTTTTTTGTTATGTATATCAATGATTTGAAGAGCTTATAGTTGACTGGTAAGCTGTTGATGTATGCTGACGATATATGCCTTTTTTATCCATACATAAGTATGAAGCTGCAGTAAAACTATACATGGAACGTGACTCAGCTCTGATAACTGAATACATGAGAATAAATAAGCCTTTTATTAATCCAACAAAAACCAAATTGATACGTTTTTGACCGCATGGTCGTTTCAATTCAATATTTTCCATAAATGTCGATGGAAATGAGATACAAGGGGTAAACTCAGTAAAGTATCTAGGATTACATATGCAATCAAACATTGTCTGGGATCAACATATTCACCTCGTGAAGTCCAAAATATCTCCTGCAAGGGTTTTGTTATTCAAATTCAAGCATAAATTTGATTGAAATACCAAATAATTTATTTACCAAGCATTAATTCAAAGCTATATCAACTATTTGGCAATCATATATGCGCACAAAAAGAGTACAGAATTGAGATCCTTGCAACGACTCCACAACAAAGCGTTAAAAGCTGTTGGAAATTTGCCAATAACACATTCAACCTATTCTTTATATTTTGATGTTTTTCCTACCGTTTTACCAATATATGGTGTTTACAAACTCCAAACTCTTTTATATGTCTTCAATTGCCTGTATAATATAGGTCATCACACAGTAAGTTTTATACGAAAGTTTCAGTTAATACTCGTAACAATCAGCAACTGAGAGTGTCATTGCGCCGTAAAGAGACAACTAAACAACGCGTTGAACATTCTGGTAGTAGAAAATTTAACAACTTGCCCCTATAATGTCGTCACATTGTCTTCGACGATCAGACAACGATATATTAACGACAGTGTCGTCACATTTTCCTCGACGTCGATATATTAACTACAATGTCGTCACATTGTCAACGATGATCAGGCAACGATATGTTAACGACAATGTCGTCATGTTGACTTCGACGATTAGACAACGATACTTTAACGACAATATCGTAACATTGTCTGCGACGATCAGACAACGATATATTATCGACAATGTCGCCTATTGTCTTCGGCCGACAGTCAACGATATATCGTATATATAATATATGTATATATTTCCACATTTTCATCAACAACGATATATTAACGACAGTGTCATCACATTGTCTTTGATGACCAGACAATATTTAATTAATAACAATTTCGTCACATTTTTGTCGGCGACATAATAACGACAATATCACACATTATCTTCGACAATCAGATTAACGACAATCTCCTCATATTGTCTTCGACGATTAGATTAACGAGAATATCATCAATTGTCACCGAAGACATATTGTCATATTGTCTTAGACTATCAGATTAACATATTGACGATTGTATTTATATTTGACTATTAACGATAATGTCGTTACATTGCCATCAACATAGTAACGGCAGTGTCCTTAGATTGTCATCGACGACATATTAACGACAATGTCGTTACATTGTCTTCGACACTCAGACTAAGAGGAGACGATTAAGAAAGTTATCCTCAGCCGATTTGATGGTCAATGATTTTGACCGAAATGTTGTTCAACGATTGGGTCCATATCTGACATTATGGCTACGTCAATAAGAGAAATTGCCATATATGGACTGAAGAGCACCCCAAAGTGGTTCAATATGCCTTAAAGTTAGTGGTATAATTCGAGAACAATTCGGTGAAGAGAAATTTTCACCCTTTGGAAGTGCGACATGACCAACTACACTCAGAAAAATTGGGTACTATACAGTGAGTTAAAATTAACTAAAATTAAGGAAAATTGAACTTAGTGTAGCGATAACGCAATTTTTCATCATCTGAAGTTCAAACTTTTTGAACTTGATTATAGCTCAATTTTTCTAAAATCAATAAATATTCCGCCGCAATAATTTGAAAATGTATACTCCTGTGATATTAGTATTAAGTTGTGATTATTTATATTATTATTTATTAATTGTGTCGTTAAGTTCAGTTTTTATTTTCTCCTGATGATGTTGGAAAAAGCCAACGAAACGTCGAGAAGAAGGATGAAACAATTAGTTTTATTTACATCTAATACAAATATTTGACCAAAGGTAGCCCAATAAAACAATACACTCAATAAATGTTTACTTTAAATAAAAACAAGTAAAAATCGCGTTAAGTTCCGCCGGGCCGAACTTTATACACCCTCCACCATTGATTGCATTCCACAGAGGTTGTCGGTTTTCGTAGAAGTGCAGTAATATTATAGGAAAATATAAATTTTTTGTAATATAGCCAAACCAAAACAAATATCGTAAAAATAATTTTATAAATAAATATAATATTTTAATTATTTCAAACCACGCCTATAAAGCAAGGCTACCAACACGTCAATTAAAAAAATAAATATTCTTATATTTATATTTTCAAAAAGCTTAAATACTATAAATATTTGTTGATAGTGGCTGCTACAGTTGGTTGTATTTCCATTCTATTTTAAATCCAAAAGTACAAATTTTGAAAATCCATTATCAGACGTACATAGTGGAAAATAACCTCACTTCATGATTCAACCAATTTTTGCCGTAAAAGAAAAAGTACGAATTTGGAAAATTTTTTATTTTGCATGTCTATGCAATCAGAGGATTGTATACACCGAATTCTATGATTCCAGCTGCGCCCATTTGGTTGGTGCCATTTGTACCCCCTTGACGTTTCTATGCAATTAGAATTTCATCATTCAGCTGTAGTCGTTTAGTTGGTACTATTTTTATCCCTCTGTACCATTGTATCCCTTGAAAGTACGAATTTCGAAAAAAATCATCTATTTTCCGCATTCAGAGGAATGTATACTCCGAATTTCATGACTCTAGCTGCGGTCATTTGGTTGGTACTATTTTTATCCTTTTTTTCTATGTTGACCCCAAAAAGTTCGAATTTCGAAAAATCAGTTTATTTTCCGTGTCTACACAGTCAGAGGAATGTATACTCCGAATTTCATGATTGGTACTATTTTTCATTTGATTGGTACTATTTTTATCCCTTTTTTCATTTTAACCCCAAAAAGTACGAATTTTGAAAAATCCGTGTATTTTACTTGTCTATGCAATCAGAGTATACACAGAATTTCATTTTTCTAGGTACAGCCGTTTGGTTGGTACCATTTTTATCCCTCTATTCCCATTTTACCCATTAAAAGTACGAATTTAAAAAAAATACTTTTACATTATTTATCTACTCAATTAGAGGAATGTACACACCGAATTTCGTGTTTCTAGCTGTTGTCGTTTAATATGTACCATTTTTATCCCTTTTTGCCCCATTTCACTCCCTACAAATAAAAATCACTTTATGGTGCACGTTTTTGCTATAAGGGGAGTGCGCATACCAAATGTCAAGCAAATATAAACAGACATATTCAAAAAACATGCTTAAATATGCTAAAATATTAGGGATTATTATGGGTATTTTTAGTCCTTGTGAGGGAAATATTTTTCCCTTTGGGCCGATTTCGCCCCAATTCCCCGATTTCTCAACCGATCTACGACTATAAGACGCATTTATGCAAAATTTGAACGTTCTAGCTCCTTTCGTTTAGATGCTAGCGTGCTTTCAACAGACGGACGGACATGGCTAGATCGTCTTAGAATTTTATGACGATCAAGAATATATATACTTTATAGGGTCTCAGGTCGATATTTCAAGGTTTTACAAACGGAATACAAAGTTAGTATTCCCTTATCCTGAAGGTGGAGGGTATAAAAATATATATAATTTTTACTTATATATGGTTCATAAAAGCATGGTAACACAATCATTATATACAGAAGAGCCAATGATGAGTTATCCCCACACAGAATATGAAATTCGTATATGGCCTCCTTCCATTACAAAAAAAAATCCTTCGTAAAAAGCAAAACTTGATAGTGTTGAGATATTACTCCATGCTTTCATCGAAGGCATGGTAAGCACCTTCAAAGATTGTTTAGAATCATATTTGAATTATGTAAAATTAGTCTGGGCAAACATACGGGAATTTCTTCTCAGATTACTATTCGTGTATTTTCTAAACACAGCTACGGCCAGACATTTTCCTTTGGGCCTTTGACCAAAGTGGATTCTTTCAAAATCGCATGGTCATAAAGCCTATTAGTGAAACTCAATCACCATGTTCAGCAATTTCACCCCTCGTCCGGCCTTTTGGCGACCTTTGTTTTCACTTGAGTGTATTTATCGCACGCACAAGATACAACTACGCCAACGCCGGGATAGAGATGAATGGACGATGGAGTACAAAACACAACATCATTTAATTTTAAGTTGGCAACATTTAAGATTATGACTTTATGCACAGATTGAAAACGAACCCAGTATATACAGAGTTATGGTCGGCCAGGTCGACTCTTAAGTGTCCTTCAACGTGAACGTGGACATTTCGTACCCAGATACACAGTTCAGGCCCACATAACATCTAGATTTTTCGAAAATCCAATAGAATTTCCAAGCCATGAAAAGCGACGATTTTTCACCACTGAAAATATACAGGAAGAAATAAATTAAAATAATTTAAAATTTTCTTTTAAAATAAATAATTTAATTTATATATAAACTATATATATTATTTATATATAGCGAAAACTATCTTCTTCTACCATGATTTCTAAGGTTACATCGCCTTCGATTTTACAAATATATATTCTGTAAATATTCCAAGGTGTCGCAAATGGAACAACAAACTCTTCATTCTGTGCTAGAGGGCTTACAGACAAAAAAAGTCATAAAAAATTTTCAAACTTGCAGATGAAACTGAAACGAATATTCAAACAAACATCTTGCGAGAAAAAAAGAAAACAGTTTGTGTAGCAGCCGTCGAAGCGGGCGAGGGGAAAAAAACAAGAAAAATTACATGAATAACAACGACAACATTGGCAAAACTTTAGTAATTTATGTTACATAATTAAGCCATAAAAATAACAATAATACCAAAACAGAGAAGACCAAGAAAAAAACGCATCATGACAAAGAACGCACGGCAAACTCGGGCACGCACGCACGCAAGCAAAGACCCCCGGGAAACTTGAGTAGTTTGTCCAGAATTCGTTGGTCGTCTTGGTTTCGTTAGGATGAAAGTTCACGACACACAGTGGTTGCAAACGGGAAAAAACCAACCTAAAAACAAGTAAAAACGGCGTTAAATTCGGCCGGGCCGAACTTTATATACCCTCCACCATTGATTGCATTCCACAGAGGATGTCGATTTTCGTAGAAGTGCAGTAATATTACAGGAAAATATATTTTTTTATATAGCCAAGTCAAAACAAATACAAATATTAAAAAAATAATTTTATAAATATTTTTTTAATTATTTCAAACCACGCTTATAAGGCAATGCTACCAATACGTCAATTCAAAAAATAAATATTCTTCTATTTATATTTTCAAAAGGCTTGAATACCATAAATATTGGTAAATAGTGGGTGCTACAGTTGGTTGCATGTCCATTCTTTTTTAATTCCAAAAGTTCCATTATCAGACGTACATAGTGCAAAATAACCTAACTTCATGATTCAACCAATTTTTGCCGTAAAAGAAAAAGTACGAATTTGGAAAAAACTTTTTATTTTGCGTTTCTATACAGTCAGAGGAATGTATGTATACACCGATTTCCATGATTCCAGCTGCGGCCATTTGGTTGGTACCATTTTTACCCCCTTAAGAGTACGACTATCTAAAATCTCTTTATTTGACGTTTCTACCCAATTAGAATTTCATCATTCTAGCTGTAGTCGTTTAGTTAGTACCATTTTTATACCTCTGTACTATTGTATCCCTTGAAAGTTCGAATTTCGAAAAATCCGTTTATTTTCCGTATCTACGCAGTCAGAGGAATGTATGCTCCGAATTTCATGACTCTAGCTGTGGTCATTTGGTTGGTACTATTTGTACTCCCTTTTTCATTTTAACCCCAAGAAGCACGATTTTCGAAAAATCCGTTTATTTTACGTGTCTACGAAATCAGAGGAATGTATACACCGAATTTCATTATTCTAGGTGTAGCCGCTTGGTTGGTACAATTTTTATCCCTCTGTACCTATTGTATCCATTGAAAGTACGAATTTGGAAAAAACCTTTTATTTTCCATGTCTACGTAGTCAAAGGAATGTATACTCCGAATTTCATGACTCTAGCTGCGGTCATTTGGGTGGTACTGTTTTTATCCCCTTTTTCCATTTTGACCCCAAAACGTACGAATTTCGAAAAATCAGTTTGTTTTCCATGTCTACACAGTCAGAGGAATGTATACTCCAAATTTCATGACTCTAGCTGCGGTCATTTCATTGGTACTATTTTTATCCCTTTTTTCATTTTAACCCTGGAGGTGGAGGGTATAATAAGGTCTATAAAACAAAGAGCAGAAAGTGAAGGGTATACCGAATTAAAGTTTCACATAGGGATGACATTATATTTAAGTAGCGTCTTTCTTAAAAATGAAATGTGGAAACTCGAACATAACTATATAAAGGGTGATTTTTTAAAAGCTATAGGAAAGTTTTTCAAAAAAAAAACACATAAAATTCAAAAAAATTCATGAAATCTATATTTGAATCGATAGTACGGTCCGTATAATTTAATGTTTGAAGATATTAGCTAAAAAATCACCCTTTATATATATATATATAGTTTTTTTAGTCATCAAGGACCAGATTGGCTAAGGAGAATATCCAATTTCAAATAAATACATAATATACTTACTATTTATTTCGCGACTTAATCATTATGTAAAATCATTTATATAAAAATAAAATTAACGTTCGGCAAATGTGTGTATCTCCGAGCTTTCGATCTAAACTTACCATTCGTACTCAGCAAAAAATTATCTAGATTTTGGAAGCAGTGCATCTGTTGTAGAGCTACTGAAGGTGCAAAAAGTAAACATTTCTGAAACTCTACTTAAATCGGATGTAATAAAGTAATGTACAAACCGAAAATTTGGATCTCTGAATCCCTGCATGCTCCGGTGGCAATAAAAGAAGCAAAATAAAAAATTCACAAGTACTCGTCGTGCTTTTAACTAGAAAACGATGAACATATAACTTGCTGTGGTGCATTGGGTAGATCAACCGCGTATCATGGAAAAAGTCCATTATTGCATTTCAGTAATTGCTCTAATTCGGCGCAAAACCCACAAAAAACAGCGCTTAATTTGCAGGTTAGTACACAGAAAAAAATAGAAATCAGTTTCAATCTCGAAAATTTATATGTGATAACTTTTTTCTTTAGTTTTCCTGTTATGACGAAAATTGTAAAACCAATTACTAAAATTGTAGCTGGAGTTATTGAAAAAAAATTAAAAAAAATGATTGATTTTTTTCGAAAATATTCAATCACAAAAGTTGCTGATTCGATTACAGCAGTCGTTGATTTTTTTGATAGTATTCAATCAAAAAAGTTGCTGATTCGATACAGCAGTCATTGATTTTTCAATAGTATTCAATTAAAAAAGTTGCTGACTCGATTACAGATTTCTCTGAAATGTTTAATGAGTTGTATTGTTTATATTCATTAAAAAAGTTATTAGATTTAGTGAAATAAACCATTCGTCGGCATGGTCTGAAGTTCGTCCGAAGTCTTCAGCAGAACCCAAAATTAGCAAACGGGCAGGTGAGACCTTAATTGTTACAGCTAAAGTTGATTTCAATGGGAGCTACCCCATCTCGTCAGAACTTTCGCAACGTATGTTTGTCTTTGACTTATATCAGGGTTCATATTAGTACCAGCGTTCACATATGACAAATGAGAAGCGCTGATAAACAAAATATTCCACCGAACTAAGTCGACACTCCAAAAGGCATCTTCGATTTGAGTTGTTGACAACTCGTGTTAACAACGACATCTTTCTCAGAAATGATAAAAATGAAACGAAAACAAAAACAATAATCATTATCATTGTTCCGATCTCTGTTTTAATCAGTTTTTTTATATTCTCTGTGGAAGTTGTGATTGAAATATACGTAATAAATTCAATGAAAGTTTTAACTGTTCCGATTACATTTATAATCAGCATTTTAGATTTCTGCAATGAAATTAGTCACTGAAATTTTAGAGGCAAACATTTTTTCTGTGTAAGCGAGAGATATTGCAGGAGCAGGAATTTTTGCTGGGATGTCCGTACTTTATTTTATTTAATACTAACTGACCCGACAAAAATTGTCCTGTCCATATTTCAATTAGTTTGTTGTTTCAAATGTTTAAACAAACCTGGAACGAGAAATAATTTTTTTCTCAGTGATTATTGTATTGATTAAAATAAGTAGACTTTGAGCAATGGGAATACCTTTCGCATGAGTTTGATTTTTCATACAGTGAACTGGAAATATCGAGGGGGAATTTAATGCAGGAGGTCGATGTTTCAACGGCGATTTTGCCACATTAATTGCAATGTCTTGATGTTTACCACAAAAAGATTGAATTAATTATTTATTTATTAATTTAGTTTATTGGCTGGAGTAGACCATGGAATCACTGGTAGTGTTTGGAAAAAAACACAAAAGGAATTATTGCACCACCTGACCATTTTGGATTCTTTCATTAATAGACAGCGGATTTTTATGTACATTCTTTTTTTAATCTTTGCATTTTTAATTTATGCAACATATGCTAACATAATATTGGTTATATCAATTTATTTAATATTAACCATGAGAATCATTTGTGTGAAGTCATCATTCAAACCATCCTCTCAAACTATATTTGAGCATAAAAATCGCCTGTCTCGATTCGATCTAATTTCTTCAACGACTTTATGAGAGACATCGTATTCCGAGCGATCAATTTACGTTACTGTACAACCATGATTACAGCACAGTTTTTCGACAGTTTGCACGTTGGCATTTCTTTAACATGCGTATTCAACGTCAATTTGATTGCTGAATAGCTGTTTGATAGTTGCAATTTCAGATGAAGCCGATAAAATTAAATTCTGCGAGAGAATCGTAGCCAAAATCTACACGATCAAAATAGTCTTGTGGTTCCAACGTGATCGTCCAGAGGATAGTCACTCCAATACCATCGTTCACAACTTTCGTGAGTGTCGTACTTAATTACCGATTTAACAGCGGAGCGTGCTCTAAAAATGTCTTAATCTTCGTGTTTTCCTTTAAGAAGTGTTGCTTCAATATGCTATTCGACACTTTGCAGTGTCAAACAAAAAATAATAAACAAAATATGTCGTTTCTATCGTCATTTCTGACAAAAAGTGCATCAAATTAAGGTGATTTTTTAGCTATTATCTTTTTGGCAACACTGGTTTAAACAGCTGACGCACGTTTCGTGTTTTGTTTCACTGTCAAACATCTTATGTTTGGTCTATAATTTAACCATTAATCGTCTTACAAACGAACAACGCTTGCAAATTATTGAATTTTATTATCAAAATGCGTGTTCTGTTAAGAAAGTTCATCGCGCGCTTCCATTTTATGGTCAGTTTAATCGACCCACTGAAGCGGTTATTCGGGCTATTGTGACTAAATTTCGCACCAAATTTACATTGTTGGACATTAAACCACCAACACGCTTACGTAGAGTGCGAACTGAAGAAAATATCACAGCAGTGTTAATGATGACCATCAATTATCGATTCGTAGCCGTTCGCAGCAATTAGGCCTCTGTTACTCAAAAACGTGGAAATGCCAAAATTGGACTAAGCGGATGGACCATTTGAGGCGCAGTTAAGGTCAACATTTGCATGAAATAATCATCAAACATAAAAATTTCATGCATTTTCCTGTGTATTTTTTTTAACTTTCCTATAGCTTTTAAAAAAATCACCCTTTATAAAGATGTTTTGCACTTTGTCCAAATTTTCAGACTTTTCCCAGAATCATAAGGAACATAACAAAAAAGAATTTCGCATATCCATTGATTGAGTTCATTCAAAAATTCTATAGAAAAATGTACTTTCAGTTTTTTTTTTTAACATTTTCCTATTTTGCGGTCAACTATCCAAAAGTTATTCAATCTTAAAACCTAGTTCGGTCTACCAACAACAGTTTGTAACTAACATCAGCCAATTCTATTCATTCGTTATCATGTAATGCGATTACCAACGAACATAATTACATTATATCATATTATATAGATTTGTTTATATTTTTATTTTTAGAAACATCATTTCTGTCGTAACAACATAAACATATGTTCATTTAAAATTATAAATTATAACTCAAAAATGCATATGGTAAAGTGTTACATTCTTGCCGATAGCATTGAAATATTAATTTTAAATAAAATATTTTTTTTTGAGGAATTAAATTAATTTTTAATACATAATTATACCTCCAGGATGGGTGTATAGTAACTTTGTCATTCCTTAACACCTTAAAATATCGACCTGCGACCCTATAAAGTATATGTATTCTTGATCGTCATAAAATTCTAAGACGATCTAGCCATGTCCGTCCGTCCGTCTGTCCGTCTGTTGAAAGCACGTTTTTTCAATATGTCTGCTTGTTCTTACTTGATATTAGGTAAGTGCCTTCCCTTATGCCCTTCTATAATAAAAACATGCACCATAAAGTGATTCTTATTCGTAGGGGGTGAAATGGGGCAAAAATGTATAAAAATGGTACCCATCAAACGACAATTTCGAAAACGAATTCAGTGTACATTCCTTTAATTGAGTAGATACATAATATAAAAGTTTTTTTTTCAAATTCGTACTTTTAAGGGGTAAAATGGGAATAGAGGGATAAAAATTTGTTAAATAATATAAATAAGTAATATATTAATTAATTAAATATATTATTGTTACTACTAATTTTAATATAAATAATGTAAAACATTGCTGGTCTGTAAAGATTTATATCCATAGACTTGATAAATGAAATGAAATATAAATGGTACCAGCCAAACGGCTGTACATAAAATAATGAAATTCGATATATATATTCCTCTGATTGCTCAGACACGTAAAAAAGGGATTTTTCGAAATTCGTACTTTTTGGGGCTAAAATGGAAAAAGGAAATTAATAATTGTACCATCCAATAACCGCAGCGTTTGGAGAGACTTATTTCTTTCATATTAATAATGAGAAACAACATCAGCCAAATGGCCACCTCGACCACGCTTACAGGACCATATGCTTTTCATGAAATTTTACATAACCAAATCGCAAAGTGGCTATCCTATGTCCTCAATAGCCTCACGAATTCTATCTTTGCAGTCTTGAATCGGCTATGGGCTGTTGGCGTAGACCTTAACTTTCACGTGGCCCCAAAGGAAGAAGTCGCAAGATGTTAAATCACAAGATCTCGGTATCCAATTGTGATCACTTCTTCGAGAAATAACACGGTCCAGAAACTTTTCCCGTGAAAGAGCAATGGTTTCGTTGCTTGTGTGGCACGTAGCGCCGTCTTGTTGAAAGTAAACGTTGTCCAGATCAATACCACCCAACTCCGACCATAAAAAAATCATTAATCATCTCTCGATAGCGCAATCCATTCAGCGTAACTGTTGATCCAACCTCATTTTCGAAAAAGTAAGGTCCAATGACCCCGCCGTACCATAAACCCCTCCAAACAGTCACACGATGAGGATGGAGAGGCTTCTCAACAATAATTCTTGGGTTCCGAGCCCCAGATGCGACAATTTTGCTTGTTGACGTAGCCACCGAGGTGGAAATGGGCCTCGTCAGTCAAGATGATTTTTCGATGGAATTCCGATTCATGAATTTTAATAATTTCAATGCGTTGTTGGAGCGAGTATCGTTCCATTTTTAGTAATGGTGTAGTTCCTACTGGTCAAATGTCAAAGAATAAAAGCTTCAAAAGTGACATCTACCGAAATACCGGGTGATTCTAAATATCACCTCTTGTTGGAAAACCCTGTAGCTCAGCTCTTTATGGCAGAAATATCATGAAACTTTGTGAAATATTTCATCTTTTTTCATTTTAACTCATTATAGTGTTCACTTTTTTCTAAGTGTGTAATATGGACTGTCGGGCGGTGTTAGTTGTTGTTGGCTTATAAACCCCTTTTTTTAACCGTAAGTCCATATTTTGGGAGAAATATGAAATACAGATTTTTGTTTTACTCGACATTACCTACAAGAAAAATAGCATCACTTCCCAGGTATTTTTTTACCGCTGCACAGTGCAATTAACTTATAACTGAGTGAAGGTACGTCAAACCGGTTTTTATTCGTATCTTTGGGAAATTTCAATTTTCAAAAAAACAACTAAATTAGGGGCATATTTTGCCGCTGTTATGCCACTGTGCGACGCCTTGTATCAGACTGTGAATGCACTAAGAAGGCAACAGGCAGAGTGTAAACAACCTCTCCTCAGAGACATAGTATTGTAAACTCATCTGATGTTGTATTCGACCCACCCCCGCACTTTTCTACTTCTTCAGCCTTCTTTTAACACCGGATGTGGACTATCTTTTTTGTTGTTGTTGTTGTTGTTTTGTTACTTTAGCAAGTTTTTGCCGTTAAACTGAAATCAAAGTAAAAGCGGCATTGACACTTGCTTAATGACATCCAGTGCTATTAAGTACACGCATATTTGCCTTTATTTGCGAGAACTCGTCTCGTGTTGTCGCAGCTCTCCCAGTGCTGTCGTTGTCGTCCGCAAGGACCTGCTGCCAATGGCTGAAGTCATCACTGTGTGCCATGGTGTCGTCGTTGACGCTATAATGATTACAGTCATTACAGTACCATGGGTTACCTGCAACTCTCCGTAGGGCTGGCTGGCTGTATTGCTGTTCTCCGGCCTTTGCTTGAGTGAATTGGTTTTTCATGTAAAACATAAATTTTTACGCTGTCACACAATGACCGTTGTTCGTGTAGTTGAAGGTGCAAAAGTCGTTAGTAAAGTAGTAACATTTTCGTTACGTTTTCTCTAAATCATGTTTTAAAACACCTCCAACACCAACGACAACCAACAACAAGAACAATGACATAGTGAACTATGAAAAAAGTTTTACTTGTAAAAGTTTGTTACTGGAAAATTACTCTCGAATCGTAAATAGAATTTAACAAAGAATCATAATTTTTAAAGAATATGTATTTTACAGCGACAAAGTTCCTGTTGAATATTCAATTTCAGTTAGAAGTCAAGTAATAAGAGCTTCAAAATCACCATAGCGTAGTGATTTCATAAAAGGTTTGTGGCGAAAAGTTGTCGAAAATTAACGACTTCCATTGGTTAGTTAGTTTCTATATCATATTAGGGCGACAAACTCCGTAAGGAGAATGAATCTGAAGAGAAAGAAATTACTTCTGTGAAATAAAAAATGTGACATGTACATTGAGGCAGGGCTGTGGAGTCGGAGCCGGAGAAATTTGCTGGAGTCGGAGTCAGAGTCGGAAAAAATGGTCGACTCCGACACCGACTTTCGTTATTATAAATTATAATATATTTACAGAAAAACTTGTATAAAGTTGAATAAATAAAGGCTTTAAAATCAAGCCTGAGACATGTTTTGCTATCACAATTAGAATGTTTTATAATTAAAAATGAACTAAAATTAAGTTTTAATATAATTTTAATATAATTAAAACTGAACTAAATGTTATATTTATTACCCATCAAGTTATGATCACACAGTGGTGAGGAGCACAGTATGTCAGCCCAGCGAAGTTCATGAGGAAAGAGCTGAATCGTGTTTAAAACCAATCAGCATATAGCAAATGGTAATGAGAAAGGTTTCAGGCAGAACACAACGCTTAAAAAATATTTTTGATTTCCTCCTTTTTTTGGCATCCATTAAAAACACCTCCTGGTATACTTTGAGTTTTTTTCTGATTACTCGTTCTTAAATTTCTTTATTCAGTTCTTTATTCAGTCTTTTGCGTATAACTTCTTCAATTATGGTCCGAATTAGTTATTCTTTTTATACTATTTTTGTTTTTTTAAGAACTGTTCAGCAAAAATATTCATAATGTTTTTGTATACACATTTTGATTTTGTAAATTTAAAAACTTTATTTTTTAAATAGTTTGTACTCTGTTGTTTTAAACTGTCCGAATTGTCGAGGAATGTCCCATATATAATACTCATATGTAACTTTCATAAAATGTAAGTATATATACAACCGATGACATCTTGTAAACGCAAGCATTCCCTACAGAAGGATCATTGACGATATGTCCCTACACAGGACAATGAAATATATATTATCAAAAAAAATGAATGTATTCCAATCAAAACTCATAAAAAATCAATCAATCGATCAGTAATCGAACAACAATAGTTATAGAATATATTTTGTTTTGTTTCCGTAGCATTTTTAAAGGGTGATTTTTTTAAGCTACTATCTTTTTAGCAACACTCGTTTAAACAGCTGACGCACGTTTCGTGTTTTGTTTCACTGTCAAACATCTTCAGTTTGGTCTATAATTTAACCATGAATCGTGTTACAAACGAACAACGCTTGCAAATTATTGAATTTTATTATCAAAATGCGTGCTCTGTTAAGAAAGTTCATCGCGCGCTTCCATTTTATGGTCAGCTTAATCGACCCACTGAAGCGGCTATTCGAGCTATTGTGACTAAATTTCGCAGCTGTATCGGCCAGTGTTAATGATGACCATCAATTGTCAATTCGTCGCCTTTCGCAGCAATTGGGCCTCTGTTACTAAAAAATGTAGAAATGCCAAAATTGGACTAAGCGGATGGACCATTTGAGGCGCAGTCAAGGTCAACATTTGCATGAAATAATCTTCAAACATTAAATTATATGGACCGTACTATCGATTCAAATAAAGATTTCATGCATTTTTCTGAATTTTATGTGTTTTCTTTTTTGAAAAACTTTCCTATAGCTTTTAAAAAATCACCCTTTATAATGAATTACAAAATTCATTACTTTAAAAATATACTTTACAATAACAATATTACACAAAAAGTATTTGTGTATCCATCTACCTTTTTTGTTTGTTTTATAAAATAAAATTTCTTTAAAAAATAGACAGTATTATAATTATTGAAAAATACACCACAGTCCCAGTATATATAGTGGAGTGGCTTCAAAATAAAATTTGTCGATGTTCACAACTAAAATGGTAGATTGGTTTGTTTTATGTGTTCACCATATCAAAATGACCCACTATAAAGGATAGCTTTGTTCGCTATTAGTGCAATTTTTCCGCTATAACTTCCACATTTTTAGTTCGAATTGTGTTTTTAGGGGTTGCGTAGATATGTAAAATAGAGGGATTTTTCAAAATTCGTACTTCTAGCGGATATAATTGGAAAAGAGGGATAAAATGGTACCAACCAAACTGTTGAAGTAGAAATCATGAAATTCGGTGAATAATTTCGTCTGACTGTGAAGATGCGAAACAAAACTGATTTTTTTGAAATTTGCCCTTTTTTGCGGAAATAGAGCGATGGGGATAAAAATTGTACCAACCAAAGGGCTGCAGCTATAATAATGAAATTCGGTGTGCACATTTCTTTGACTGCGTATACATGAAAAAAAGAGATCTTTTGATATTCGTACCTTCGGGGATCAAATTTGGCATCAATTAGGCGCCTGTAGCTAGAATCATGACATCCAATATTTGCACTCGTCTGACTGCGTATACGCGGAAAAAAAGAAGTCCAAATTTCTGGTAGTAAGCAAACGGAAGTAGCTAAAATCATGAAATGTATGTAGGTGGGTATATTAGAACATTTCCAATCAAAATGGTACAGACAGTTAGACAATTTCTACCTAATAACGTCTGACAAGATTAAACTCGACAGCCTCTAATCTGTCGGTAATACTGTATGCAATCCGTGGTGTAGGATATATAAGATCCGGCCCGGCCGATCTTAACGCCTTCTTGCTTGCTTATTTCGTGGTCGTTTGTCTTTTTTCAGTAATTTAACTTACAAAGGTTATACATGTTTTAATTATTTAGTTTCGTAATTTTGAGTGTTATACAACAGCGATATGTATATTAGGGCGTACCTCAAAAAAAAAGTTCGCCGTACACCTTCGAATATGAAGTATTATTGAAAGGTAGTTTCAAAAAAAAATTTTTTTTTTTTTATGCCGAACGTAGGGGTCGCGCTTTTACATTTTTCTATATAACTTGTATTTATAAACGGATTTTAAAGTGTGATACATCGATGTTTTTGTCTCGACGAGGCCGATTTTTTTGTCTTTGAAGTCATTGAGCTCAAGCACCCCCTTCTGGTACTTACCCATCATTTCTCAGTTGCTACTACCCTAATGTACCACTCTAATAATCGAAAATTAAAGCTCGCATAAAATCATGAATCATGTTTGAGCTCAATGACTTCAAAGACAAAAAAATCGGACAAAAACATCGATGTATCACACTTTAAAATCCGTTTATAAATGCAGAAGTTATATAGAAAAATGTAAAAGCGCGACCCCTACGTTCGGCATAAAAAAATAAAAAATTTTTTTGAAACTACCTTTCAATAATACTTCATATTCGAAGGTGTACGGCGAACTTTTTTTTTTTTACTTGTAACCTGGTACGCTCTAATGTATATGGCAAAGGAGAATATCTATTACAAATACTTCAAATTTCATTCGACTACCTGTATTAGTTTATCATTAACTACCGTTTTAAATAAAATATTTTTATAATTTTATGTTTATTTTTTATTCAATTTCTTCATAAAACAATTTAAGAAAATACTTTTTATACAAATCAAAAATAATAGTTTATTTAAAAAATCTGAAACATTACCAAAAGGTTGCATATTTTGCCTACCGTAAAATTGGACCATATGGACCATTGTTTGAAAATAGCCCCCATACAACAGTCCACAGTAAAAGTGGAGCATAACGCAATGATATAGCAACGGCTCAATTTATTACAACCAATTTTGATAAAAATTATCGTTATACAATAAGGCTTTAAGACGGGATAACAAGCTGTGATAACAGAAAAGTTAACAAAAAAATTTTTGATCAAAATAAAAAATATTTTTTTCACATTGTCGCCAAACAATATAAATAATTGTATCAAAACTAATTTAAAAAAAAAAATATTTAATATTTATTTACTAAAAATAAAAAAATATTTTTTCACATTGTCGCCAAATACAATATATATTTTGTTATCAAAACAAATCAAAGAAAATATTTTTATCGAGGCGATAACCATAACTTTGACTTACACCTGATAATTATCTAGGATAAGTCCAAAATGTTTAACACAAAATTATTAAGAAAGATTTTTTTATTTTGAGTGAAATTTTTATTTTTTACTTAGTATTTTGTTATCGCAGAATAGAAGAAAAATAGTCATAACGTAACGATCGTTATTGAGAGAGGATCGCATCGATTTTGTTTATGTATGGATCCATCACATGTAGGATTAACGTAATGAAACAATTTTCAAAAATTTTGTCATATTTGGCTGAAGAGGCATTCATACTATGTAGTTGACATTCACTACATGTTCAACAAATTAAGACTTTTTGATTGGAATAATTCTGAAAGAACATGTTAAATGGACGAGTTTTGCAGCATAAACTTATAGTAAAGTGGTCTGAGTTTCTTTTTACGGTGGGTCAAAGTTTTATTTCTTTGGTCGAAGGAGTGAGATGAGTGTTGTAAGTTAATGTCCTAGAGAATTCTTATTGTCAGAACTATAATATAGAATTTTATGAGGATTATCGTATTGTATATGAATAGTATTCAATCAAAAAAGTTGCTGATTCGATTACAACAGTCATTGATTTTTCAATAGTATTCAATTAAAAAAGTTACTGACTCGATTACAGTTTTTTTCTGAAATGTTTAATGAGTTGTGTTGTTATATTCATTAAAAAAGTTATTGGATTTAGTGAAATAAACCATTCGTCGGCATGGTCTGAAGTTCGCCCGAAGTCTTCAGCAGAACCCAAAATTAGCAAAAAGGCAGGTGAGACCTTAATTGTTACAGCTAAAAGTTGATTTCAATGGGCGCTACCCCATCTCGTCAGAACTTTCGCAACGTATGTTTTTCTTTGACTTAAATCAGGGTTCATATTTATTAGTACCAGCGTTCACATATGACAAATGAGAAGCGCTGATAAACAAAATATTCCACCGAACTAAGTCGACACTATAAAAGGCGTCTTCGACTTCGGCGACTTCTTTCTAAGAAATGATAAAAATTAAACGAAAACAAAAACAATAATCATTTTCATTGTTCCGATCACTGTTTTAATCAGTTTTTTATATTCTCTGTGGAAGTTGTGATTGAATAAATTCAATGAAAGTTTTAACTGTTCCGATAACATTTGTAATCAGCTTTTTATATTTCTGCAATAAAATTAGTGAATGAAATTTTAGAGGCAAACATTTTGTCTGTGTGAGAGAAAGTTACGCGGGTTTTTCTACAGACACTTTTCACAATTTTTGACTTTACAGGCAACATTTATCCTAGTTCACTCTTGTTCTTATTGTCAAATAAGATTCAGGCATTTTTTGATTAAATCCGCCCACAACCACGTCTACCTCACATGTAACATAAAAAGATAAAACGTCATTAATTTCATATTTTAATATATACTTTAATAAAAATTGTTTGGGTCCTCAATTAAATGTAACTTGCCACTGAAAATTTTATTTTTTCCAATTTTTAATCTTTTAATATATGGCGACAGATCTTATAACTTAAAACTTAAAAATAACTTAAGCTATATATGTACGTGCCATTTAGAATGATAGTGGTCTAAGTCAAAAATCCAAAAAATCGAGATATGATCACTCAGATATCAGATCACTAATTTAAGAACTTTTATTTTTGTGATTCAGATAATTTGAATAACATATAAAATTAAATTATTTGAAAAGTAAATAATAATTTCAATATTAATATTATAGACGAACAACCTGTAAACATTTTCATTTTTTTAATAAAATATTTTGTATTTTCTTTTTTTGGTAAAGAAATATAACTTTTGCGAAAAGAATAAAAATTTTGTTTTTTTATCAATTTTTTCATATTTTTCAATTGAAAGAATGAAAGTGGTCTAAGTCAATATATCCTTGGAGGTACCAACGTTGTCGATTTTTTATAAAAGTTCGATATAGTACTAGGATATTCTAAGAACAAAATTTTGAGCTTCGGTGGAAATCTCAGAACGGATAAAGTGTGACTTAGTTCTAGTGATCATTCTAACTGACATATCAGCTCAACATTTGCAAAAAATGAGGGAATAATAGCTTAGCATTTTTTGGATAATAAGGGGTGGGACATGTAACATTTTAAATTAGAATAGGCTATAAAAAATACTAATTATTTTATTGGAAAGTTTGAACTTTGTCATTTAATAATATCATTCATGTGACTACCACGACTATTTTTCAGTACAGTCCAAAATCCACATCAAACAGTGACTCGTTATGGATACATTGGCCACGTGTGGGTTCTCTGAACCCCATATGCTGCTATTTTGCTTATTGACATAGCCACAGAGATGAAAATGAACTTCGTGAAGGCTGAACGTATATTTTTTATTGAAACAAAATGAATTTGGAAACAACGTCTGCTAAATAATAATTGCTTACGCGGAAAAGTATTTGGTTATTTTTGGTTAAAATCGGTTTTTAATATATTACATATATTTTTTTGCATGCAAACAAAATTCTTCTTGTATAAATTAGAAATTTGTAACTTTGAATATAATCTAATGGAAGTGATTCACATTATTTGCATTACACTCGACACTGTCACGTTAAAACTCCTGAGCAACGCCATATAAATACTTGTTCATTTCAAGGTTTTTTAAAGGATTTTCAATTTTCCCCAACTTCAAGAAAATTAATTTCTATAATGTTAACATTTCTATGGAACTTTTATTTGCATTTCTTTCTTTTGGCTAATAAAGAAAATATTCTTTTCTTATCTTTTCATGGCATTTACATGCAAAAACATTATCATCATTATCAACAACAACAACGACTACAACAATAACAACATCTGGGTTGGAAATGTGGCAAACAGTGCGCAGTAACAAAAACTCACCGAAAGACAGACGGAAGTGTTCAACGGAATTTCATAATCAGCCAAAGATGGCCATTGTACAAAAGCAGCAGCATCAAGATGAAGAAGTTAAAGCCAAAGATTTCAAGAAAACGGAACAGGATTTCATTTTGAGCTCTTTGCGTATGGGCCGCAGAAGGCGGACCAAATCCAAAAAAGAGGAAACGGAAGGCAGCCAGGAGGGCGAGCAAGAGAACAAACGCTCGCATCAGTCGATGGTGGCCCAAGCAACTGATGTTGTAAATGTCCAAGTGAAGTCAGATGGCAGCAACGGCAACAGGAAGTCATCACAAGATTACAGTGGTGATGGTGTCACGGCATCGTCAGAGGTGCAGGTAGCAGCGGAGGACAGACCTTTACCCACGATGGCAATGACAACTACAACCTTGTCCTGCGATGAATTGCTGATGGTTCGTGGCACTACAACTGCAGCAACAGCAGCACAATGTCATTGTAGAATGTGTTATAAGCCAGATAAAGTTGCAATTGTAAATAATGTCATGGCAGCAACAACAGCAACATCAAATAAATATATATTACGAGTTCAAGCTCAGCAGCAGGAAGAAAGTGTAGACCATTACCTTCATCAGCAGCTGCAGCAAGAAGAGAAAAAATATCAAAATTATCAGTGCCCCACTGGGAAATTATGTTGCTTGCAACTGAACGTGATGCCCAGTGCAGTGGAGACAACTAAAGTTGCTGCTACAACACACCAGCAACAACAGCAACAAATGACTAATAACAACTTGTCAACAAAACAAACAACTGCAGACTCCTCAGCACAATCAAGCGAAGCCACCGCCACCACCGCCACCACCACGAAAAGTCTGCAGAAAATGCTGTGCAACGAATGGGACATACTGGCCCATCTTACTCAGGATCATCAGTTGGCTGTTAATCAATATTATGCCGAGTATGGCCAACGTATTGCCATCAGCCACGATGTCCTGCAAAAGACCACAGTCTGCCTAAACCTTCGTGGCAGCGAACCCTCAGCGCAAATAGAAAAATTCTTTGTGGCATTTATACCCCTGGCCGCAGCACAAAACAACCACCAGCACGGAGCAGCATTATCCAGTTCCAGCAGCTCCACTAAGGTAGCGGTTTTCGTTTGGCACATGAACAATGGCCACTCAACATCCCCAGTTGGCGCTGATGACGAGGTCAGCAAGTTTGATGCGATTATAGAAAATCCCAAAACGGGTATAAAATGGTTTGGTCGCGCTCATTGTTTAACCACGCCATGGTCTCAGATCTATCATAAACAACATTTCCTTATGCATGAAGTAATGGACGGCCAAGTGAGTGCTCCTGCTGGAGCTGGTGGTGAGGGCAGTGCATTTGTGATTGTCATCAAATCGAAATCATAAGAAAGAACAACAGCAAACGCAGCATATACGTAAAATCTGCCATCCTTAGAAGACAATCCTTCAAAAGGACACACAGCAAAACGGACAATAGATGTATGCGCAACAAAATAACAGTTCGGCCTGGTCGAATTTTTTATATCCTTCACCATGAAGTGGGTTGAACTTCCTAGTTGGTCATCAAAAAGGGATCAAATACAGGAGACGTGATAGTAACGCTCAGTTTCCAAATTTAGTAATCCACAATAGGATCCTTGAGCTAAAAAGCGATATTTTATAATTTTGGATGGATTGAAAATTCTATATAAATCTTGAATTAATTTAAATGGTATGACTACTTTGCACCTTCCGGACACTTATCAAACAAAAACTTATCACAAGAAGGCGAGAAAATATTGGCGAAGTTATCCACACGCAGAGAAGAGTTTTGATTGCTGCAAGCATATTCGAAGAGCAACATATTATGATTGCGATTATCGCTGGGACAATTATAGTATGGTTGTAGCTAATCATAATATGATCATTATGACTACATCATGTTTAGATACAAATTAGGGATCTATAAATCGTATTTCGACTAATCGATTAATCGACTTTTGGTAGGAAAAGGTCAAAATATACTTTGCCATTAAGACGACTTTTTATTCATTTGCAAAAGTCGAAAAGTAAAATAATACAATAAATAAAAGTATCTTTCATACAACTATGATATGATTACCCACAATCATAATTTTCAACTATAATATGATGCCCTTCAATTGCATTAAAAATAATTATTTTATGCTTGCAACAATCATATGTCTTCTCAGTGTGTATAATCCTTGGGAAAGACAAGTATTTAACACAAGGCTCATGTGCCACCAGACGACTTGCCGGACTTTCTGTATTTTCCAGACTTTATAGTTTCCAATTATGTGTTCACAAATGTTAGACCGTAAAACAGTATTTTCGGACCTGAACAAGACCATATACATATGAAACTAGAGATAATATGTTATTTTCCTCCTTTTGCAGGACTTCTAATCTCCAAAGGATGTATTTGTCTTAATAATTCATTTTCATACTATCGAGAGATATACCCAGGATATAAGGGTATCAAATGAAAGAGAAGAATGCATGTTGGAAATATTAAAAATTCCATGTCTCTACTGTATTAGTTTAGCAATAACAATCATTTAAAGTTTTTCTCCCTTAAATAGAAAAGATTGAAATTGTTGTCAATACTAAACTAATACAGAAGAATATTTAAAATATTTTTTTAACAGATAATCTTTTCTTTCATAAAATAAAATAAATTATTAATAATGACAATAAATTATTTAAATTGTTTATTTATTTATAAATTATCTAGTATCAGAACTCATTCTTTCGTTGAACGCGTAGTGAATGAACCGATTCTTCTACCCAGTATAACAACTGCAGTATCTGTAATTATATGATGGGATCGGGACCCAATTTGGATGAGCAATATTTTCTGTGCCACAATTATGTAGATGTTTTCCAGGCAATAAATAATACAACATCAACCACTTCACTCACACATAAAGTGAATTTTCTCTTTCCAATTTGATATGTAAATTCTCATTTTCATTTTAAATTTTTTCAATTCGAAATGAAAATGTTTTCAATATGAAATGGAAATTTTCAATTTCAATTCAAATTTCTCATTATGAAATGAAAATTCTTAATTTGAATTAGAATTTTTGTACACTCCATGAGAGTATTATGTCTGTCCGTCTGTCTTTCCATCTATTATTGTAATCAAAGTACATGTCGCAATTGTAGCCAGAACCAAATGAAACTTTGCACAACGAAGTTTTTCGGGATAAGGACGTACGCTATTTAATCGGTTCAGATTTCGATATAGCCCCCATACAAATTTCACTCCCGATTTGACTCTTTGCACTGTAGATACCACATATTTTAATAGATTTTTTCAAAATTGGCAAAACACCTTATATTTTAGCTAGCAACTTATTTTAGCTAGAAACCTATTGTGGAAATATAGTAGATCGGTTCAGATTTATATATAGCTCCCATACAAATTTCGCTACCGTTTTGACGTTTTCCGCTCTAGAATCCACATATTTTAACAGATCTTCTTCAAATTTGGCAAAATATCTTATATTTCCACTAAAACACCCGTGATGAAAATGGGTCAGATCGGTTCAGATTTATATATAGTTCCCACGCAAATTTCACTCCCGATTTGGCTATTTCCACTCTATAAAATACATATTTTAAGAGATCTTCTTCTTGAAAAATATCTTATATTTCAACTAGAAACAACGATGGTGAAAATGGGTCAGATCGGTTCAAATGTATATATAGCTCCCCGGCTTAACTTTAACGTATTTTCGCCGAATTTCTTCAAATTGAGCATAACACGTTATACTTGAACTGCAAGAACCGACTGTAAAATTGGGTCACTTCATTCCATGTTTTGATATAGCCCAAATACAAATATTCTTGTCGATTTGACAAATTGGGTCAGGTAATATTAGCCTATGATTAGTAATCTTACAAAAATCCTGCCAGTTTTCACTTTTTTACTGAATTGAATTGTATTCGGATAGAAAGTGGAGTGTATTATATAGTCGGCCCCGACCGACTTTAGCCTTTCCTTACTTGTTTCAATTTGATATGGAAATTCTCTATTTTAATTGGAAATTGTGTAGACCGAGGTCTTATCATCACATATCAGGGTAGTATTGCTAAACATTATTTAAAAAATCTAATTGGGAACTAAACGTAAAAGGCAATGTTTGATTTTTCAATTATCCAATTTTCTCTGCGATTACTTTTGAAGTACTGAAATTTGAAAATGATATCCGATTCCTGGCTTTTTTCATTCATTCATCAATTAGAAATGTTATTCCAATTAAACAGAATGAGTGGTTTTCTTAAAAACCCCCACTATATAAATAGTTTCGAAGTTTAAAAAATATTATTAACGTGTAACGTATTAAAGGAGTGACTTAAAACCCTAAGTATGTTCTTCTTCAAAGATCGACAAGTAAACAAAATGTTTAACAAATTTATTCATCAAATATAATATTTTGACAATAAGAGTCTCTTTTCATGTGGTATATTGATTGCTTGGAAAAAACGCATAAAACATACTCTCCTTCCATACAAATAACTAGGGATGCGTTCCAACATAATTCAAATAATCCTTGTAAAAATTAAACAACATAATTAATATTTTCTTGATTTTGATACATAGTACTCTCTTTAAAACATGACAAAACTATAACTGTCATATCAAAAAAAAATATATCAAATGTTTAAAGTATACTTTTACATTGAAAATTCGTCTCATATACCTATGATAAATGTTTTAAAATATGGTTGTTATACTTTAAGCTTTAAGCATATAATTTAATATTGACCATTTTTGCAGCAAAAAAACAAATCACGATTTATCAAATGTTTTCCGAATCAAATTTTCGATGATCACCACTACTAAGATGTTGATCAAAATGATTCAATCAACAACCACAATCAAAACAAAAACGGAGAATCTGAATTATCGAAAAAAAATCGATTATAGAAACCTCATAAATTCGAAACCATATTACAAAAATCCTCTTAAAAAGAGATCCAAGTGTATAGTGTTTATTGACTCACCTTGTTGCACAATGTTATTGGTACATATCAAATGTTTTTATCTGATTGATTCTATATATTTTATAGTATCATTTTGATTGATTACACTGTGTGTTTAACATATATACTTCGCTTTCATTTGATATCCATATTGTCTTTATACGGCTCGCGGAAGTTTGGGAAATAAAAGTCCTGCGAAAAGGAGATAAGATCACAAAAAAAGCTGAGTAAAAACTACATACGATATCTAGTTTCATATGTCTATGATCTTGTTCAGGATCAAAAAGTATTGTCAATCTGTTGATACACTCACATATAATTGGTTTTACTATAAATACTTTATTCATCTGACAGCAGCATGAATAGAAGTCGGTTAATAATGGAAAATAATTTCATTCAAATGGCTGCCTCGGGCACCCCACAAATAATAGTCCAATGATTGAATAGTTGAAAAAAAAAACGTTAGATGGCGGACATTTATATAGCTCCCTTACCTATGTATCCTATGATTTACTTTTTCCGCTCTAGAAACCACATATTTCAAAAAAATAACTTTTTTTTGGAAAATGCTATAAAAAACTACTGAATATTTTCTCAAATTTCTTTTTTATTTGAAAGTACAATCCTTCCGGTTAATAATGGAAAATAATTTCATTCAAATGGCTGCTGAGGGCACCCCACAAATAATAGTCCAACTTTGTTTTATACACGACGAGCTGTTTATGTCAATTTATTTCTCCAACATTTTTAAAATTTAGTTAAACACTTGAAATACAATTTGATTTCAATTAGATCATATCTATAGATGCCAAATTGAAATTTGGAAATATTTGAGAAGTATTAGCGAAATGTTGGGAATGTCTGCATATTGGGCCAAATATACTATATTTGCGTGCAATATACCGCTGAATGTTACCAACGGAATGATGAACCTGATGCACCATCCAACAACTTCATGGTGGAGGGTATAAAAATGTGAAACATCAAACAAAATGCGTTGCATGTACTACGTACATATGTACGCGTGAATCTCAATTGCTTTTCGTGATATGTACGTGTCATGTTTTAATAGCATCGATGGCTTTTGCAACGCACCACTCATACTCTCCCACACACATAGCTGCATTAGAAAACGAATCCTTGAGTGGTGGAAGCGTGTATCCTCGTGTCCTGTCTATCGCATGCAAGCATGTATGTATATGTCTGTAATTGAAATGTCAATTTGTATTCGTAATCGTAAAAAAATCCGATTTAGAAAAACAAATAGAACAGAATGTCAACATCCCAAGTTTGTTGCTGTTCCATGCACAATTGTGCCCCATCCGCCAATCCACCACTTTTATCACTTTCTCTTGGGCGCAACGTGTTGCAATGCCAACCAAGTGTTGCGGTTTAGCGAAGATGAAATGAAATGTGATGACGAAAGAAAAAAACAAAAACAAATTGTAAAACTTGTACATTTTTATGTTTATATTTTATTAGTTGTAAAACAATTTTTTTATTATTTAAGCACTTATTTATATATTTTTCCTATTTATCGTTAGCTGAAATGCAAATAGATGTAACTAACAAAGAAGTGACTTTGGCTAACTCAAACGAATCGATGTTGTTAACAAACTAAAATGTTTTGCTTCAGCCGTAAGAGAAAACATTAAGAGAATGAATTACATCCATTTGCACTTCAGTTAATGAGATGTCTTGCACATTCGCATATCGCACGATGTGCTTACTTACAGTCATAGTTTGTTAGATAAAGTCTCATAAATTTTTATATTTTTTCTATAAAATATTTAAGTCTGATTTAATAAAAAATTTCAAGAATTGTAGTCTATATTTAAATACACTAAACGACTTTTATTTTAATGTCAACGAATGGATATGGGTAAGATTAAGAACGTGAATGGCGAAAACAAAATAAAGGTAAGACAAAAGTCTGGTGAGTTGGCTTTATCTATATCTAAGCAGATTTTAGGACACACAGCCGGAGATAGGCAATGTGGATTGAAAGTGTTTTTATGACTCTCTGAAAATAGTCATGAATACAAAAAACAGACTGCTGAAACTCCAACTGTAGTCTGTTTTTTTGTATTCATGAAACCGAAATTGCAGATTTTTAACCCTCCGCCATAGTTTTTTTTCAGATTAAATGAAACCTTTGTCAATTCAATGAATGAATTTTTGAATTTAAATGAATCCTTTTTAAGATGAAATGTAATATTATCAAAATGAAATGGAACTTTTTCCAAATAAAATTAATCTTTTTTAAATTGAGTAACATTTTAGAAAAGCAGGATACCAAATAGCTTCGTCTGGAGCTTGATGTGAAACACCGATGGAGTTCATTTTGTGTGATGGTTAATTAGGTTTTATGAGTTTATACATATTGGAATCCTGCCTTTTTGGATTAGGGTTTTTTAATGCCGGGAGTCCCGGTAAATGAAAAAGACTCGGCTGCATTAGATGCTGCTTTTTTCTCCGATCTCGCCCAAATTTTCAAATAAAATTAAACTTTTTGAAATTGAGTGACATTTTAGAAAAACAGGATACCAAATACCTTCGTCTGGAGCTTGATGTGAAACACCGATGGAATTCATTTTGTGTGATGGTTAATTAGGTTTTATGAGTTTATACATATTGGAATCCTGCCTTATTGGATCAGGGTTTTTAATGCCGAGAGTCATTTTTAGAAAAAAAAATTAAATCGAAGGTGTCGTTAGCTCATAAAAAAGTAAATGCACCTGTAAGTAAATGTATGTAAAAATCTAAATTGTGCATCGTGAGAAAAATTTTTAATTTTTGATCCGTTTTGCATACACTCAGATAAAAGTGATTCCTATAATGAGTTAATGTGAACTAAAATTTAGGAAAATTCAACTTCGTATAGCGCTAAAGAAATATTTCCTCATATCAAGTTCAAACTTTTCCTTGAAAGTAATACATGCTTTAAACTTGATTCTAGTTCAAATTTCCTCAAACTGAGGAAGATTCCAGTAAGTATTTCCTCAAACCAAGAACGTTTTTACTAAATCTAAGTAAAATTTTCCTGAATATAAGTAAATTATTCCTCAAATCAAGTAAATTTTTTATAAATTTAAGTAAAATTTTTCACAAAAAAAAGCAACTCAAACTAAGTAAATTTTTAATAAATATAAGTAAAATTTTCCTAAATTTAAATAAATTTTTACTCGAATCAAGTAAATATTTACTCAAATTGAGGACAATTTTGATGATTTTTTCCTCAAAAGAAGTAAATTTTAACCTAAACTGAGGAATATTTTATTTGATACAAGGAAAAAAGTGAACTTAAAATAAGTTCAATTTAACTAAAATAATTCAAACAAATGATTTTGCTTTAGAGTATGCAAAACTGATACAAAAAATGACAACATGAAATATTTCTCAAAAGTTTCATGATACCTCTGCCATAAAGAGCTGAGCTATTACTCCATGATCCGTCTGCTGTCCATCTAAGCTTGTTCGCAATCTACAGGTCGCAATTGTGATCCGATTACCATGGAATTTGGCAGAAGTTACTTTTATTGGCCAAGGACGATTGGTATTGAATTTGGAGGAAATCGGTTCAGATTTAGATATAGCCTCCATACAAATATCCCTATAATTTACACTATTACTGCTCTAGAATACACATTTTACATCGGATCATGACCATTTTCAGGCTCGTGTTTTATTTGAACTGGAAACAGCTCACGGAAAAGTGGACCACATAAGCCTATGTTTTGATATAGCCTCCATACAAATGTACCTCCGATTTACGATATTACTGCTCTAAAATGCACATTTTACATCGGATCTTGATAAAATTTTCCACACAATGTTACATTTATAGTAGAAACACGTATTTTGAAAGCCAGCTATATATGTAGGTCAATGTTTTGGTATAGCCCCCATACAAATGGGCCCCCTGTTTACACTATTATCGCTCTAGAACCCACATCTTACATTGGATCTTGATAAAATTTTGCAGATCATGTTATACTTCAATAATGAATATCTACTTTAATAGTGATTTATAACGGCCCACTTTTAAATGTAGCGCCCTTGCAAATGGGCCCCATTTTTATTATTACCTCTCTAGGATCCACATTTTTCATCGGAAGTTTTTCAAATTTTTAGATTATATTATATTTCAACTAAGAATACATACTATGAAAGTCAAATATATGGGTCCATATTTTGGTATAACCCCATACAAATTGGGCCCCCATCCTACTCTAATACAGCTCGTGCATTGGATCTCAATACAATATTGCATATCGTGTCACATTTCAACTAAGAATATGGAAACGCTTTTTACCGCCAAATGACCCCCTTTTAATTTTTACCACTCAAGGACGCAAATTTTACATCGGATTTTTTTTTTTAAATTTTGCCGATTATAATATATTTACTTGGAAATTTTCTTCCACACAAGTATGAATTTACTCAATTGTAAGAATTTTCTATTAGATTCAATGAAATGATGTCAAGTAAATTTACTATCTTATTTCTAGTAAATGAACTATTTATCATGACTTTGAAATAAGAAAACTTTATTCATAATTTGAATTTTTTACTAAAGTTGAGTAAAATTTATACCTGCATATACACATACTTACATATGCAACTCAATGAGATGATTGTAAGATGGCATGTGTGCTTTATTACTTGGTGCGATTTTTTAAACGCAAATTCGGCAAGTGAGTTGTGCTTCTCGTTCGTTTGTGAGAATCATCTCCTTATAGAGGCCGGGTTTGATGTTGAAAAGTCGCTGGGAAGCCACTTGAAAGGACTTTTGACATGGTCGAAATCATGATCGTGATAGTCTGCAGCCAAGTAATAAATGTCACCATGTCATTTGTAAATAAATTTGCACTCTATAAATATCCCAGTTCAAATCAAATGTTGAGTAAAATTGTTGAAATAAATTGGAGTATGGATTTTACTCAAATTTAGGAATGCTATTTTTCTGAGTGTTTATATCCATCCCTTGAATGTACGAATTTGGAATAACCTTTTTATTTTTGGCGTATACGCGGTCAGGCACATATACTCCGAATTTCATAATTCTAGCTGCATCCGTCTGGTTGGTACCATTCCCATTTTACCCCTTAAAAGTACGAATTTGGAAAAAATACTTTTATATTATGTATCCACTCAACTAGAGGAATTTCGTATTTCTAGCTGCTGTCGTTTGATACATATGTACCATTTTTATCCCTTTTTGCTTTATTTCACCCGCTACAAATAAGAATCAGTTTATTGTGCACGTTTCTGCTACAAGGGGAAAGCTCATAACAAATATCAAGCAAATATAAGCAGACATATTCAAAAAATACGCATAAATACCCGAAATATAAAGGGTATTTTTAGTCCTTGTGAGGGAAAACAATTTTCCCTGTGGACCGATTTCTCTCACTTTCAATTCCAAGCGATCTACAACAATTACACGAATTCTTGGAAAATTTGGACGTTTTATATGCTAGCGTGCTTTCAACAGAGGGACGGATCGCCTTAGAATTTTATGACGATCATTATTAATAAACTAGTCGGGGCCCGCCCATTTTTTTTTTTCAAATCAAAAATAATATCACTTATCAAAACGGCAAATTTCAGAAAGTTATGATGGTAAATAAAAAAGTGATAGGATTTTTGCCGTAATTTACCATTGTAGATAGAGAGAAATCGGTGATGTTATCCAAATATCTCAATATCTATGCTTATAGACAGCGGAATATATGGAAAAGGAAAAAAGTCCTTATTTTTTATTTATTGACGTCAAATAAAAATATATAAAATTCACCAAAATGATAAAAACTATGAAAATATTACTAGATTTCCCTTTTTCCAAGAAATACCCGAATTCCCAAAGTGGGGAACATGTTCTAAAATTGGGGATTTGTTATTAAAATTGTCGTCATGCTTTTGTACCATTCTTATCTATTTTGATAAATTTTAAGTATTTTTATTGGACTTCAATACGTAAAAGAATGAGAGATGTGAACTGGACCAAATCTTTTTTTTTGCAAAAATTTGGTATTTATAGAAACTTCAATAACTCAATCAGTTACTGACGAATTTTTTAGGACAAAGCGGCATATTACTCTTTACTAAATGTGTTAATTAAATAAGTTTACTTGTGGTACGGTTACCAAACAAAATAATGAGCAAAAATATTGCCTAATTTGAAAAGGAAGATTTGAAAAGGGGGTGACATTAAAATCCTGATCGGAGATTTCAACGCAAAAGTTGGTAACAACAACCTTAAATCTGTAATGGGTACTCAAGGCCTAGGTATAGTCAGGAATGATAATGGAGACAGACTGGTCGACCTTTGTGCCAGACATCACATGTTCATCGGCGGCACAAAACTCATACACACACACGAAACCAAATAGACCATGTTATAGTCAGCAAACTATTTCTCGGGTGTCTCTTGGATGTAAAGACACGTCGCGGCGCTGATATCGATAGGGACCACCACCTACTTGTAGGCTGCTTTAAACTCCGCCCTGCTGCCGTTCACACTAAGAAGAAACAACTCAAATACAATACAAATACGTACTATTGACGTCATTAACAGAGATACAAGCAGACCGATTTTAAGCCGCCGCCGCAGCATGTTTCTGCACGAGCCGCGCCGCCGCCGATTTCATCGGCTCAAATCGACTCAACCATGCCGCCGATTTCATCGACTCATATCGACTTCAACCACGCCGCTGTGATTTGACGGAGTTCTAAATCAGTCAAATCTTACTACCAATATAGACAACCCACTTAAAATTACAAAAGAAAATATAAATGTCAACTTAGACAACTTACTGCTTTGAAATATATTGATCTATCTTTCATTTATATAAGTCAATTCCAGTAGGTGTGGTCATGTGTTCCTATAAATAACAATATCTATTTTGCTTCTTTAGTGTGTCAAAGTAGGTAGAGTATTATCATTCTTTGGAAGAATTATGAATTCAAGAACGTCTGGTCAAATATGCCTCACATGAAAAGCTGTAATTGCAAAAATATTTATTATATTTATCCATATTATACATTTTGGGAATGAATTCCTTCTCCCAAAAAATATTTGTATGAGTTAACAATTAGGGTATCCAACCGATTAAATTTTATTAGATTAATCAAATATTTTTTGTCAAATATTTGTTTGAATAATAAAAAATCATGATTTTCGAATAACGAATAATTCGAATAAATTGTCCCAAATAATCGATTAATCGATATTATAAGTTTTGCCTTAAAAAACTAATGTAATCGTCGTATGCTTTGTATGATAAATTGATTTTGAATAGCCAGTTTGCTCTATTTGGGCACACCAAATATAAATCCACATTTTTTTTTCGATTTTTGATTTGTATGCTCCACAGATATTAAAATAACGATTTATCCGACTTCATTTATAGTAAGAAGAATAGTAATTTCATAGAATAGTAAATTCATAGAAAAATTGAGGTAAACAGCGTGATAATAAAGTCAGTTCTGTTATAAATCATATGATCCATATTCGAAAAAAGTCAATGTTACAATTTTTAAATAAAATCAGATACATAATAAACGTTCAATATATAGTTGAACTACCCGTAAACTGCCGTGTCTTGTCTATATAACTCTAATTAATTATATTTTATTTAAGTGGACAATTTAATTGGAAATTTTTTGTTTTCAAATAAACGAAAAATCGAATACCATAAAAGTCCGAATAATTGGATACCCTAATAACAATATTAAATTATTGGAACATTGGCTAATATTAACAAATATTGAACTACTTGCCAAAAAATAAAAGAAAATTGTTCCTTCCAAATAGAGGTATTCGAATGACAGAACGAGCCGGTAAATCAGCCGAAAGCCACCGCCGCCGACCCATTTTGAACTGCGCCGCCGATAATTATAGTTCGGCTTGTAACTCTGGTCATTAAGGACGAGAATATCACCAACGAGCGACTGATACGCTGGCGAGACTTCTTCTCTACCCATCACCACTCAAACGTCGCATTTCTCATGGCCTGAAAACAGGCGCCAGCCAAGAAGAAAAATTTCCACTTCATCGCCTATCCTGCCAGAGATACGCACTATCAAACCTGAAGTATTCGAAAGCTCCTGGGCCCGATAACATACTTTCAGAGTTATTAAAATATGGTGCTGAACCCATCGCCGAAGCTCTGAAACCATAATCAGGAAAGTGTGAGAACAAGAGTCCATCCATCCATATCTCCAGTTGTAGAAACCATCAAAAGGGAAGAACAAGCAGGGTTCAGATCTGGGAAGATCGTGGGTTGATCATATTAACACAACTCGCATTATCATCGAGCAGCCCATCGAATTCAACAGCAATCTCCATCTTCTTTTTGTGGACTTCGAACGTGCCTTCGACACTGTTTCCCCACCGGCGCTCTGGAATGCTCTATGTTACAAGGGAATTCCGCCGAATATAGTTAATCTTATTCGCGAGCTATACACAGATGCAAAATCCAAAGTGTTACAAAGGCGAAGAAAGCCAATCATTCGAACTCAGGTCAGGCCTCAAAATAAATGCGAAAAAAACTGATGCGGATTGTTACTAGCAATACGACACCAAGGCCAATTGATCGAGGACGTAGATTCCTTCTCATATCTCGGCAGAACAATATGCAAAGACGGAGGCTCCAGCGCCGATATCACCGATAGAATTAACAAAGCTCGAACCGCATTTCACTCCTTGCACATAATATGGGGAGCTAACAACATATCCACCACTACAAAGTTAAATCTTTAACCCCAGTGTCAACTCGGTACTGCTATATGGTTGCTCTCTGTTCTTCGTCAACATTTATTTAATTTACTACTACTTTGTATTTTGTAAATTTTATAAATAAAGGAAAATATATATATATATATCATATACCAAACACTCTCACCAACTTTCATGTTATCAGTGGTCCACACCAGAAGCTTTGATGAACGTCTTTCGTGTGTGACCATATGATTACGCTAGTACCATTCGGGTTAAATATGGAGCGACATTTGTATATACAAATATATCTAAACCGATTTGAAACATGTTCACTAGAGATGTTTCTAATTATGATATGAGGTGCTGTTAAAATATGTGGTTTCTGGAAAGGAAAAGTCAAATCGGGTTCGAAAATTGTATATAAATCTAAACCGATTTTACCTATTTTCACAACAGATGCTTCCACTTGAAATATAAGGTGTTCTGCCAAATTTTATTAACATTTTTTAAATTATGTACAGTTGAACTTCGATTAACCGTGACTCTATTAACCGTGAAGCTGAGTGGTTGATTTTTTACCTCTATTAACCGTGATTTACCTCTATTATCCGTGATGCACATGTCCATGTGACTGCTTGTTTGTTTTTTTCGTATAATACACACACATCTCTGAGTGGTTGATTTTTTACCTCTATTATCCGTGATGCACATGTCCATGTGATAGTTTGTTGGTTTTTTTTTCGTATAATACACACACATCTCTCATATTAAAATTCGGTGATTCCCCTTTTTCATGAAAGTGTAATTTTCATATCAAATTTCATATTCATTCATCAGTGTGAAATTTGATCTGTCAAGACGTGTTTTCCTTACATCATGCCACCGTCAAAAACTAAATCCGCGAAAAGAGCAAGAAAGGTTCTTTCAATTAAAGAAAAAATGGAACTGATTAATGAATACTCAAAACGTAAAGTACCTTTTAAAATGTTGTCTGAAAAATATGGAGTTGGCATTCAAACTGTATCCGATTTAATAAAAAACAAAGATCGGATTTTAAAATTTTGCTCCGATACTGATTCAATGCTTGGCCTTAAACACAGATATATACTAAAAACATCCGAAAGTCCAAAAGTTGATTTCGCAACATATGAATGGTTTCGGCAAGAAAGATTTAAGGGAACTCCAATTTCAGGTAAATTAACTGAAATCGAGATATTGTATGAACTTAAACTGAAATTTGCTTCTGAACTTCATGCGAAATGATCGTCGAAAAATCAAAAATGTTCCATTTGAAGTTAAACATGAATTCAGAGTGCACTTATTCATTTGGTTGGTTGGATAAATTCAAAAAACGTCATGGAATCCGTCGACTGAAGTCTACGGAAGAAAAGGAGTGTGGTGATTATGAGTCTGCTACGATGTTTGTGGACGACTTGGATGAAATCATTAAAAACGAACAACTTACAACTGAACAGATCTACAATACAGACGAAACCAGTCTATTTTGGAGGTGTTTGCCTCAGAGTTCTTTGGCTAGTGGTAATGAATATTCTATTGAAGGGTACAAGGAATCCAAGGAGGGAATCACAGTGCTAGTTTGTTCAAATGCTGCAGGAACTCACAAGTGTAAATTGATGATAATAGGAAAAAGTGCCCATCCAAGAGCTTTAAAAAACGTTGAACACCTTCCTGTGATTTATAAATCTAATAAGAAAGCTTGGGCAACACAACAGCTATTTCTGGAGTGGTTTAATCAAAATTTTGTACCAGAAGCAAAGGAACATCAACGGCGCATCGGTCTCAAAAATAACTGTAAAATACTTTTACTATTAGACAACTGTCCAGCACACCCAGATGTAAATGCTATTATATCTGAAAACGTTACAGTAAAATATCTCCCACCAAATTGCACGTCCTTGATTCAGCCTATGGATCAAGGAGTAATTCGGAGCTTCAAATGTCACTACCGTAAACTGATCGTTCAAAAACTTGTTGGTGCTAATGACAGACGTGAGTTCGTTAAATCTTTGAATATTAAGATAGCTTTGTGAGCAGCCGCAGCTTCGTGGGACTCTGTAACTCCACAAGTTTTTAAAAGAGTTTGGAATAACTTACTATCTCATAATGAAGATGCTCCAAATAGCCTTGTTGAGATACAAACAGATATAACCATACCGTCTGGATGTACGATTGATGCTGTCGAAAAGTGGATGAAGACGAAATCGTAGACATGGTTACCCAAAGCCAAGAAGATGAGCTTGATTCAAATTCCTAGGAATCAGATGGAGGAAATGCGGACGAAACGCCTACATTGGCTCAGGCAATAGTATTTGTTAGGTTTTTTAGAAAACTTTAATTGTCCAAGTATTTCAGAACCAGATAAAATGCAAATATATCGCATACAAACTCATTTGTTGGAAGAACAATCAAAAGCTAAAAGCATAAGATAGACTTCCATAAAAGATTTTTTTAAATAAATGTATGTATTCCTAGAGATATGATAAGTTATTTATAGACGCAGATTTACACGTTTTTGTCAAAAATAAATAAAAATAATAAAATGTATACATGTAAAATTTTACCTCTTTTAACCGTGATTTTCGGTTATCCGTGATTAGCCCGGTCCCGAGTATCACGGTTAATCGAAGTTCAACTGTAGTTTCTAGAGCTGAAAAAATCAAACCAGGAGCGAAATTTGTATGGGAGCTATATCTAAATCTGAACCGATCTAGCCCAATTTCGCCATATATGTTTCTTGTTGAATTATAAGGTACTGTGCCAAATTTAAAGCCTGTCGAGTAAAAAATTTGTATGGGGCTATATCTAAATCTGAACCGGTTTACTTCAAATTAAATAGGATTTTTCATTGGGCGCCAAAACTCACTTGTTCCAATTTTTGTTAGGATCTGGCAATAATTGCGACCATTTCTTTTTAAAATTACTTTGTTTAACCAAACATCGCCTTCATTTGCTCGTCTGAAAATAAAG
Source organism: Polietes domitor (assembly GCA_947397865.1). NCBI lineage: Eukaryota > Metazoa > Arthropoda > Insecta > Diptera > Muscidae > Polietes > Polietes domitor. The sequence goes on along the minus strand of OX377618.1, from coordinate 243,768,631 downwards.
AAAACTGGAAAAAGTTGTTTTAAAGGCAAATGCGAAATTTAGAACCTCGAAAATCGTACGGTTATCAGCACATGGCCGAAAAGCACAATTATGTACCGATTGCAAAGATGATAATGTGTATACTTTATACTAGATATTGTGAGTGCAATTGGTTGTTTCGTGGCAACTTTTGGAATTTCCCATTTATATATTTCTTTCATTTGTCTGACATATGTCATGTACAGTCATACACAAAACATCGGTACAAAGGTTTTGTCAGATCAAAAAAACCTAACACGACTTTGTTAAAAGCAAAATAAGATCGCTTCTGTTTCTTAGGCAAAATGTTATCCAAAAATAGAGTCAGAAACAGATATAAACATTCAAATGCTTATGGTATACATATATAGAAAACAATGTCTTGGAGAAGAACAAATAATTTAACACCAACTTTTTGGACTTTCCAGACTTTGTATTATTCGTCTGGCACATGTGTGGTATTTACCCAAAACTACGTACGCATATGACAATTGCATTGTTTTCACCTTTATCGAGCCAGATATACCTCTTCGACGACTTGGCTATAAAAGAAGTCGTCTTTCACGATGAATTTAACAGTTTCCATCTGAAGACTTTTCGGTGAACCTAATCAATTTGAAAAAATGAAACTTTTCGTCGTTGCCGCCATTTTGGCCTTGGCTCTATTCGCTGGCCAATGCCGTGCTGAGAAGAGTGTGGAGGAAAAAAAGGAGGAGTACATCAACTCAGTCGTCGCTGAAGCTGAGGTAAGTTCAATTAATCAATATAATCGTAGTATCTACCTATTTTAAAAATTATTACGTAAATTCTGCGTCAAACAGAAGTGAAGTTTTTAATAGATTTTTTTCTTGATTTCTCCGAATTTTTCTGAAACTTTAGGAATTATGTTTAAACTATGTTTTAAGTGTTTTAGAACAATATTCTCAAATAGAATATACACACATTTTAATTAGGAATTTGTTTTAAATGTCCTTTTCGTTTTAATTTGGAGATAATAATGGTTATAATTTCGTTTTTGAAAAGTATAAAAATCATAAATTTCAAGTGCCAACTTCAGAATTTTTTCTTAATACAATTACGAGTATAAACTAGTTTTAAAAGAAGATTGTTTCATTTCATTTTGTCCAAAAAGTCACATTGTGTATGAGGGTATTATTTATATATTTCGTTATTTTAAGTTAAGAAACAGAATGAATGACGGTTATTAGGTGTTCGTCGCACAGTGGTTCATAACACTGTCCAACAAATTAAGACTTTTTGTATTGGACCCTATAATTCGGAAGGGGCATCTTTGAAGAATAAACTAATAATTCAGCTGGTCCGTGTTTCTTTTACAGTGGGTCAAAGTTTTAATTCTTTGGTCGAATGGAGCATTTTAAAACATATACTGCATTCAGATATATTCCCAAAATCTACTTTTTCCGGATTTTACATGTCAAACTCCATATAAAAATCCCAAAATCCGGAATAAGTGGATTTTGGGTATATTTCCGTTCATATGGTTTGACGAATTTTTTGAAGCAATACAAAATGTTTAGTTTTCATCAATTACCGTACTTATAGAATCTTTCGATAGGGTAATACATTTTTGGACAGTATGTGTGTAGAAAGCTTCTAGCTTTCATAACCCGATGTATCTAAACAATAATAATATATCCTAAAATCTTTTAAAATTTATTTTTTTTTTGTTTCCTTCTGCTAGAAAAATGTCAGCCCCGAATGCTTTAAGAGCATCAGAGTTGGTCTATTGGAAGCACTGAAGGAAACCGCTGACAAATATTTGACTAAAATCGAAAACGGAGAGGCCTTTTACGCCAAAGAAGGAAAGAAATATAATTTCTGGCGCTCCATAAAACATTCGCTGGTATCAAAACGTTTGGTATGTATCTAATAAATAAATATTAAAATATTAATTAAAATAATATATAAAATACTTCTCTTTTGATAAACTTAGGTTAAAGAAGGCAAAGGTTGCATTGAAGAGGTGGAAAAAACCGTCACGAAATCATTGAGTAAAATAATGGACAAGGGCATCGACTGGTTCAAGGGTTTATTCAAGGGATAAGTTTATGAATTGAAATAAAACCAAGCAACCGAGCATTATAAACAATGAGTTTTATTTCATCAAGACATCTACGATTGAGAATCTAAGATTAAAAATTGTATTAATAGTTGCTGGGATTGCAAATGGACGAAATCAGCCCAGAGGGAAACATTTTTCCTAACAAGGAGTGAAAATACCCTTATTTTATCTGATTACCTTTATTTTCATTGGAAATTTGGTACATATGTATGTTAGGCTGGTTCGCGGTCCATACAAATGGAAAAACAATTTCCAGTCACCCCACGAAAATAAAGTTTGGATTGTTTAACTATGTTTTGCAAAATATTTGGTTCTTAGCTCACAGGCTAAACGCTCCTGAAAACATCCCTAAAAATTATGGTTTTCCCGTGTAATTTGTTTAGCGTAGTATTTTTGTCAATTTTTTCTGAATTAATAGACTCTTGGAAGCGCTTTAAATATAAATTTCGATTCCTGTCTTAAAGTACCTTAGTCTATATATATAAAAGAGAGTGGCGTTAGTTACTACGCTTATAACTCAAGAACGTATGAACTGACTTCGATGATTCGCACCAATTCGGATTGGTCGCCTGCCAAACAAGAAGAATACCGAAGAAAATTCCCGAAATATCCCCGATTTGTATGGAGTGATTTTACGTTGTCATCTTCATGATAGATTACGTTTTTGTTTACGGTGCATTGACGTTGATGATTTACGGTTGATGATTCCGAGAAACGGATCTCCAATTTGGCTAACGATAATTTAACTAACGATATCCGACTGTTACACATTTGGCAGTGCATCTGGAGAACCGTCAACGAGTTTATTTCACTGCAACAAATGCTGCAAAACGTGCTCAAAACCCACCAGCGTCAACATTGAGCAGTTTCTTCTCGAAAATTTAACGTCGAATGCAAGGCGATGTAGTTCCTGGTCATTCGGTCTTCGTTCTACTGAAGCTTTTGGCCGTATTTATACAGTTCATCCAAAGAATGATGAATGCTTTTACTTGCGACTCATCATTTGAGTCACTTCGAAATAGCCATGGGGTAGTGTTGCCAACATTTCGTACTGCGTGTCAGGAGCTCAATTTGCTTGAAAACTACTACTACCTAATTTTGAGTAAAATCCATACTCCAATTTAGTTTAACAATTTTACTCCAATTTAGGTAAAATTTCCTTACAAGAATGAAAATTAAATAGATATGAGGACACTTTCCTTATTTAAAAGCCAGAAGAAATAGTACATATACTCAAAATAGGGTAGTAAATTTACTTAAAAACATTTTTTAGATCTAGTAAAAACTTCTTACAATTAAGTATATTCATAATTGTGCGGAAGAAAATTTACTAGCTTTTAAAAAAGAAAATAATGAGGAAATTTTTTGAATGGAAAAATTCCATTTAGGAAGTTTTTACTTAAAAATATGTTTATTACTTCAAATAAAGTAAATAAAGAGTGATTTTTTTGAGGTTAGGATTTTCATGCATTAGTATTTGACAGATCACGTGGGATTTCAGACATGGTGTCAAAGAGAAAGATGCTCAGTATGCTTTGACATTTCATCATGAATAGACTTACTAACGAGCAACGCTTGCAAATCATTGAATTTTATTATCAAAATGCGTGCTCTGTTAAGAAAGTTCAGAAAGAAAGAAATTGTGTTCAGCGACGAAGCTCATTTTTGGCTCAATGGGTACGTAAATAGGCAGAATTGTCGATTTTGGAGTGAATATCAGCCAGAAGCATTGCAAGAGCTACCAATGCATCCAGAAAAAGTCACAGTTTGGTGCGGTTTATGGGCTGGTGGCATCATTGGACCGTACTTCTTCAAAGATGATGCGAATCGTAACGTAACTGTGAATGGTGAGCGCTACCGTGAGATGATATCCAACTTTTTTTTGCCCAAAATGGAAGAACTGAACTTGGTTGACATGTGGTTTCAACAAGATGGCGCTACATGCCACACAGCTCGCGATTCTATGGCCATTTTGAGGGAAAACTTCGGAGAACAATTCATCTCAAGAAATGGACCGGTAAGTTGGCCACCAAGATCATGCGATTTGACGCCTTTAGACTATTTTTTGTGGGGCTACGTCAAGTCTAAAGTCTACAGAAATAAGCCAGCAACTATTCCAGCTTTGGAAGACAACATTTCCGAAGAAATTCGGGCTATTCCGGCCGAAATGCTCGAAAAAGTTGCCCAAAATTGGACTTTCCGAATGGACCACCTAAGACGCAGCCGCGGTCAACATTTAAATGAAATTATCTTCAAAAAGTAAATGTCATGGACCAATCTAACGTTTCAAATAAAGAACCGATGAGATTTTGCAAATTTTATGCGTTTTTTTTTTTTTAAAAAAGTTATCAAGCTCTTAAAAAATCACCCTTTACATGTACTTAAATTTATACCATGTTCCTCATACATTCAAGCATAAATTAACTTATAAAAAATACATCAGTGAGTTTAGAAAAATACATGAATAGTAGTCTAAGAAGCAATTCTTGCTTGTTAGCCAAGACTTTCTTCATAAGTACTTCAAATATTACTCTAAACAATCACTGCGAAGGCGCCTACCTAGCCTCCGCAGCAGTCATGGTGAAATAACTCAACTCTTTATGGTATGAGTAAAATGAAACGTTTGAGAACTATACCATGTTGTCATTTTTTATATGAGTGTTGCATACTCTGAAGCGAAATAATTTATTTCAATTATCAGGTAAAGTCGTAGTCAGATTGAATACAATTTTACTTGGTTTAAGGAAAATTTTAATCAGGCTGAGTACAAATTTACTTGGTTTAAGGAAAATTTTCCTCAGATTGAGAATAAATTTACTTGGTATGAGTAACAATTTACTTGGATTGAGGAAACAAATCGGAATATTTTCCTCAGTTTGAGTATAAATTTACTTGATTTGAGTAAAATTTCTTAAAAATTTTCCTCAGATTAAGTAAAGATTTACTTGATTTGAAGAAAAATGTTCCTCAGTTTGATTAAATTTTACTTGCTTTGAGGAAAAGTTGAACTGGAATCAAGTTCAAACCATGTTCTATTTTTAAGGAAATGTTTGTATTTGGTGTGAGAAATTATTGCCTTAGCGCTATACGAATTCATTTTTCCTCAATCTGAGTACATATTTACTTAATCCGTGACATACTTTTTTCTGAGTGTATACGCATTGGGATACGACAATCGCCGAAGCAACTGTTTCTGCATTCCCAAGTAAAATAATAATAATAATAGGCGTATTATTTGCGATCATTATTGCCACATCTTTTCCATATAATCCACGTGAATTATGGGACAAGTACAAGTATGACATGTCAGAAGACATTTTGCATCAAGTTCGTGTCCATTCGGAGAATCCCCACATTGAGATGAATGAATAGATGCACAACAAGGCTTTGGTTTTGATAGAAGGCACGAGTTACCTCATGTGCAGCAGTTTGTTAGTCAGGTTAGGAATGTCATTGCCAGATCGTCGGCCATACGACCCTTTCGAACTAGAATTTCAGCGTGAACGTGAATGCGACACAAACGCATTAAGCCAATATGTTCCAACAATAATAAATAAACTCATGAGCAATGTGATTCACCGAAGAAACTAAAAGAAAAGTTCAAAGGTGAGGCTGTTCTCATTCCGAGAATTCCAATGATTCCAACCGATATGCCATACGAGTTTAAACGAATCGAATTTCCAATTCGTCTCGCATTCGACAATACAATTTAAAATCGACACCATCCAGCAAATATTAAAAAAAGCAATTGCAATGGACAATTAACCACAGATTTTCTGCAATTTTAAATGACGTAGGACATCGTCTGTGAGACGAAGTTCGCCGGATCCACTATAATGATTAACACTAACATTCCCTTAATTATGCATATACTTTTTATCATTTAATAGTTCATATACTATTCACATTTTTTTGGTACTAAGTGTGAATTACCTGCACCGATCAATAAATAAAATTTGAAGACAAAACAACGTTTGCCGGGTCAGCTAGTATTTTATTAACATAAATAACTGCAATCAATACATTTCGAATGATGCCTATATGATGAACATCAGAAGGAAATTGACGCCGCAGCGCTCATTTTTGTAAAAGGAGTTTGAAAATGTTGGCTCTGAAAATCCATCTACTGTATTATATTATTTCACAAAAAGGGAGTGATTTTTCGTCTGATATTCATAATTTAATTCAAAAGAATCAATCTAAACGTCCGATAATACGACCTAGGAGCTACTGAATGTCATGGTTCTAGCTACAGCTAAGCCAAATTTAATCCCATTTAGATCCTGATGGTACGAATATCGAAAGATCTCTTTATTTTTCGCGTCACCACAGACAGAGAAGTGTACACACCCAATTTCTTTATTGTAGCTGCATTCGTTTCGTTGGTACCATTTTTATCAACATTCGCTTCATTTTCCGCCTAAAAGTACTTTTAATATCGCATCTTCACAGTCAGATGATTGTACACACCGAATTTAATGATTACAACTTCAGCGGTTTGGTTGGTACCATTTTTATCCCTCTTTTCCAATTGTATCCCTTAAAAGTACGAATTTTGAAAAAATCCCTCTATTTTAAGTATCAACACAATTAGAGGGATTTACATTCAAAAATTCACATTTCTATCATTGGTACCATTTTTACAACTGTTTGTTCCATTTCGCCCGCTAAATCTTGTATTAACTTTTTAGTGATTTTACGCTACAAGTGGAAAGTATGCAACAAATGTCAAGTGCATATAAAGCAGAAAATTAAAAAAATTGCTTAAATATTCTAAATATTAGGAGGTACTTGTTAGACAAAATTTTTTTTCCTCTGGGCCGATTTCGCCCACTTTCAATCCCAGCAGATCTGCAACCATAAGACACATTTATGGAAAATTTGAACCACCTAACTCATTTAGTTCGACGGATATCGTGCTTTCAACAGACAGACATGGCTAGATCGTCTTAGAATATATACTTTATCGTCCACGACCCAGAATATATATACTTTATGAAGTCTCCGATGAATATTTCGAGGTGTTACAAACGGAATGGCAAAGTGAATATACCCCCATCCTTAGGTGGAGGGTATAAAAAATGACACTGGAAAAAGATAATTATGGGGGGTGTTTTCAAGAGCGTTTAGTTCACAGGCGGGGGTGATCGCGACAATTTATTCGCGTGACCCATCCTAATGTATGTATATTAATCATGTAATGTGAGATGGGATAAGAATGGTGTCAATCAAATAATAATAGTTAGAAATTAGGTGTGTTCATTAGGGCTGGTCAATTTGTATTGGTGGACAAAAATGTACATGGCGTCGGGCAAAAATGAAATCTAAGAATCTACTTCAAATTCTAAGACGATCTAGCCATTTCCGTCTGTCTGTGGAAAGCCGGCTACAGGTCGTAAACTAGGTTGATAAAAATTGCAAACGTCAAAATCGATCAAGGATTAAAGATTTCCCCCATACTAGGACTAAAGGAAGATAGAGTCTACGCATAATGACTACTCTAAATGTGTTCAAATGACATTCCACAGATATTGTAATCCAATAATATCTCAATACAACATTTCAAGTCATAATTTGTATATTTTGTATTTGTATTTTTGTAGGAAATGCTTGATTTAGGTGCTTTGTTTGACTACAAGTTAACTTGCCTAAGTCATCTAAATTATATTATCCCTAAGGCTTATTCAGTTATGTATTTCATACGTACAAACACTGCTGAATTCTCAAATCCTTATGCGAAAATGGTTTTATATTGCTCTTTTGTTCGATCAAAAATTGAATATGCTTCTTTCATTTGGAGCTTCAAAATGCTTCAGTGCATAGTAATCGTGTTGAGAAAGTTCAGAAGTTTGCTTTAAACTCTTTAAACTTTTCTGCAACAATTCCATCATACGAAAGTAGATGTTTACTTCTATCTTTGATATAGCTTCACTGGTGTTTTTTACATGGTATTATAATTGCCACTGTGGATTGTCCAGATCTACTTTATCCCATTCAGTTTAGTGCGTCGTCCCGATCTTTGAGACATTACTACCCTTTTCATATTGATAGACATTTTTCTAATTATGCTTCTAATGAATTCTTAATTAAATCTATGAAACTTTATAATACTATTTGTGAGTTTGTAGATTTTACTATTTCTAGTCTCTTTAAAAATTGTTAAATAATATAATTAATTAAATATATTATTGTTATAAGTAAATATTGCTGGTCTGTAAGGAGTTATTTCCATAGACTTAATAAATGAAATGAAAAACATATCGTTTACAAGCGTTATTTTCTGTTTTATAAGAGCGAGAATGATAAAACTTGGTGTGAAAGATATTGAAGCTAAAATATTTTTTTTTTGGAAAAGTGGGCGAAGCCACGCCCATTTTTTAAATAAAATGCATCAACAGCCCAGCAAACTTTGAATTAAATTGGTTCAGATTTAGATGAAGCTCCCATATATAGATTTTTACTTTATTTATTTTTTTAGATTTTTATTTGAGTAAACCATTTTTATTTCTGTCTTTGAGGTATTGTTTTAATATGCAGGAATTCGTGTAATGTTATACTAACTCAATTTAATGTGATCTCAAAGTTGCAGTCGATTTCCGCACATGGTTTCTTAGAGAAATGTTATTAGAATTTCTTGCAGATAACGTTTTTGCCTGACGTTTTGTTGAAATAAAAATCGACATACCATTGTGTACATTCCTATAATTTCGAAGACACTTATATTATTAAATGCGTACAAATTCGTAAGGGAACAGCACACATCAGAAGCTGAAATCTTGAAATAGATTATCCATAGATTTGTTCATATATAAATTGGTTTCCGCGTTAGAATGTTAGCTATTTTAAAATGTAACAAACTATTTTTTCCAATTTTTTCTTATTTTTAATGAATTTGTTGGGTCTGTTTATTGGATTTTTTTAATAAATTTAAAGACCACTCCCGTTCTGTTTCAATGTGGTGCAATCTCTTAAAAATTCACCTTTTAATACACCTCACTTTAGTGTTTAATAGGTTGGCAACTACGAAACAAAATACAATCAGGAAATCACAGCATACCTTTAGGCTGTACTTTAAAACGGCCACACAGTAATGGCAAAATTTTTTTTAAGACTGGCGGCTGTTTTTCTTTAAGACTGGATATCTATGCTGCGATAACAAAAATCTAAATAAAAAGTTAAAATATCACTCAAAATAAAAAATTCTTTTTTAAAATTGTCGCCAAAAGCAATGTCAATGTGTGTGTGAAAACAAATTTTGAAAAAATAATTTTGTGTTAAAAATGTTTGACTTAGCCTGGATAATTATACAGTGTAAGTCAAAATGATGGATATCGAGGCTAAGTCCAATAAAGTCGACACAAAATGTTTTTTTGAAAATTTCTTTTGATACATATATTTATATTGTAGTTGGCGAACATGTGAAAAAATATTTTTTTATTTTGAACGAAAAATTAAAGTTTTTGTTATCGCAGCTTGTTATCCCGGCTTAAAGAAAAACAGCCCTTACATAAGCAGAGTTCACGATGATGTATTTGTTTCTGTATTTTTGATAAATTTTATATTTATAGTACATTTATAGAACATATGTTTACAAAAACAAATTTTATTAGTTTTGAAATACAAAATACATTGTATTTTGAAATCCTATTGTATTTTGTGTTGTATATCTCCATTTTATGTACAGAATTCATCACAAATATATCGGATAGTGATCTACGCTATAGTAAATAATGAAACCGAATATTAAACCCAAAAAATTTCAGTCGTTTGAACCGTTTCCAAACCGAATAATTGTATACCTTCCAGTGGAGTATTATGTCTTTGAATTTGGATGTAACACCCAAAAGGAAACAAGATAGGCCCATCGATTGTTATACAAATCGGCTTAGAATCACTTCCTGACTCGATTTACCAATATCAGTCTGTCCGTCCGTCCATATATTCTTGTAATCAAAGTATAGGTCGCAATTATTGTGTGAACCAATCGAAAATTGGCACAAGTAAGTTTTCCGGGCCAAGCACAAACAATTTAATTTAAAGCAAATCAGTTCAGACTTAGATATAACCCCCATATTTGCACCTTATTTTATAATTCAACTAGAAACAGCCATGGTAAAAGTCGTTCAGATCGGTTCAGATTTAGATATAGCTCCCATATAAATGTAGCTCTCGAATTGAAAAATTTGGCAAAGTTCTTTATAATTTAACTAGAAACATCTACGGTGAAAGTAGATCAGATCGGTTCAGTTTGAAATATAGCTCCCATACAAATTTAGTTTTCGAATTGAATCTTCCCGCTCTAGGGACCACATATTTTAACCGAATTTCTTCTTTTCTTATAATTCAAGTAGAAATATCTATGGTGAACGTGATTCAGATCGGTCCAGATTTACATGTAGCTCCCATACTCTGGATTTGGCTTTTTCCGCTCTAGAGATCACATATTTTAAACGATTTTCTTCAAATTTGGCGTAGTACCTTATAATTCAACCAGAAACATCTACGGTGAAAATGATTCAGGTTGGTTCAGATTTATATATAGCTCCCATACAAATTTCGCTTGTCCCGCTCAAGAGACCACATATGTGCCAGTTAGAATGATAGTGGTCTAAGTCAAAAATCAAAAAAATATATATATGCCAATTTTTCTCTTTACTTTCATCAGATCACTAATTTAAGAACTTTTATTTTTGACATTTATAAAAAATGTACCGTTACAATGACATTTATCATTTTATGCAAACCAAAATTGTGTTTAGCGTTAGTTTGAAAGTGGTCTAATTCGCACTATATATATTTGAATAAAATATAGAATGAAAAATATTTGAAAAGTAAATAATAATTTACATTTTTTTTTAAATAAATTATTTTGTGTTTTCTTTAATTTTTTGTAAGAAAATATTACTTTTTCGATTAAATAATTGTTTTTTTTTTCAATTTTGAAAACAATGAAAGCACATCCTCTGAAAGTAGTGGTTCCATTAGAGTTGCCAACGTTGTCGATTTTTTATAAAAGTTCGATATAATAGTAGCATATTCTTAGAAAAAATGCTGTGCTTCGATGAAAAAAACAAACATAAACCATTGCATATCTCAAAATTGATAAAGTGTGAATTAGACCACTACCATACTAACTGCTACATTTGTAGTACATGTGTTTACAAAAAAGAATTACATTACTTTTGAAATGCAATGATGTGTCAAAATTAATGCTGAAGCCCTATTGTATTTTGTGTTGTATATCTCGGTTTGATATTAAAATGTTATATTTTTACTCAAAATAAAAAAATCACATTGTTGCCAACTACAATATAAATATTTTTATCAAACTAAATTTCCAAAAACAAATATTTTATCTTGACTTTTTTGGACTTAGCCGTAAATCGATAACCGTAAATTTAACTTACACCAGATAATTATGCAGGCTCACTCAGTCCACCATTTCTAACACAAAATTATTTTCTTTTTTTCAAAATTTGTTTCACACACACACATTGATATTGCAGTTGGCGACAATTTAAAAAATGTTTTTTATACCCTCCACCTCGAGGATGGGGGTATACTAACTTTGTCATTCCGTTTGTAACAACTTGAAATATCGACCTGAGACCCTATAAAGTATATATTTTCTTGATCGTCATAAAATTCTAAGACGACCAAGCCATGTCCGTCTGTTGAAAGCATCTAAACGAAAGGAGCTGGACGTCCAAATTTACAATAAATGCGTATTATAGTCGTAGATCGGTTGGGATTGAAACTGGGCGAAATCGGCCCAGAGAAAAAATTTCTCTCACAAGGACTATAAATACCAATTTAGAGTATTTATGCATATTTTTTCAATATATCTGTTTGTACTTACTTGATATCCTTGATTCCTTCTATAACAAAAACGTACACCATAAAGTGATTTTATGCGTAGGGGTGAAATGGGCAAAAAGGGATAAAAATGGTACATATTAAACGACAGCAGCTAGAAACACGAAATACGGTGTGTACATTCCTCTAATTGAGTAGATACATAATATAAACGTATTTTTCCAAATTCGTACTTTTAAGGGGTAAAATAGGAACAGAGGGATAAAATTTTACCAACCAAATGGATGTACATATAATAATGAAATTCGGTGTATATATTCCTATGATTGATAAGACACAAAAAATAACAGGGTTTTTCCAAATTCGTACTTTTAAGGGATACAATGGGTACAGAGGGATAAAAATAGTACCAACTAAACGACTACAGCTAGAATGATGAAATTCGGTGTGTACATTCCTCTGATTGCATAGACGTTAAATAAAAATGTGTTTCCTAATTCGGACTTTTTACTTTTACGGCAACTATGTACGTGAGACAATGTATTTTAAAAATTTGTACTTTTGGATTTAAAATAGAATGGAAATACAACCAACTATAATACTCACTATCTACCAATATTTGTGGTATTTAAGCTTTTTGAAAATATAAATATAAGAATATTTATTTTTTGAATTGACTTGAAGTATTAATTCGATATGTAAATGTATAGGTAGCCTTGAGTTATAAGTGTGGTTTGAAATAATACAAATATTTTATTTATTTATTAAATTATTTTTTTAATATTTGTATTTGTTTTGGTTCGGCTATATTAAAAATATATTTTCTGTAATACTACTGCACTTTTACGAAAATCGACAGCCTCTGTGGAATGCAATCCATGATGGAGGGTATATAATGTTCGGGCCGACCGAACTTAACGGCGTTTTTACTTGTTTTTATTTTGAACGGCGCTTTAACTTTTTATTTAAGTTTTTATTATCACAGCTTAGTTAACCAGTTTTAAAGAAAAACTGACTATGTAATATATATGGGAAAATCTACAAAATAGTCCGATTTCAATTTTGAAAAATTAAAAATTTCAAATTAGAGGCACACGTTTTATTTTAGCGTCAACTTGTTAAAAATACATTAAATATAAATAATGTGCTCGCGTGCATCATTTTTTTCAAGTGCTGAAGAAGTTATAATCGGATTGTCCCTTTTGGTTCTATTGCAAGTTTAGCGTCATGTTTTATTTTAGCGTCAACTTGTTAAAAATACATTAAATATAAATAATGTGCTCGCGTGCATCATTTTTTTCAAGTGCTGAGAAGTTATAATCGGATTGTCCCTTTTGGTTCTATTGCAAGTTAAGCCTGAAAACCCTATGAAAATCAACAAAATTTAACCTAAAATGGCTCTCGGTACCAAAATAATAATTCGATCTATTTAGCACTTACACACATTATTAGTAGTACCCATATTCACCGATCACACAGGGTTGCCACCAGTTATTTTTCAAACTGCGGATGTGCTCTTCAAAAAATATGAAATTTCATGATCTGCACGCATCGACCTGATGATGTTCGTACTGTCATAATCTCCTTGTCGCTGAAGGCACACCAAATCGTCCGGTCGCCTTTGTTAGTATCTCTGTCGTTTATAATCCAATATTAAAAAATTTGCAATTACGTTCACGCTGAAAGCGCAAAAAAAAAAATTGTATCAATTTTCGTTTTATGCAAAAACAGAGTGACAGATTTTGAAGAGCTACCATTTATTCCTCAGTGATGGCACACGGCCCTTTCAACATATAGAAGATTCCGCAACATCATTACTATCATCCACAAAAAGATCAGAATGATTTTCTCTTATGCTGAAAAAGTTATAGCCAAAAGAGTTGAACAACTCCCGAAAGTTACAAGCAAAAATAGGGTAAATTAGGGTAGACCTTAGCTCAGTAGACTACATTAAACGCATAATTTTAAAACTTTAGGATGTTGGCGAGGTTAAACTCGTCGTTTTGAAAATTATGACACTCTCAGAAATATTATATATTGCTCTTAAAGCGGTTAGAAGCCTGAGTGACATGGAATCGTACTATACCGTAGATTTGCCCATATATATATTTATATAAAGGGTGATTTTTTAAGAGCTTGATAACTTTTTTTTTTTAAAAACGCATAAAATTTGCAAAATCTCATCGGTTCTTTATTTGAAACGTTAGATTGGTCCATGACATTTACTTTTTGAAGATAATTTCATTTAAATGTTGACCGCGGCTGCGTCTTAGGTGGTCCATCCGCTTAGTCCAATTTTGGCATTTCCACGTTTTTGAGTAACAGAGACCCAATTGGTGCGAACGGCGACGAATCGAAAATTGGTGGTCATCATTAACACTGGCCGATACAGCTGCGATATTTTCTTCAGTTCGCACTCTACGTAAGCGTGTTGGTGGTTTAATGTCCAACAATGTAAATTTGGTGCGAAATTTAGTCACAATAGCCCGAATAGCCGCTTCAGTGGGTCGATTAAACTGACCATAAAATGGAAGCGCGCAATGAACTTTCTTAACAGAGCACGCATTTTGATAATAAAATTCAATAATTTGCAAGCGTTGTTCGTTTGTAAGACGATTCATGATGAAATGTCAAAGCATACTGAGCATCTTTCTCTTTGACACCATGTCTGAAATCCCACGTGATCTGTCAAATACTAATGCATGAAAATCCTAACCTCAAAAAAATCACTCTTTATAAGATATGTTGATTTTTTTTCCTACTGTTATACCAATATATGGTATTTACAAACACCATCTCCTTTATATGTTTACAAATACGTCGTGACACAGTGAGTTTCAAAAATTAATACTTGAAACAATCAGCAACTGTTCAGCAGTACAGAGACCACTAAACATTCACATATTGAAGATATTTTGATATTATTATAAATAATACACATGCACTTTCTGCTTCTGATATACTATTTGTATCCAATATTATTGTCTAATGTAATAAAGTGTTACACAATTTTAATAAATATTATGTAATGAAATAAGCCAACTTGCCTATCCAATGCCTTGCGTCAACATTTGTATGAATTCTCGTTTATAATAAAAAACAAAACATTTACTAAAATATAAATTTTATCAAAAATACAAGACCAAATACAATTCTCTTCTCTTCATTTTCTTCTCTTTTTAAGAATTTTTTGCGATTTTGTTTTTGCTTAATCAACCAGAATTTCAGTGAAAAGTCTTCAGAATTATAATTTTTCAGTAGTTTATAAACACAAGGTTTAAATAAATAGCCCTTGTTTTTTTCGTTCGCCATTTTAAATTAAAAAATTATGGTTTTTTCTTTAGGATGTTGGCAATTAAAAAAAAAAACAAAATATTTTTTTTCTATTTTAAATGGACTTTTTGTGCCAGCAAAAATGATTTTTTTTTCGAAAAAATCTATGTATTCTCAATTTTTAGCTGCCTTTTCCTAAACCACATAAACCCGCAACATGTTTAGCCATCATAATTACCTTTTGGACCTATATTCCCAAATGGAGAATACAATTATTAAAAGTACCTTCAATAAAAATGAGTAAAAAGTTAATAAAATTGTTGTACACAAAATTTCTGGGACACAAAATGTTTATTTTTTCATCCATAGTGTTATTGTCTCCATTGGTTATGTTGGCCTCCTGTTCCCCCTTCATGACAAGACAATGACGTTCATTCTCATCTCTTGTTTGTTATTGCTGTTTATTATTATTTTGTTTATCTTGTAATCCCTTTTGAACCTATTGACAATAATCACAGTCACAGAGTACAGAGTAGACTATTTTTAAGATAAGCTAAGAAAGAGAACACACATGGACCAAATGATATTTGTCAAGATTAATGTTATATTTATTGTGTATAATTTTATTGTCGGATCTATGAAAGGTAAGTTGGAGGTCGTCTGATGTGAATGTGAAACCAGAAACAAAGGCCAGTAATTGATGTCATTGTCAATCAGCTTTAGATGCGCCTCCACCAGTCTATCATTACTATCAGACCACCAGATTTACCATGCAAAAGGAATGGCCACCCAAGCAGCAGGGTGACCTACCAGAAAGCAGCATAAGTTCCTCACATGCGGTGGTGGCGGCGGCTGCGACTGCAGCGACGGCAGTGTCAGCCGTTGCTGGTGGTGATCATAACCATCATCATAATCATTTGGCAGCGGCGCCAACTCTGCCCCAACCAGCTGCTTTTTATATAGCGCCCATGGCGGTATCGATTTTAAAACCTCCAGTGCCCAGTACATTGTCAACGGGCGCAACTCATAAACCGTTTTCTGGTGCTGCCACGAAAACGTCACAAGTCTTCTTGAAGCCGCTGCCGCCGCCGCCAACGTCACCCGCATCATCAGTGTTTCCCAATAAATTACCCTCGGATATCGAAGACAGCTCCAGCAACAATTTGACACCTCTGAATCCTGCACCAATGCTGAAGCCAAATCCATTTGTCAATCATCAGGGCCAACAAATACAATTTGCCACTAAGAGCGGTGGTGGAGGTGCGAGCAGCAGCAGCGGCGGCAGCAGTAGCTTCACCAAATTCAATGGACCTCAACGCCGGGAGGAGGGTTCATTTTGTCGGCGCAGTTTTGATGGACGCAGTGGTTATTGCATTTTGGCCTATCAGTGCTTGCATGTCATACGTGAATATCGGGTACACGGCACGAAAATCGATATTTGTACATACCGTCGCAATATACCGGTCATATGCTGTCCCTTGGCCGACAAGCATATTGACGACCAGCGGATAAGTGCACAAAGTAAGGTGGGAGAGTATGTTAGAGTTGATTTCGGTCGAACAAAGATTGAGTAAATTGTTCGTCAGTTTGATGAAATATTGGGTACGAAAATTAACGTGGTTTGAGGAAAAAAATATTAAAAATTTCGCCATTTTGAATAAATTATACACATACATATGTGTCTTTCATATTATTATAATTTGTATACCCTCCACTTCCAGGATGGAGCTTTATTCACTTTGTTATTCCTTTTATGACATCTTCAAATATTCAACGGAGACCCCATAAAGTATATATATTCTGGGTCGTGGTAAAATTCTAAGACGATCTAGCTATGTCCGTCTGTTGAAAGCACGCTAGCTTTTGAACGAAATGAGCTAGGAGGTTGAACTGTTTCGTAAATGTGTCTTATGGTTGCAGGTCGGTAGGGATTGAAAGTGGGAAAAAATGTTTCCCTAACAATGACTGAAAATACCTCTAACAAAAATTTCTGATTTTCATACAATTGCTTGCTCTAGTAACGTAAAGTAAAGTAGTAAAGATTTAGCGGGTGAAATTGAACAAAAGGGATACAAATTGTACCACTGATACGACAACAGCTAGAAACATGAAATTCGGTGTAGATACATAAAATAGAGAGATTTTTCGAAAATTGTACTTTTAAGGGATACAATTGGAAAATATAGTTAAAAATGGTACCAACCAAACCGCTGAAGATAAACTCATGAAATTCGGTGTATGCATTTATCTGACTGTGTAGATGTGAAACATAAAGGATTTTTTCGAAATTTGTACTTTTAGGCGGAAAATGGGGCGAAAGGGATAAAAATGGTGCCAATCAAACGGTTGCAGTTAGAATAGTGAAATTCGGCGACACGAAAATTAAATATATCTTTCGATATTCGTACCTTTATGATCAAAAATGGATACAATTGGTACCACGCAAACGGCTGTAGCTAGAATCATGAAATTCAATGGTTACACTCGTCTGTCTTCGCAGACACGCACAATATGAGTTTTTCTCCAAAATCGTACTTTTAGGGTCAAAATTAAAAAAAATGATAAAAGTGGTACCAAGCAATCGAATGTACCTAGAATCATGAAATTAGATGTGTTCTTTCCATTATGGACTCGAAACATAACGGATCTTTCAAATTTGTACTTTGCTTATCAAGATGATCCAGTTACTCTGTTTGTGGGTGAATCAAGAAATTGCAAATGGGAGAAATCGGCCCTGAGGGTAAATGTTTCTCTCTAATGACGACTGACAATACACCTAATATTTAGAGTACATTTTTGAATGTTTTTTGATAACAATGCAGTGTTATATATCTGGCTCAAGACCATTTTGCATCTATATGTAATATATTTAAAACAAATGAGCGTTGGCACGACAGAAGTATTGCTGGGTAACTATACCTGCATATACACATACTTACATATGCAACTCAATGAGATGCTTGTAAGATGGCATGTGTACTTTATTACTTGGTGCGATTTTTTAAACGCAAATTCGGCAAGTGAGTTGTGCTTCTCGTTCGTTTGTGAGAATCATTTCCTTATAGAGGCTGGGTTTGATGTTGAAAAGTCGCTCCGAAGCCACTTGAAAAGACTTTTGACATGGTCGAAATCATGATCGTGGTAGTCTGCAGCCAAGTAATAAATGTCACCATGCCATTTGTAAAATAAATTTGTATTCCATTAAATATAGATGCAAATGGTCTTGAGCCATTTTGCTTCTTTGCATATTTAAAACAGTGCGCATAAGTATGCCTTATAGTTTGAAATAGTAAACAAATATAGGTATGCGCATTAAAAATATCACAATTTTCAAAATATGTTACTTCACTACTTTGTAAAGTCGACGGCCTCTAATCTATCGGTAATACTATGGAATGCACTCCGAGGTGGAGGATACCTCGGAGTGCATTAAGTTCCCGGCCGAACTTAACGCCAGTTTAACTTGTTCATGTTTTCTTTATAAAAAGTTATACCATTTCGGAAAGGACAGAATAAGAGCTTTAATATTATTTAGCAGATAACACTGTGGAAAACAAAAAATAACAAGGTTCTAACAACGGATTCTGATAGATGGGGTAAATAATTCTGATGGAGGGTGTGAATATTTCCCCCTATTGAAAATTCGTATGATGAATCGGAATCGGATTATAGGAAAACATTACGCTGGACGCTTACATTTGAAGTATAGGATGTGTTCAGCAACATTACTTATAACAATACGGGGAACATTTTTGTGGATTATTTTAACCCACTGGCTCTTCATTCTAGGCCTCCTTTTGAGTCCTTAAACAGCAAAATATTTGCCATAAAATTCTACAAAGAGTTCCGGTGTATTCAGAGACCAAACTCAAGTTAAATATCAGAAATAAGTCAAAAATTCATTTTAGGGTTAACTTCGTACTTTTTCGAATTGGTACTAAACTGTCACACAATATTGAATTTTACGTCAGATTTCACTTGCTTACATAAAGCCTTAGTAATTTATTTAGTAAAGAAAAGTTCAAGCAGGATCGTTGAATATTGAATTTTTACTTTTGCCGGAAATGCCTAATTTTTGTGAAAAATAGGATTGTTTTTGCTGTCGGAACCTTGGTATTTTTGAAAATATTTCATTTTGTTCCACAGTGTAAGTAATAGCGAATCACTTTTTGTTCTTAATGAGTGAAAAACATTACAACCTTTGAGAAATCACACCGAAATTTTGAAATTATGTAGAAAAAAAAAATGTCAGAAAATAATGGTTTACAAGTATTTGCATTTGTTACAAAATACCCAAATTGGGGATATATTTTTTTTTAAATTTGGAATTTTTTACAAAAAACATTTGTTTATTTACGACAGTGTATAGTGGTAACTTACGGCCAAAACCCTATAACTCTTTTATTTACAATCATAAAATTCTGAAATTTGTAATTTTGATATGTGGCATCATTTCTGATTTAGTGGCCCACTTTTTAAATAATGAGAAAATTTTCGTTTGTAATAATATGGGTCACTTAAAATTGCTCTAATGAAAATGTTGCACAAAACTGCGATTAACAGTACTTACTTATGATCCCTTGGACTACTAAATGTATAGTCACAACCTCTTGTGATCTTATTATACACTCCACGAGAGTATTATGTCTTTGTGCATTTGTTTGTAACACCCAAAAGGAAGGGATATAGACCCATTGTTAATTATACCGATCGGCTTAGAATAACTTTCTGAGTCGATTTAGCAATGTCCGTCTGTCCATCTATTGTTGTAATCACGATACAGGTCGCAATTGTAGCCAGAACCAAACGAAACTTTTCACAGCGAAGTTTTTCGAGACAAGGACGAACGCTATTTAATTTGAAGAAAATCGGTTCAGATTTAGATATAGCCCCCATACGAATTTCACTCCCGATTTAACCCTT
The DNA here is from genome assembly GCA_947397865.1 of Polietes domitor. NCBI lineage: Eukaryota > Metazoa > Arthropoda > Insecta > Diptera > Muscidae > Polietes > Polietes domitor. The sequence goes on along the minus strand of OX377618.1, from coordinate 243,748,518 downwards.
TTCACTCTAGATACCACATATTTCAACAGATTTTATTCAAAATTGGTAAAATATCTTATAGTTCAACTAGAAACACCTGTGGGAAAAATGTGTTAGATCGGTTCAGATTTATATATAGCTCCCATACAAATTTCGCTCTCAATTTGAATTTTTTCCGCTCTAGAATCCACATATTTTAACAGATTTTTTTTTTAGTTTTTTCGTTTGCATTTTTTTGGTCTGTAATCAATATTTGATTTGAACTGGGATATTGTCCTGGCTCAAGACCATTTTGCTTCTATATTTAATAGAATGCAAATTTATTTACAAATGGCATGGTGACATTTATTACTTGGCTGCAGACTACCACGATCATGATTTCGACCATGTCAAAAGTCTTTTCAAGTACCAGGACAATATCCCAGTTCAAATCAAATATTGATTACAGACCAAAAAAATGCAAACGAAAAAACTAAAACAAATGAGCGTTGGCACGGCAGAAGTATTGCTGGGTAACTATACCTGCATATACACATACTTACATATGCAACTCAATGAGATGCTTGTAAGATGGCATGTGTGCTTTATTACTTGGTGCGATTTTTTAAACGCAAATTCGGCAAGTGAGTTGTGATTCTCGTTCGTTTGTGAGAATCATCTCCTTATAGAGGCCGGGTTTGATGTTGAAAAGTCGCTGCGAAGCCACTTGAAAAGACTTTTGACATGGTCGAAATCATGATCGTGGTAGTCTGCAGCCAAGTAATAAATGTCACCATGCCATTTGTAAATAAATTTGCATTCTATTAAATATAGAAGCAAAATGGTCTTGAGCCAGGACAATATCCCAGTTCAGATTTTTTTTTAAATTGGCAAAACACCTTATATTTAAACTAGGAACATCTATGGTGAAAATGGTCACATCGGTTCAGATTTACATAAAGCTCTCATTCAAATTTCGTTCCCCCAGAAACCGCGTATTTTCAGAGAATTTTTTAAAATTGAACATAACACGTTATATTTCAACTAGAAGAACTTATTGTGAAAGTTATTCACTTATTTGGATATAGCCCCGATACAAATATTATTCTCGATTTGACATATTGGACAAGGTCATATTAGCCTGTGATTAGGAAAACAAAAAATTTTCCCGTTTCACTTTTTTACTGAATTGAATTGTATTCCGATAGAAAGTGGAGTGTATCATATAGTCGGCCTCGCTCGACTTTAGCCTTTCCTTACTTGTTTTTATTTTTGAAAGGTGATTTTTTGGAACACCTAAAATCAAGTAAATACGTACGCGAATTGCATAAACAGTACACACAAATGAAGATTACAGCCCAAAGTTTCAGAAAATGCTTAATTTTTGCATTAAAAAAGTTGACACAGAAATCATGGCCTACTACTTTTTCGAAATTGTAAATAAAGTTTTGTAGAATATATGGAAACTAGAATTTTGAAGTTGGACCACTGTAAAACCTATATTAAACAAGTAAAAAAGCGTTAAGTTCGGCCGGGCCGAATCTTCTATACCCTCCACCACGGAGTGTATTCCACAGTATTATCGGTAGATTAGAGACTGTCGATATTACACAGAAGTGCACTACCATATTAGGAAAATTGTGATTCTACATTAGTATAATATAAATAGTCATCTACTATATATAAATATTAATATAATTATTAGTGGATTATTATTATTAGTATCTTATTAGGTAGAAACAATTTCTCTGAAGACCGTACTTCCCCATTTGCAATTTCTTGATTCCAGCTACAGAAAGATCCAATATGTTTCAGAGTGAAATGTACACGCCTAATTTCATGATTTTAGCTACTGCAGTTTTTCTTTTTTTCCATTTTGATCAAAAAGTACGAATATAGAGAAAATCGTACCACTTATTTTCCGCGTCTACGTAGACTGACGAGTGCAAATACTGATTATCATGATTCTAGCTACAACCGATTGATTGTAGCCAAATTTAATTCCAGTTAGATTCTGATGCTACGAATATCGGAAAATATCTTTATCATTCGCGTCACTGCAGTCAGAGAAGATTACACACCGAATTACATTATTATAGCTGCAGCCGTTTATTGGTACCATTTTTATCCCCATTCGCCCTATATTCCGCCTAAAAGTACAAATTTCGACAAAATCGTTGTTATTTCGCATCTTCAGAGTCAGATGAATGTACACACTGAATTTCATTATTATAGCTGCAGCCGTTTGGATGGTACCATTTTTAACCCCATTCACCCCATTTTCCGGCTAAAAGTACAAATTTCGAATAAAACCTTTTTATTTCGCATATTCACAGTCAGATTTCAACTTCAGCGGTTTGGTATGTACAATTTTTATCCCTTTTTTCAAATTGTATCTCTTAAAAGTACGAATTTTGAAAAATCCCTCTATTTTTAGTATCTACACAATTAGACGGATGTACATTCCAAATTTCATGTTTCTAGCTGTTATTGTATAATTGGTACCATTTTTATCCCTTTTGTCCAATTTCGCTTTTTGGTGCCTTTACGCTACAAGAGGAATGTACGTAACAAATTTCAAGTGCATATAAAGAAGAAATTTAAAAAATCTTAAATATTTCAAAGGGAGTACTTTCAGTCCTTGTTAGGCAAAAATTTTCCCTCTGGGCCGATTTCGCCCACTTTCAATCCCAACCGATCTGCAACCATAAGGCACATTTAGGGAAAATTTGAACGTCCTAGCTCATTTCGTTCGACAGACAGACAACCGGATCGTCTTATATATACTTTATGGGGTCTCCGATGAATATTTCAAGGAGTTACATAAAGTATATATATTCTGGGTCGTAGTAAAATTCTAAGACTATTTAGCCATGTCCGTCTGTCTGTTGAAAGCACGCTAGCATCCGAATGAAATGAGCTAGAATGTTCAAATTTCTCATAAATGTGTCTTATGGTTGCAGATCGGTGGGGATTGAAAGTGGGCGAAATCGGCCCAAAGGGAAAACAAATTTTCCCTCACAAAGACTAAAAATACCCATAATAATAATAATTTTGCAAAATCGTACTTTTAAAGGGTAAAATGGTGCGAGGGATAAAAATGGTACCAACCAAACGGTTGCACCTAGAATAAAGGAATTCGGTGTATACATTTCTCTGATTACGTAGACACGTAAAATAAACAGATTTTTCGAAATTCGTACTTTTTGGGGTTAAAATGGAAAAAGGGGATAAAAATAGTACCAACCAAATGACCGCAGCTAGAGTCATGAAACTCGGAGTATACATTCCTCTGACACAAAAAATAAATGTTTCTTTCCAAATTCGTACTTTCTAGGGATACAATGAGTACTAAATGACTGCGTAGACTCGTAAAATAAAGAGATTTTAGAAAGTCATACTCTTAAGGGGGTAAACTAGGAAAAAGGGGATAAAAATGGTACGAACCATAGACACACAAAATAAAACGATTTTTCTAAATTCATACTTTTCACTTTTACGGCAAAAATTGGTTGAATCATGAAGTTAGGTTATTTTGCACTATGTTCGATATGTGAATTTATTTGGAGCCTTGCTTTATAAGCGTGATTTGAAATAATAAAAATGTTTTGGTTTGGCTATTTAAAAAAATATATTCTCCTGTAATATTACTGCACTTCTACGAAAATCGACAGCCTCTGTGGAATGCAATCCATGGTGGAGGGTATATAAAGTTCGTCCCGGCTGAACTTAACACCGTTTTTACTTGTTGGACCTGATGTCGTATTTTTGAGAAATTACCAAATAGTTTTTATTTTGGTTGGAGTACCATGACTTTTGAAGCTCACTGTAAGTATTCCTTATTTATTTTACAGAATGCCAAGATTACCATGAAGCTGTTAGGGGTATAAAGCTGGGATTACCCAGGAGTTTGTCCGGCAAAATGTGCGTAGCCAGTGTGCCATTAATTGTGGGAGGAGAAATCACCCGGAAAGAGGAGTATCCACATATGGTACATTTTTCGATTTTATTGCAATTTTAATGTTTTATGAAATTCTAACTCAAAACTAAACAAACGACGTACTTACAGGCGGCTCTAGGTTGGACACAAAGCGACAAAGAATTGAAATGGGGTTGTGGTGGCACTTTGATAAGCGATCTATTTGTGCTCACAGCGGCCCATTGTGCAACATCAGGAGGGTAATTATCAAAAACAATGATGTTAGACTATTTGATGATAACACAGTACAACACGAACAAAATACGGGGTTCTGACAATGGATTCTAAAAGAGGAGACTAAAAAGAAGTGTATGACTGACCCCAATAAATTTCTCCCCTCAATATATTCCCCAGAAATACCTACACTTCTCCACTCTGAGGTATACTGCGGGCCATTTTTGGACCCTTCTTTCATAAAAAAATATAAAAAATAGGGAAATGTATGGGGGCCACCTTAAGGGTTGCAGATGGAAGGTATTGGGGGCTGGTCTTACATTTGACTCTACTAGCGGTCTCCTGGGGGCAGTAAAAGCGGTGGAGACAAATTTTATAAAAAAAAATCGTATATTTGAGCTCCCTTAAGGAGTGAGGATAGGGGTATGTGTGTTCGAAAAAAATGTTGGATAGGGATCTTCCTTACATTTAATCCCTCTGGGGGCGACTCCGAGGCAGTTTTAGGGTTTTTTGTGTAACTTTACCCCCTACTTTTGACCCCAATGAGCATCCACTTACACTCACCCCACCACCCCCGTTTTTCGGCTCATGAATTTTTTTCCGAACCTCACAAAATATGAGGTTCTAGCACATCAACATCGAAAATCAATGCACTATCCCACCTATATTGAACAATAACTAAATTAACCCTTAATGGGCAATCTTGAATTTGATTGGTTTTTGGTGCTTGTGTTAAGCTTTGGTTTTTGGTGTGTTCTGACATATATAGTAAAATTTTATGGTCAATATTTTTGTGGAACATTTCAACCCCACCTTTCAACTTTTTCGTTTTTTTACTATTTGTTAGAAAAAGCCAAAAAGTACCATTGTCTACAAAGTTGCTGAACATACCCTACAACTCACATGTAAAGAAAACATAGTTTTATATACCGATATGCTGCAAGAACACGCCAGAGATGGGAAACTTTAACCGCCTATAAAATGAAATTCCGATGTGATCTGTCAAAACGCCGACATACGTATATTTTTGTAGTCTCCTCTTTCAGAATCCATTGTCAGAACCCCGTAATTTTGGAAAAAGTTTGAAATTGTTGTACAGTGTAATTTGTTGCCATTGTTGTCGCATCGTTACAGAAAACCACCCGATATGGTACGCTTGGGGGCCCAAAACCTGAATAGCACTTCGGAACACCAGCAGGATATAAAAATCCTAATTATCATCCTACATCCGAAATATCGTTCCTCTTCGTACTACCATGACATAGCCCTGTTGAAGCTCACAAAGCGAATACGATTTTCCGCCACCATACAGCCCGCTTGCCTCTGGCAGTTGCCCGACATGGAGATGCCTTTGGCCATAGCTACCGGTTGGGGCCGCACCGAGTTCTTGGGTCCCAAATCGAATGATTTGCAAAAGGTCGATCTGAACATTATCGATCAGAAGACGTGCAAGGAGATCTATCGCAAAGAACGCCGCCTGCCGCGCGGCATTATCGAGGGACAATTTTGCGCCGGCCATTTGGAGGGCGGCAAGGACACGTGCCAGGGTGATTCGGGCGGTCCGCTGCATGCCGAATTGCCCGAGTTCAATTGTGTCAAATTCATAATCGGCATAACATCGTTCGGCAAATTCTGCGCAGCCCCCAATGCGCCGGGAGTCTACACGAAGATTTATTCATATTTAGATTGGATTGAGAAGATTGTGTTTCGTGATTGAACGTTCAAAGATAAAGTAAAGCCTCCCCTGTAAATTAATAATATTAATATTCTAACTTTTGTTGTGTTTGAGTGCGCGTGCGTGCGTGTGAGTGTGTATGTAAAGAATGACAAAATATAGTTTTAAGGATTTTTATATATGAAATTACATAAATAATTTTCACTCTTCATTACTATAATGTATTGGTAAAGTTGTTTTTGATAGTTGCGCGGATTCGTAAGCAAATCGCGTATCTTACGTCTTAGATGTAACCGCTTTGGAAACATGTAATTCCAAAAGATTTCGGTCCTCCTCAAATTTGAGAATACTACTAATTCTTGTGGGTAATATAAATATAGCGTTTAGCGTAGCTCCCAGCTGAACTTGTACGTTTATGTGAAGAACTAACGTTGGAACGCATCTTCAGATTTGAATGATATTGATGTCGTCAGAAAGGGTTTCATCCCCTCTTTGTAATCCTTTGTGGAAAGTGATATGTCCCTGTTGTTAAAGGACCCCAAAATTAAAAATATCCTTAATCCTTAAATATCATGAAAACCATATCTTTATTATACCCACCACCTAAGGATGGGGGTATATTCACTTTGTCATTCCGTTTGAATGACACCTTGAAATATTAAAGTGTATAAATTCTGGGTCGTGGTAAAATTCTAAGACAATTTAACCAATTTAATAATCTGTCTGTTGAAAGCACGCTAGCCACCGAACGGTTAAAATTTTTCCTAAAAGTGTTTCATGGTTGCAGATCGGTTGGCATTGAAAGTGTGCGAAATCGGGCCAGAGGGAAAACATTTTGCCTAACATGGACTGAAAATAACCCCTAATATTTGAACTATTTAAGCAATATTTTTTATTTCAGCTTTATGCACTTCAAATTTGTTGCGTACATTCCTTTCGAAGGTTAAAAGCACCGAAAAGTAAAAAAAGTTTTAGCGGTCGAAATGGTACGAAAAGGGATAAAAATGGTACCAATGACGCGACAACAGCTAGAAGCATGAAATTTGTAATGTACATCCCTCTAATTGCGTAGATACTTAAATTAGATGAATTTTTTAAAATGCGCACTTTTAAGGGATACAATTGGAAAAGAGGGATAAAAATGGTACCACCCAAACCGCTGAAGTTGAAATCATGAAGTTCGCTCTATACATTCACTTTTGAAGGATAAAAGCACCGAAAAGTAAAAAAGTTTTAGCGGTCGAAATGGTACGAAAAGGGATAAAAATGTTACCAATGACGCGACAACAGCTAGAAGCATACAATTTGTAATGTACATCCCTCTAATTGCGTAGATACGTAAATTAGATGGATTTTTCAAAATGCGCACTTTTAAGGGATACAATTGGAAAAGAGGGATAAAAATGGTACCTTCCAAACCGCTGAAGTTGAAATCATGAAGTTCGCTCTATACATTCACTGACTGATGCGAAACAAATAATGTTTCGAAATTTGTACTTTTAGGTGGAAAATGGGGCGAATGGGATAAAAATAGTACCAACCAAACGGCTGCAGTTAGAATAGTGAAATTCGGTATGTACATTTTGCGTGGATGCGAATAATACAGACATTTCGGGTTGGTCGAAGTGACGAAAATATCGCTGCCGTTCAGGCGTTCGTAGCAAACGATCAAAATCCGTCGACTACGCGGCGTTCTCAAGAACTGGCCATCGCCAAGACCACATTATTTTGCAATACAAGATCAAGCTGACTCAAGGATTGAAGCCGATGGACCATTTGACGCGACGTACGTTCTCCGATTGGGTTCAGGAGAAGATGCGCCAAGATGATGAATTTCATCGCAAAATCATATTCAGTGACGAAGCTCATTATTGGCTCAATGGGTTCGTCAATAAGCAAAATATGCGTTATTGGTTTTGGTGAAAATTCATATGCCATATTTTTTCGTCGACAATAAAGATCGGTACGTTACTGTGAATGACGATCGTTATCGCGCCATGATTACCGATTATTTTTGGCACGAATTGGACAACATGGACTTGGACGGTTTCATTCCTTACAATTATCAAGTTATCTCAAGAAATGGATCAGTCAATGTGCCGCCTCGTTCGTGCAATTTAACGCCTCTCCACTTTTTTCTTTGGAGCTACGTCAAATCATTGGTCTATGCCAACAAGCCGACGAAGTTGGAAGAACTCAGAGCCAACATTGAAAGCGAAATAGCCGGCGAAATGTGTGACAAAGTCAACGAAAATTGGGTCCAACGAATCGGCCGCTGCCGACGTGCCCGAAGTGGCCACATGAACGAAGTTGAGTTCCATTCATAAATGTTTTGATTGTATTTCAAGTCGATCATAAAGTTTTGGAAATATCTCAAATGCTTTGCGTTTTATTTAAAAAAAGTTGTCAAGTTCTTATTGGAAATCCCTTTATATTCTCCAGTTTATTTGGCGCTTTTACCGGTGTATAGTAGGCCTGGCCCGACTATAGCCTTTCCTCACATGATTTTGCTGGGAATATTTGTTAAGAGATCCTTTCGATATAATTTATTGATTAATTTAGAAATTTGGCACATCTTTTCAGACCTTTGGTGAGGCTTAGATCGAAATCAGCGAAAGATTAATTTTTTACCTTCATTTAGAAGAAAATCGTTTAAAAATGTTGCACCAATTTGAGGTCAATGTATCTTTGAAACTTTCTGCGATATCTACTTCTCTGAGCGATGACTTCAGATGACCTTGAATAGAAACAGATCTATCGAAGATAAGCAAACATAGAACATTTCGAAATTTTTATATATTATTTGTTGATAAGATAAATAAAGAAATTAACGAGAGAGAGTAAATATCTTGCACATTTTGTGAAATGATCTATTCAATTATTTCCGTCAGTCCATAACACAAGATCTTTTTCAATATATATATAAATATTTGTTTAGCGCCTATGGTTCGAGTTTAACTAAATGTTAGGGTAGCTTTGTTTTTTAAAAGTCAATAAATGAAATTATTTACCTACAAAATAACACATTGATACAAAAATGAACGAAGCAGAAACACCTGGGAAGTTATAAGAGTATCTACGCAAATGGAAATGTTGCTTTGTTTTAAAAAATGACAAAAGGAAATTATTTGTTTGGAAAACATAGTGATACAAAAAAGAATGTTAGTGGAAACACCTGTGATACTAGTGTCGAGAATGTATTTCTTAAATTTTCAAAATATTGATTACCTTTGCACATTGATATGGCTTCTTACACTATTTGAAATGGAACAAGTAAAATGGCGTTAAGTTCGGCGTGGCCGAATCTTATATACTCTCCACCACGGAGTGTATTATACATATATCGGTACATATTATCGGTAGATTAGAGGCTTTCGACATTACATAGAAGAGCACTGCCATGTTAGGAAAATTGTGTTTCTTTATATACAGGGTTTTCCAACAAGAGGTGTTATTTTGAATCACCCGGTATTTCGGTAGCAGCCACTTTTGAAGCTTTTATTCTTTGACATTTGACAAGTAAAAATGGAACGATACACGCTTCAACGACGCATTGAAATTATTAAAATTCATGAATGAAAATGATCCGGAATTCCATCGAAAAATCATCTTGACTGCTGAGGCCCATTTCCACCTCGGTGGCTACGTCAACAAGCAAAATTGTCGCATCTGGGGCTCGGAAAACCCAAGAGTTATTGTTGAGAAGCCTATCCATCCTCATCGTGTGACTGTTTGGTGCGGTTTATGGTCTGGCGGGGTCATTGGACCTTACTTTTTCCAAAATGAGGTTGGATCAACAGTTACGGTGAATGGATTGCGCTATCGAGAGATGATTAATGATTTTTTATGGTCGGAGTTGGATGGTATTAATCTGGACAACGTTTACTTTCAACAGGACGGCGCTACATGCCACACAAGCAACCGAACCATTGCTCTTTAATGGGAAAAGTTTCCGGACCATGTTATCTCTCGAAGAGGTGATCACAATTGGCCGCCGAGATCTTGTGATTTAACACTTTGCGACTTCTTCCTTTGAGGCCACGTGAAAGATAAGTTCTACGCCAACAGCCCAGCGTCGATTCAAGACCTCAAAGATAGAATTCGTGAGGCTATTGAGGACATAGAACAGCCACTTTGCGATTTAGTTACGGAAAATTTCATGAAAAGGATATGGTCCTGTAAGCGTGGTCGTGGTGGCCATTTGGCTGATGTTGTTTTTCATTATTAACGGCATACCTTCCTCTTTATTATGAAATAAACATCCGATCATTTATCTCAAAAAATGGAATTTTTCTTTGAATGCCAAAATAACACCTCTTGTTGGAAAACCCTCTATAAATATTAATATAATTATTATTCAGAAATCTTCCAAAATGTGCCCTAAATATTATTAGTTACAAACAATTTCCCTCAAGCCCGTTTTTCCTTATTTGCAATTTCTTTATTCCATCTACAGCCTAATGTCTGTACCATTTTGATAGGAAAAGTTATAATATTGAAGATCCAATATGATTCAGAGTGGAATGTACTCATCTAATTTCATGATATTAACTACAGCCGTTTGCTTGGCACCAGTTTCATTCCTTTTTTCATTTTGACCCCTAAAAGTACGAATTTAGAACCTCTTATTTTCCGCGTCTACGTACATGGGCGAATGCAAATACTGAATATCATGATTCTATATAGAACCGTTTGGTTGTAGCCAAATCTAATTCAATTTTTTATTATTCGCGTCACTGCAGTCAAATGAATGTACAAACCGAATTTCATCATTCTAGCTGTAGTCGTTTAGTTGGTACTATTTGTATCGCTCTATTCCCATGTTAACCCTTAAAAGTACGAATTTGGAAAAAATACTTTTATATTATGTATCTACTCAATTGGAGGAATGTACAGTGTACACACCGAATTTCGTGTTTCTAGCTGTTGTCGTTTAATATGTACCATTTGTATCCCACCCCCTACGAATAAAAATCACTTTATGGTGCTCGTCTTTGAATGCCCATACCCAGTATCATGTAAGGACAAGCAGTCATATTGAAAAAATATGCTTAAATACTAAAATATTATTTTTCCCTTTTCGCTGATTTCGCTCAGTTTCAATCCCAACCGATCTACGACTATAAGACGCATTTATAGAAAATTTGGACATCCTAGCTCCTTTCGTTTAGATGCTAACGTGCTTTCAACAGATGGACGGACGGATATTGCTAGATCCCCTTAGAATGTTATGATTGAACAGATTTCCATCAGGATTATGACACTGTTGGTCTCCCCTAGACATAGTCTAGAGAAGACAATTTATTAAAACAACACAAATTTGGTTTTTTAATATTTATTCGGTGTACACAAACACTTCTGATTTGACAGCCATAAAATAACCGCTAACGCCATCTGTATTTGGATATTACTGCATTGCCATACGCACATCAGGTGATGTCGATCATATGGTCGATTTCCAACCTGCCAGCATCAGCTGATGTCGATCATATCGATCTTCAACAATGACGATCAAGAATATATATACTTTATAGGATCTCAGGTCGATACTTCAAGGTGTTACAAACGGAATGACAAATTTAGTATACCCCCAACCTTGTTTGGGGGGAGGATGTATAACAATTATACCGATCGACTTAGAATCACTTTTTAAATCGAGTAAACAATTTTTTTCTAGTAGACATTTTTGAGTTCTCTAAAAACCAAAATTAGACAAGGACTCAAGGATTATTATTATTATTAACATTAAAAATCGATCTAAAGTTCACTACTTTTCGTATTTTCCGATTTTAAAGAAAAATTTTTTTAACATACTTTTGTTCATAATGCGAAGAAAAGTTTTTATTTTTTTGTATTGCAGATTTTGAACATTGAACAACGTAATTTCTTTTTTTTGATTCTGTCGAAGTTTTTCTCGCTTTTTTAAGAGATTTTGCACTCATTTTTTAATTATGGCACAGATAAAAGGATGAGTAAATTTCCTTTATCCTCATGTTAAATTTTATAAAAAGCTGAGTTCTAGCCGGAAATATGAAATCGTGAAAATCTGTAATACAAATAGCCTATGATTAGGAAACACACAAAAATCCTTCCCGTTTTTACTTTTTACCGAATTGAATTATTTTCGTATAGAAAGTGGAGTGTATCATATAGTCGACCCCTCTCGACTTTAGTCTTTCCTTACTTGTTTTATATGGTTTTCTTTGGTTATAAAGAGTGATTAAATTGTAAGGGCCGATGTTGAATGCGAATCACACCTATACGTCAAGTTTTTTCTGCATTTCATTTGACATTTCTCAATTTCAAACTAACTCAATTTGAACCGTGGAAAGATACACAGTCGAGCAACGCGTTAAAGTCATTCAGGCTTATTTTATTTTATGGGCGTTCAAATCAAAATGCATATCGTGATTTTTTCGACTTCAGTGGATTCTTCAATAAGCAGAATTGCCGCATTTGGGCGAAATTTAATCGAAAAACCAATGCACTTACAAAGAGTGACTGTTTGGTGAGGTTTATGGGCTGGCGGCATCATTGGGCCGTATTTTTCCAAAATGAAGCCGGTAAGGCAGTTACTGTGCATGGTCTTCGCTCTCGTGAGATGATAACAAATTTTTTATGGCCAGAATTGGAAGATATGGATATGGACGATATGTGGTTTCAACAGGACTGTGCCACTTGCCACACAGCTAACGAAACAAGGGCTCTTTTGCGCGACAAAGTCAATGGCCGTGTTATCTCACGTGGCGAAGTCAATTGGCCGCCAAGATCATGTGATTTGACATCATTGGGCTTCTTTCTTAGAGGTTATTTGAAAGAAAAGGTGTACGTCGATAAGCCAGCAAAAATTCAAGAGCTAAAGGATGAGATAATTCGGCACATTAACGGCATAGAACCTCAATTAACCCTCAGCGTCGTCGAAAATTTTGAACCATCGGATGGAGGTGTGCCGCCGAGGTCGCGACGGCCATTTGGCCGATATTTTGCTCCATACATAATTGAACCATACCAATATTATCATAATAAAAACAAATGACAATAATTTGTGTTTTATTCAAAATCAAAATCAATCGGCCCTTAAAATTTAACCACCCTATATTAAAAAAATAACATTTTCCTGTAATGTCACTGTACTTTTTCGATAGCCTCTGTTAAATGCAATCCATGGTGGAAGGCACATAATGTTCGGGCCGAACAGATTACTAAAGCAAGTATAGAATTTTATCCACGGAATTAGCTGCTAATAAAAAATGGTAAGTTTTTAGTTTCCATTTTGGAAAATTTGTGATTTTTATATCTTTTGAATTTTGAAAAATGTTGGTATGTCAAGTGAAAGAAAGGTTCTAGCGCAATGGATGGTTTAACAAGTGTGCGTATTAAACTAGCACTCGAAGCAATGTTAGCTAATAATTTGTTACTACTTTTTATTAACCACCCTCGTGATTTTCAACTTCGACAAATCCTATAAAACGGCTAAACTCTACAAAGTACGATTTAGTTCGCAAGCAATAATGAAGCTAGTAATTGTTCTATGCACCGTCGCAGTAATGGCGCTAACCAGTGCAGCCGTGGAAAAGTTGCAAACAGCTGAAGATGGAAGTCTATATTATATTGAAACCGCTGATAAGGTAAGGTGTTATAAATCCAAAAAGGTTGACCCAGTTCAATCTATGATTAAATCTTAAATCGCATTACAGTTCAATTGGTTTGAGGCACTCGGTGAATGTTCGCGCATGAATATGACTCTGGTCGCAGTCAATTCGGAAAACAAAAGCCAACAGATTGTTGCTTTGCTGAAAAGTAGGTTTATTTTCATAATTAAACTGGAATTTGAATGTATCCCAAATTATTTTCGTTTACAATAGATCCTAAGTCCCATTTATGGTCGGGAGGTCATGACAATGCCGTCAGTAGGAGCTTTGTATGGGTATCCACAGGTCAAGCGTTCAATTATACCAACTGGGCCAAGGGCGAACCAAATAATTACGACAGAAATATTATTGAAAATTGTGTTGAGATTAATTAGAAATCAAAGCAATGGAACGACAGAAATTGCTTAGCAAAAAATGGATTTATTTGTGAAACAAATCCTCTCGTGCAGCAGACAATTTTAGATTTCGATATTTTAAAGAAATCCTTTGAAACACAAACAAACGAATTAAAGACGAAAACTGAGGAGCTGGATGCACTGAAGCAATCTGCGGCATTGCTTAAGCAAAATAACGAAAAGTTGGAAGCTGCAATGAAAACGCAAGAGCAACAAGCGAATCAAAAATTGGAGAAGAGTATAGCAGAGTTGGATGCTTTAAGAAAGTCATGCAATCAACAAACTGATCAACTGAGGCAGGTGCAACAAGAGTTGGAGTTATTGCAAAAATCCGCTGAAGAACCATTGAGTCTGAAGCAAACAGAGTTGGATGCATTAAAGGAATCCTTTGAGACACAAACGTCTCAACTAATCGAGAAAACTGAGGAGCTGGACGCATTGAAGCAATCTGCGGCAATGCTTAAGCAAAATTGCGAAAAGATGGAGGAGTCAATGCAACTCCAACAACTCCAAGCGAATCAAACATTGGCGAATAATATTGAAGAATTGGATAGCCTGCAGAATTTATACGCTCGACTGAAACAGATGCAAGAGGAATTGGATTTATTGCAGCAATCCTCTGCAGAAGAAGTGAATCAATTAAAGAAACAAATTGAAGAATTGAATGCATTAAAGCAGCAATTCGACGACAATCAAGTCACAAGTGTACCAAGTCCAATAAAAGCAGTGACAGAAGAAGAAGATGAAGATTGTGGTTCCTGCGAATGTGATCAAACATTGAATGAATCAAACGAAGAACTAGAGACGTTGGAGGTCAAGAGACATAAGCCGTGTGCGTCGCAAGTTCTGAAGGATACCAACGAAATGTTAATGAAACAAATGTTCGCTGAAAGAAATAGATTTTTGGATGTTTTAATTAAATCGTACGAAAAGAAACAAACCATTTCGAATAAGAACTATTATTTCAATTAAGTCATGGCGATAAATAAATAATGTAAATCACAGAAATTGTCTTTGTCACGAAAATGTTACATTTTTTAAATACAGCCAAACCAAAAAAAAAAATAAAAATAATAAAAAACAAGTAAGGAAAGGCTAAAGTCGGGCGGGGCCGACTATATGATACATTCCACTTTCTATCCGAAAACAATTCAAATCGGTAAAAATGTAAAACGGGAAGAATTTTTGTATGTTTCCTAATCATAGGCTAATATTACCTGGTCCAATTTGTAAAATCGGAAATATTTATATCGGTGCTATATCCAAACATGGAATATAGTGACTAACTTTCACAATAAGTTCATCCAGTTCAAATATAACGTGTTAAGCTCATTTTGTGAAAATTGTTGCTTTCTGGTGCGGAAAAAGTCTATCCGAAATTTGTATGGGAAATTTTTGTGGCGAAATTTGTACGGGAGCTATATGTAAATCTGAACCGGTGACCCATTTTCACCATAGGTGTTTCCAGTTGAAATATGAGATATTTTGAAAGATTTGAAGAAGATCTGTTAAAATATGTGGTTTATAGAGTGGAAAAAGTGAAATTGGAAGCATTTTCTGGGATGCAGACCCCGAATTTCATTATTCCAGTTCCGTCTGTTTGATTGGTACCATTTTGTATCCCTTTCTACCCAGTTTCAGTCACAAAAAGCACGAATTTTGAAAAATATTTTCTTGGTCGCATTCGTGCTATAAAAATAATGCCCGTTCCAAATTTCAAGATTCTAGGCCCAGCCGTTTAATCCCCTAAAAGTACAAATTTCGAAAAATGCTTTCTTATTAGTGATCTGCGCTGTAAAACGAATATACACACCGAATTTCATTATTGTAGCGTCATCCGTGTTGTTGGTACCTTTTTTATCCCCGTTTACCTACTAAAAGTACGTATTTAAAAAGATTCGGTCATTTTGCGTTTCTAATGGTTTTGAGGTATGTACACACCGAATTTTATTATTCCAGCTCCATCTGTTTGATTGGTACCATTTTTATCCCTTTTTAACCAGATATCACCCACAAAAAGTACGAATTTAAAAATATTTTCTTGGTCGCATTCGTGCTATAAAAGTAATGCCCGCTCCAAATTTCAAGATTCTAGGCCCTGCCGTGTGGTCAGGATGGTGGTACAATTTTTATCAAATTTAATCCCTTAAAAGTACAAATTTCGAAAAATGCTTTCTTATTAGTGATCTGCGCTGTAAAACGAATATACACACCGAATTTCATTATTGTAGCGTCATCCGTGTTGTTAGTACATTTTTTTATCCCCTTTTCCCTTTAAAAGTACAAATTTCGAAAAACTCCTTCATTTTGCGATTCTAAACATTTTGAGGGATGTACTCACCGAATTTTATGATTTCAGCTCCATCCATTTTATTGGCACTATTTTTATCCCTTTTTACCCGATTTCACATCCAAAAGGTACGAATTTTTAAAAATACCAAAAAATTTTGTACCAAATTTCAAGATTCTAGTCCCAGCCGTTTGGTCATTGCGGTGGCACAATTTTTATCCCTATTTAACCCATTTTACCCCTTAAAAGTACGAATTACGAAAAACTCCCTTCAAATCTGATCTCTTCACTGTAAAAGATATGTACATACCAAATTTCATGATTCTAGCTTCAACCATGTTACAGGTACCATTTTTGTTCCTTTTTGTACCATTTAAACCCCCAAAAGTACGAATTTTTAAAATGTCACTTTTTGGGTTGTCTTCATGCCGCAAGAGGAATATCCATACCAAATTTCATGATTCTAGGTGATTCGATTCAAAAAGTGATTCTAAGTCGATCGGTATACTTAACAATGGGTTCATCTCGCTTCCTTTTGGGTGTTACAAACAATAGCACAAAGACATAATACTCTCGTGGAGTATATAAAAATTACAACAGGAAATATTTCTCAAAAGTTGCATGATCTGCCCTAAAGAGTTGAATAATACTTGAAGTATTTAAAAAATAAGTCTCTGCAAACGGACGAGAATTGCTTCTTAGATTACTATTCAATAATTTTCTAAACAATTTCAAGTGTTTTTTAATAAGTTCATTAATGCTTAAGTGTATGAAGAACTCGTCATAAATTTCAGTAAACACACAAGACAATTGTAAATATTATTCTTTGTAAGAATTATTTATTACATTCAATGAAATATATTTAAGTAAATTTACTACCCTATTTCTAGAAAATGAACTATTTGCTATGACTTAGAAATAAGGAAACTTTACTCATTCTTAGTTAATTTTCCTACATTGAAGGAAATTTGTACTAAACTGGAGTAAAATTGTTGAACTAAATTGGAGTATGGATTTTACTCAAATTTAGGAATGCTATTTTTCTGAGTGTACGGTATGTGTATTTAATAATATTATTAACAGCGAATTTGTGAACACCTCCTGTATATTTCCATCAAAGAAATGATCTTCGAATATATGAATTTGCAAATGACATATGTCTCATATTAAATTCCTACAGCATCGCTGACATAATGCATATTTGTAAACTTGTTTGTGCAAATTTTTGATAAGATAGCATAAAGTATTTCTTGAGATAACCAAAAGAAAGATCAAAACAAAATAGTATTTGAATTCTTGTGGTTTTATGTTCAATAGCCTCAAAAAAGTAAAGTATAAATGTTCCATTTTAGCTTATATATAAAAAACCGTTTGACCGGTTTCGCCAGTTTTTCAATTTTAAAAAGGCGAAAAACCCGGTGAGGAGCGTTTAGCCCACAGATGGCTTGATCCAGCACCGCAATATTTTGCAAATCATCATTAAACAATCCAATCTTCATTTATTATCGTGACCCATATTAATATACATGACTAGCTGAGCCCGCTACTTCGCACGCGAAAACCCAGTTATTTGTTATCAGCTTTATCCATCTCTGTTCCTTGATAGTATTTATTGAATTTTCTTTTGGTGGATGTAGATAAATCTAAAATAGTAATTTGGAAACCTCCTACTACGCATACGCAGTGAACGGAATGTGCATGTCGAATTGCACTATTTTAGCTGAACTGCTTTCGCATGCATCTTTTTCTATCCAGTATCGAAAAAATAACAACCGCAGAGCCTTTTATATCCTCAATCTCATGTTTCTAGATGCAGTCGCCCATTTTATAACTTTTTGCATCTCCTTCCCAAAAAGTACACATTTTGGAAAGTATACATTATTTGGTACCACATTTATCCCTTTTCGTCCTGCATCTTCCTTATAAGTACAAATTTTGAAATTTCCATTTATGTTGTACACCATTTTTATTCCGCGCTCACCTTAAAAGTAAAATTTTTGACAAATTTTTGAATTGAACTGGGATATTGTCCTGGCTCAAGACCATTTTGCATCTATATTTAATAGAATGCAAATTTATTTACAAATGGCATGGTGACATTTATTACTTGGCTGCCGACTACCACGATCATGATTTCGACCATGTCAAAAGTCTTTTCAAGTGGCTTCGCAGCGACTTTTCAATATCAAAGCCGGCCTCTATAAGGAGATGATTCTCACAAACGAACGAGAAGCACAACTCACTTGCCGAATTTGCATTTAAAAAATCGCACCAAGTAATAAAGCACACATACCATCATACAAGCATCTCACTGAGTTGCATATGTAAGTATGTGTATATGCAGGAGTTACCCAGCAATACTTCTGCAACGCTCATTTGTTTTAGTTTTTTCGTTTGTATTTTTTTGGTATTGAGCCAGGACAATATCCCAGTTCAAATCAAATATTGATTACAGACCAAAAAAAATACTAACGAAAAAACTAACTTTTTAACAAATTTACATACTAAATTTCACGATTCTAGCTGTAATAGTAAAATTGGTACCATTTTTATCACTTTTTATACCGCTCGGCACTTAAAAGTACAAATTTCGAAAAATCCATTTATGTTGCGTTTCTAAGTTGTCAGAGAAATTTACACACCAAATTTCACAAATATAGCTACAATACTTAAATTGGTAGTTGCATATGTAAGTATGTGTATATGCAGGAGTTACCCAGCAATACTTCTGCAACGCTCATTTGTTTTAGTTTTTTCGTTTGTATTTTTTTGGTATTGAGCCAGGACAATATCCCAGTTCAAATCAAATATTGATTACAGACCAAAAAAAATACTAACGAAAAAACTAACTTTTTAACAAATTTACATACTAAATTTCACGATTCTAGCTGTAATAGTAAAATTGGTACCATTTTTATCACTTTTTATACCGCTCGGCACTTAAAAGTACAAATTTCGAAAAATCCATTTATGTTGCGTTTCTAAGTTGTCAGAGAAATTTACACACCAAATTTCACAAATATAGCTACAATACTTAAATTGGTACCATTTTTATACTTATGCTTTAAATTGGAACCCCTTAAAGTACAAATTCAAAAAAATCAATTTATGTTGGGCATCTATGTGGTCGGAATTTTACTATCCCTGCTGAAATGGGTACCATTTTTATCCCCTCTTGTCCGCTCACCCTTTATAAGAATAAATTTCGAAAAATCCATTTAGAATGCACTTCTGCGTTGTCAGAGGAATTTACAAAACATATTTCGCGACTATAGCTGCAATACTTCAATTGGTAGCATTATTATCTCTTTTTGTCCATCGCACCCCTTAACGTACAAATTTCGAAAAATCCAATTTTACTGCACTTCTACGTGGTCAGAGGGATTTACATACCAATGAAATGTTAATACCGATTTTCACGAATATAGCTGCATTACTTAAATAGCTACCATTTTTATCACTTTTTGTCTCATTCTTCCCTTTAAAGTATAAATTTCGAAAAATCCCTGTTTATAGCTCGTCTGCATGGTCAGTGCAAGGCACACAACGAATTTCATGTCTCTAGCTACTGCCGTTTATTCAGGACGAAGGTTCGATCTTTATCCCTTTTTGTGTCATTTCGTCATATTTGGGAACTACTCTATTTCTTGACCCTGGCTTCAGTCGTTTGGTCTGGGTGCTGGTCAATGTTAAGTCAGTCCGTCAGTAAAGCAACTCTTTTATATATATAGATAACAGTGGTTTAGGATCAGTCGCTACGGAAAGTCCCAGAAGAAATAGAAAAAAACGTAAAAAATATTTTTATACCCTACACCACTTCGTGGGCTAGGGTATTATAAGTTAGTTTCGCCCCAAATGTTTGTAACACCAAGAAATAATCGAGCTAGACCCACCTTTAAGTATACCGATCGGCTTAGAATCACTAGCTGAGTCGATCTGTCCGTCTGTCCGTCTGCTGTCCATCTAAGCTTGTTCGCACTCTACAGGTCGCAATTGTTGTCCGATTGTCATGAAACTTGGCAGAAGTTATTTTTTCTGGCCAATGACCATCGGTATTGAATTTGGAGGAAATCGGTTCAGATTTAGATATAGCCCCCATACAAATGTCGCTCCCGATTTGACTTTTTCCGCCCTATAATCCAACTAGAAACACGTATGCAAAAATTGGGTAAGATCGGTTCAGATTTAGATATAGCCCCCATACAAATGTCGCTCCCGATTTGACGTTTTCCGCTCTAGAAACGACATATTGTACCCGATTTTCTTTAAATTTTGCAGAACATCTTATAACACTACTCAACAAATTGAAAAAAATTTCATGTACTCCGGATGCGATAATTTTTTCTGTGTAGATAACCTTGACATGAGCTCGAAAAACGCAATAAAAAAATTTTTTTTCGTTTGGTTTTTTTTTATTATTTTTTTTTAAATTTTAAAATTTTTTTTTTTGGTTAATTTCTTTCGTCCGGCATAACTCGGGAACCACTAGCCCGATTTAATTGAATTAAATTTTAAAAAATTTAAAATTAAAATTAATCTGTTCATATATTGTTTTCCTATACAAGCAACAGTTTCCAAGTTAAAAATGAATATATAAAGGAAAAAACTTATTTTTTGCCTAAAGATTTAATTTTTTTTTTTTTAAATCCATAAAAAATCCAAAATGAAAAAAAAAATGTCAAATCTTATTACTTTTACGTAAAGTCACATAACCTATGAGCAAAATGAGACAAAGATCATGAAAATCGATGCACGCGTTTCGCTTTTATTCGCAATTGAGTAAAGGTATGAATTTCAAAAATTTAAAAAATTTTTTTTTGGTTAATTTGTTTCGTCCGGCATAACTCGGGAACCACCACGCCTTCCTTTATCTTTGCCGATACCTGTTTCACCATGTGTGAGTCTTAAATTTTCCGAATAATGACCACCCTTAAATGTGGGTTGCATTTCTGTAAAAAAATCATACAGGTAGCCAACGGAAAACCCAAATAATTAAAAAAGTCCCCTTTCCTTTTTTCCTTTTAATTGTTCACGCACATTTATTAGCGTTTATTATTTTGCTTACGCAATCATAAAAATTAAATAACCCTTTGTTTATTCCGTTTTGTTAATTCTGAGAATAAAAAAAAAGAAAAAACCTTACCATAGACAAAGTTGTGCATATGTCGAGCAAATTTTTGAAATTCATACCTTTACTCAATTGCGAATAAAAGCGAAACGCGTGCATCGATTTTCATGATCTTTGTCTCATTTTGCTCATAGGTTATGTGACTTTACGTAAAAGTAATAAGATTTGACATTTTTTTCATTTTGGATTTTTTATGGATTTAAAAAAAAAAAAAATTTAAATCTTTAGGCAAAAAATAAGTTTTTTCCTTTATATATTCATTTTTAACTTGGAAACTGTTGCTTGTATAGGAAAAACAATATATGAACAGATTAAGGGAATTGTAATTTAAAATTTTTTAAAATTTAATTCAATTAAATCGGGCTAGTGGTTCCCGAGTTATGCCGGACGAAACAAATTAACCAAAAAAAAAATTTTTTAAATTTTTGAAATTCATACCTTTACTCAATTGCGAATAAAAGCGAAACGCGTGCATCGATTTTCATGATCTTTGTCTCATTTTGCTCATAGGTTATGTGACTTTACGTAAAAGTAATAAGATTTGACAGTTTTTTTCATTTTGGATTTTTTATGGATTTAAAAAAAATTAAATCTTTAGGCAAAAAATAAGTTTTTTTCCTTTATATATTCATTTTTAACTTGGAAACTGTTGCTTGTATAGGAAAACAATATATGAACAGATTAAGGGAATTGTAATTTTAATTTTTTTAAAATTTAATTCAATTAAATCGGGCTAGTGGTTCCCGAGTTATGCCGGACGAAACAAATTAACCAAAAAAAAATTTTTAAAATTTAAAAAAAAAATAATAAAAAAAAAACCAAACGAAAAAAAAATTTTTTATTGCGTTTTTCGAGCTCATGTCAAGGTTATCTACACAGAAAAAATTATCGCATCCCGAGTACATTTTGACTGTTGACTAGTGTAATCCAACTAGAAATACGTATGCAAAAATTGGGTAAGATCGGTTCAGATTTAGATATAGCCCCCATACAAATGTCGCTCCCGATTTCACTTTTTCCGCTCTAAAATCCACACATTATACCCGTTTTTTCTTTAAAATTGGCACAACATCTTATAATCGAACTAGAAACATCTATGGTGAAAGTGGGTAAGATAGGTTCAGATTTAGATATAGCCCTCATACAAATGTTGCTCCCGAATGTTTAACCGATTTTGGCCAAATTTTACATATAATATTTCACTGATAAACAGACATGGTGAAAGCGGGTCACATCGTTCCAGGTTTCAATATACCCAGGCCCGTGCGCAGGATTTTCCCCTGGGGGGGGTTTTCATGTACACTCAAAAAAAAATTTCCCTATAATGAGTTAAAATTAACTAAAATTTAGGAAACCAAGTACATTTTTACTAAATAAGTAGAATTTTGCTGAAATTTTCCTAAATCTAAGTAAATTTTTCCTAAAAACAAGTAATTTTTTACTAAATTTAAGCAAAATTTTCCTAAAACTAAGTAAATTTTAGTAAAATTTTGCTGAAAAAAAAAAATTTCCTAAAACATAGTAAATGTTTTCAAATCAAGTAAATTTTTACTCAAACTGAGGGCAATTTTGCTGATTTTTTCCTCAAAACGAGTAAATTTTTAACTTAAACTGAGGAAAATTTTATTTTATACAAGAAAAAATGTGAAATTAAAATAAGTTATTTTTAACTAAAAAATCAAACAAATAGTTTTGATTCAGAGTATGCAAAACTGATACAAAAAATGACAACATGAAATATTTCTCAAAAGTTTCATGATACCTCTGCCATAAAGAGTTGAGCTATTACTCCATGATTGTTACGAAGGCAAAATAGGCGCCTTCGCAGTGGTTGTTTAGAATAATTCATAAAGTATTTAAGAAATATGTCTCTGCAAACGAACGAGAATTGCTTCTTAGATTAATATTCAAGATTTTTTAACAATTTCAAATGTTTTTTATAAATTCATTAATACCTAAATGTATGAAGAACTCGGCATAAATTTCAGTAAACATTTTAACTTCATTTTAGGAAAAAATACATTTTTAAGTTAAAGTAAATTTTAATTTTTTCCATACAAAAAATTTCAGATTTTTTTACTTTTCTCATTGTCAGCAAAATTGCATTTCAGTAATCCATCTATCAGTACATTCAAAGGAATATGTCAGTAAAAGAAAGCAGAAAGTCTACTGAAAGAGCAGATTTTCTGCTGTTAAAAAAGAGACAGCAGACTTGTATCTGCTGAGATGGTAAACAGCCATTTGCGCATTTTGTCCCAAGCTAATATAAAAGAAAATTCGAGCTAAACTCGCTTATGCACGCTTATCTATTTTTATATTTTAATTAACAACAGCAAATTTTAGCAGACTGCAAACTCTTTAGCAGTGTGAATGGTGATGTAAGATTGCAGAAAACTGCTGTAATAGCAGAAAGTGCCTGCTGATAGACAGCAGACAATCGCTGCTATTTTATCGAGGGCTTATATTCATAAGTGGCTATGAAAAAAACATAAATTTTCAGGAGAGCGAAAAAACTGATTTTCTCCTTAATTTGAAGAGAAATTATTAATCGCTCTTCTACAGTTTAATCTAAAGAGGATTACTAATTGCTACGATTAAAAAGTTTTCGAAATTTCCTATTATTCGTGGTTTCATGGTTCATAGCCACTTTTGCACGTTTAAAATTGAGCACTATGAATGTTGAAATAAGAATAAGATTTATTGTAAACTCCATAACTTGTTGCATGAAATCTTGACAATGTTGTATAGAAAACGCTTTTTCTGTGATGTACATATCGAATTTAAAGATTCCAGCTTCATCCGTCAGATTGGTCGATTGTAACATATATGTAGCCAGTCGCGAAAATCGCTGCAATTGATGAAAAATCCAAAATTCGCCGTTGCAATTCCTTATATTTTAACTTTCTTCATTCATAATTCTGAAACTATTCATACACAAGTATTCCCCATGAAGTCAGCAATAACATGCCAAAGAAATATTTTGGTATTCTCAATATAATAAAAAGTTACGGCGGTTTTTCTAAATATACTTTTCACAATTTTTGACTTTACAGCCACCATTTTTCCTATTTTAGCCTGATAACTTGGGAATCAAAATGCTATTAACGCGAAATGATGGAATTTGATAGTACGATATGCCTTAAATCTAGAATAATGTTTTAAACAAAATCGTTGTAGCGAATTATATCCTTCGGTTTTATGCTCTCCATTGTTGACATATTTTGTTTCTATTATTTTTATGTTCCTAGCCACTTATGCAGTCACAAACTAACGTGCGAGAGGATAGCCAAATCAGAAATAAAAAAATGGCTTTAGAAAAAATCTTTTCCAAATTTTCCAGATGACATCCAAATCTGAGAATAGTTTGGCATCAAAAACTCATTTTCGAGCAAATGGTTCATATCCACTTTTGAATATAAACCCTCGATATATATTTTGAAGAAATATTACACAAAAAAACGATCAAATTCCTCGGCGATAAACCCTTCAGTACCGCATTTTTTCTATGATAAATGCAGAAAATTGGATATGCTTTTTGACGAAGTATGGGTCTAAATAGGATGTTTAAAGAGTTTTGGGGTTTTTAACTTATACAGGACATGAGTAACAGGATGTTTACTCAAAATCTTTATACGCATATTCCGATTAAATAAAAAATATTTGGAAATGTTTCTTCATTTTTATAATCTTAAACATGTATAAATTCAATTAACAAATACAGTTTTTTGTATTCGATGAAATGCAAGAAGAAACAACTAGACATTTTAATTCCAAAAAACCAAATAACTGGTATTTTAGAGCATCGTTTTCCTACGTAGATCCAAGTTACTGAATTTGTTGTTTCTCTTTTGACTAATACTTGCTACATATGTACAAAAAATACTAACTCTGAAAAATATTAGACATAAGTGATAAATATAACAATAATTGCAAACTCCCAAAACATTGGAAGTAACAGAAAACGTTGTTGTTGCATCTGTGATGAAAATAGGACATATCGGTTCATATTTAGATACAGCTCCATAAAAATGTCCAATCGCAAATGTTACATCGCTCTAGCGCTCTACAAGCATCAACAAAATTATTTGCTTTTATTAAGAATATTTTAGATTTCATTATGATTCTTATCTACACTTTTTTAAAATTACTAAACGATTTTGTTATTAAATTTCCAAACTTTTATTGCAGTACATAATTAAAAGTTCATAAGATATAGCTCTAGTCGAATGTCAAGAAGTGGTATCGGTTAATAAAAATGAAAATTTTCCGAACAATTGGGTGTCCATTAGCGAAATTAGTACTACACAATCTTGAAATTGGCACAATTCGTTTAGTTTGTTTGTATTTTTCATAACCTTTGTCCGAAATTCAAGAAAGAGACCACGATTTTTCTATGTATTTTTCGTGTTTTCATGATTTTACTGCAAAATTACAATTTCAGACGAGTTATTTTAAAAAAATCTTAAAAATTCTATATTTTATTGCTTCAGAAAGTCTAGAAGGTTTTAAAAAGTATATGTTCGAAACCTCTCTGGGGGGGGTTTGAATTATTTGCTTTTATTAAGAATATTTTAGATTTCATTATGATTCTTATCTACACTTTTTTAAAATTACTAAACGATTTTGTTATTAAATTTCCAAACTTTTATTGCAGTACATAATTAAAAGTTCATAAGATATAGCTCTAGTCGAATGTCAAGAAGTGGTATCGGTTAATAAAAATGAAAATTTTCCGAACAATTTGGTGCCCATTAGCGAAATTAGTACTACACAATCTTGAAATTGGCACAATTCGTTTAGTTTGTTTGTATTTTTCATAACCTTTGTCCGAAATTCAAGAAAGATACCACGATTTTTCTATGTATTTTTCGTGTTTTCATGATTTTACTGCAAAATTACCATTTCAGACGAGTTATTTTAAAAAAAATCTTAAAAATTCTATATTTTATTGCTTCAGAAAGTCTAGAAGGTTTTAAAAAGTATATGTTCGAAACCTCTCTGGGGGGGGTTTGAACCCCCAAAACCCCCCCCCTGCGCACGGCCCTGAATATACCCCCATACAAATGTCCTTTCCGATTTAACATTTTTTGTCAAACACATACATTTACAGGATGCAAAAATCCTTCGCGATTTCACTTGTTTTACCGAATTGAATTGCAATGAGAATTGTTTGGGTGATGTCCATACTTTGAAATGACTTTGGTATACTACTGTATAATTTGTATTTGTCTGTCGGACAATTGGATCAATTACCATATTATTTACCATATTCGTTAAATTTGACTGAAGATGAATTTATAGCATGTAAATTATATGAATATAATTTATACAATTTGTATGAACTACATAAAATTGATCCCATGAAATACCCGGGTTTAGTAATCAAAGCGAGGTACATACGCAGGGAGTGGTGTAGGGTATTATATAGTCGGCCCCCCCGACTTTAGCCTTTCCTTACTTGTTTTTATTTTTAAAATGTAAAACATCAATGCATAAATGTAGGCGCAAGAGATATTTTTAAATAAATAATGTTTCTGTTTAACTTTGTTTACGACCCTCGACGTAAGTAAATCTCCGGACCCTGTTAGCATTTCAGCACATGTCTTATGTACATAAGTGCTCTTTGACGTCTGCTCCTCCATACCGTTGCTCTAGATACCGTCCTTCCTCAGAGATCTCACTATGCGCGTTGTTGTAGATGGGTTCTCATCCAACGAGCATAGGTTGGCCGCAGGAGTACCACAGGGTCCTTTCCTTTTGTCCTCCCCTTTTATTCCCAATTACAAATATCTTTCCCGCCAATTACGGCATGCAAATATTCCCGGCGCCCGGAATCTTTTTCAAATATTAATGTCAATTAAAAACAATTTTGTTATTATAATTTAGTTCTTTGTGTTATATTTGCACTTTCAAGTTCCAGCGGGCTTAAAAACACGCTTTATAACGTTTATTCTCTTTGTTTTCTCTATATAATATTTTCACTCTTTCGAAGTCTGTGACTCGTCTCTTTGATGTTTTGGTCTAACGCTATTGTTTCTTTATTTTGTCTGTCTCATATTCTGAAAGTCTAACACCAAGCTTTCCTTTTGTTGTTCCGAAATATACATTATTGAACTCCTCCCTTTCATTTCCCTTCCATATACGACGTATACAGACGTGCTCTATGTCAAATTTAACTGTTTTTGTTGCTATTTTATGTTCTCTTCATTTGTCGCTGTTAGTAAAGTTTTATTCTCCTTTAATTTTGAAATAAATGATACACTGTAGAAAATTTATGGTTGTTCAATTTTTTCTGTTTTTGGTTCCTTCTTGTCTTGCATTTTGTCAATAATTTTTATACCCTCCACCTCCAGGATGGGGGTATACTAACTTTGTCATTCGGCCTGTCATCGTCCTGTTGAAATATCGACCTGAGACCCTATAAAGTATATCGAGGGCGATTTTTCAAAACGTGCTATTTGCACTTTTGTCGAAAATGAGTTTTTGATGGCAATGTGTTCGCTGATTTAGTTGTCATGTGTCATATTTATTTTAAAGTGAAAAATTATTTCTTCAATCATTTTTTGCAAAATTTGTGATTGTGCTATCTGCAATACGTTAATTTGTGCATACAAAAAGTGCTATTTGCATAAAAAAATATTTTTTTGTTATTATTATACTGAAATTTGTTATGATTGAAATGAATATTTATTCAAAAAGTGAGCAGCATAAAGCCGTGTATTGTAATTCCCTAGAACGTATTGCAATTGATTATGATTCATTCATCCGACGAAGACGATGTTGGGCACGATCTCATATCAGGTTTGTTGTTTAAAATTCGTGACAATTATAATTGTAAACAGTAATTTTATCCAGATTCCGAGAATGAACAAATCAACAACAATGTAGTCGCTTGCCGTAGAAAAAAAAACGAGCCCATTACTTTGCAGAAATTCGAAAGGAAAATAAGATAAAGCGGTTATATGTATTAATATTGTTATTATATTACTTTCCAATAATGTTTTACATTAAAACCCCATTAACTTGAATAAAAAGCGTGAAATTTAAATAAAAATCATACAATTGTATACAATATAGAATTTTTGTATTTTTGTACAAAAAGTGCTATTTGTTTATTTGAAAATATAATTTTATCAAATTTAAATTGTAAAAAGTGCTATCTGCTATATCTGCGCAAATAATAGGAATTACAAAAAAAAAACATATGGGCATTTCCATGATGTCGAACGTGACCGTCGTACACAACGGATTTATATTTTGACCATATGCTTAACTTATAGCTCTTAATTAACTGTATAATTGGTGCTAATGCCGATTTTGAGAACAGTTTCGTTTTGTAGATAATTTAAAATAACCAAGGCATTCGCACGTGACCAAAACAGAAGTCGTTTTCGCGGCCAACAATTCAAACGCGGATTTCAGAGAAACCTGTGGCACTATTTCAATGTGGCAAATTTTAAAATGTTGTGCACTGATGTCTCTTGAAAATGGTTTTGATTTTATCCAAAAATTATTAATACTTTTTTTGTAATTTAACTTTAAGTCCTGTCGAACGTGACATTTTTCCATCACGGTATTTATGTTATATCAGTTGCACTTTTTACGAAATTATAGATAATATATATTTTTTCTAATCAACAGAAGAATTCAATATATTTATTCTCACATAATGACAGCAAAAATTAAAATTTCTTTTTTTTTAATTTTTTGTTTTGTAATTTTAGCTGATCTTCTTTCAACTTTCTCACCGCCGTTTTCGGCTCTCTTTATTTTTTTCGTCTCCGTTTTTGCTTGTCTAGATTTAGACAATTAAAAAGTATTTTTTACAAAAAATAATTATTGAAGTAAAATTTTTTTCTTCAAATTTTTAATTTTCATACTTAAGACGTCGAACGTGACCAACTTTAAAGAAGTACCAAGGTCACAAATTTTCTTATTTTCCAGTAAGGTTTATTTTATTTAAATTGTATAAAAATCTCTGTTTGTACTCAAAGTTTGATGATATTTCTGCATGTACTTTGGGCGCAGTAACAACAAATGTTGTCTTTCCATGTCGAACGTGACATCGAAATATGCCATATGCCAAACGCCGGCGGTCCTCGTCAAAGCCGTCGTACACTGATTTCAAGAGTCACAGATTTAGTTCTACTGTATGTGGCACCTATCTGGGAAGGTACACTTAGCATAAAGGCAAAAAAGAAAATGATATCAATACATAGAAGAAACTGCCTAAGAGTCTGCTGTGGGTTTAGGTCGATATCCGTGGAATCAGTAGGCATCGTAGCCGGAATCGTCCCCATCGACTTGGCAGCCAGGGAACTCACCACTGTACAAACAGAGTGTAAAAGAAATGCAGAAAACATACATAAGATCGAAAGAGAAAATACCGTGGCGGAATGGCAAAGAACACTCAGAAAAAAGTGTACTAAATTCCAGTAAAAATGTACTTAAATTAAGGAAATTGGTATCTGTTTGGCACCCAGTATGCCTTTACTCAATTTAAGTTTATTATACCCTCCACCTCCAGGATGGGGGTATACTAACTTTGTCATTCCGTTTGCAACACCTTGAAATATCGACCTGAGACCCTATAAAGTATATATATTCTTGATCGTCATAAAATTCTAAGACGATCTAGCCATGTCCGTCCGTCCGTCTGTTGAAATCACGCTAGTATCTAAACGAAAGGAGATAGGAGGCCCAAATTTTGCATAAATACGTCTTTTTTTTATCGAACGGTCCCAACGCCTCTCACACCCGCCCCTTCCGACCGAGAGGGCCACGTCCCCATAACGTAGGGACAGCGTACACACCATAGTCCGAACCATGGCGGCTAAGCAGTAGAGGGTGGACACCGGCTACAGATCAAATATCAACAGCCGGCAAAACAAAAATATTAAACAAAATATTAGTATCACATGCAAATAAAAGTTATTCTTAAAGTTAGTAACTAAATATATTAAAGTAAAGTAAACATGTCACAACAAACTAAACATCCAAGCAGGAGAAAATCCTCGACTTTATTATATCGACTCCTAATCCGAAATCTATGATGTGACACAATGAATTGAAATCAATACACATTCTGCGAATGGGCTCTGCGGAAGCGTAATTCGTACGCTGAAAGTCAATATGGATGAATTGATAGTATCTAGAAGGTCTAAATGGCACGTTAAACTTAATCCTAGAAATAATATAGTCAGAAGAGAAATCACCATTTATAACCTTATAAACCATCACGGTGTTCAACATAACACGTCTGCTTTTCAAGGAAGGCAAGTCGATCAGCTTCAATCTACTAGTATAAGGGGGAAGAAAAAAACCACTATTCCAATGCAAATGTCTTAATGAAAATATTAAAAATTGTTTCTGAACTGATTCAATTCTGTCAATATAGATACCATACTGAGGATCCCACACTACGGAACCATATTCCAGAATAGGTCTGACAAGTGATGTAAATAGCTGCTTCGTTACGTAAGGATCGGAGAACTCCCTAGCCCATCGCTTAATGAAGCCAAGAACACCATATGCTTTGTTAACCATAGTAATAATATGATTGTTGAAATTCAGTTTGGAATCCATTAGAATACCAAGGTCTACAAAAGAATCAACTAACTCTAGCTCAGTTCCTCTAATATTATATCTGACAAATCTTGGATTCGATCTAAAGAAACGCATGTGTCTGCATTTCCTTAGGTTGAGTTCCATACAATTCATGTCACACCAGCGTCCAAAACTATCTAAGTCATCCTGCAATGGATTCGAAAATTCTGGCCAATTATAAGAAAAAAATATTTTTACATCATCTGCATACATTAGAAGTCGAGAATTAATTATAGACCCCGGAAGGTCATTTATGAATAATAAGAAAAGAATCGGCCCTAGATGACTACCCTGAGGAACACCTGATGGAATCAGAATAGGTCTAGAATAAGATTTTACAATCTGAGAGCGATTTGAAAGATACGAAGATATCCACTTCAAGAAGTTAGAGCTAAAACCTATACGATCTAATTTATATAACAATAGTTCGTGGTTCACTTTATCAAATGCTTTACTAAAATCTGTATAGATGACATCAGTCTGATTACCTTGAACAAATTCATCAATAACGTGAGAAGTAAACTGAATCAAGTTTGTCACAGTAGAAAAGCCCTTACGAAATCCATGTTGATATGGACTCAATATAGAAGAAACTCTATGAGATACAACCTCAGTAACCAATTTCTCAAATAGCTTCGGAATAGCACTCAACTTAGCGATCCCTCTATAGTTTGAAACATCAATTAGACTGCCAGACTTATGGAGGGGATCAATGAATGAACTCCTCCAAGCCAAAGGGAAATATCCAAAACTCAATGAAGTATTAAATAATAATGTTAGCGGAATAGCCAAACCACTAGCACAGAATTTCAAAATTATACTTGGCACCCCATCTGGGCCAACACTATTTGTGGATTTGAGATTATTCAAACTCGACAAAACTAAGGGTAAATCAATAACAGGAATTTCTAATTGACTCAATGCAGAAATATTATAAGGGTAGGCGTCACTCGACCCATAAGATCGCTCTGAGTATGTCGTCGCAAAAAATTTTGCAAAACAATCAGCAATCGCCTGATCATCACCAAACTCTAAGCCATCCATTCTAATCCTTGTCGGCTTAGTTGAGGATCTACGTTTCAAATTCACAAAGTCATAAAAAGATCTAGGGTTCTTCCTAAAATCATTCTTTAGTTTTTCCAAGTAGATCCTATAACATCTCTGAGACTCAATGCTATATTTCGACCTAGCAACGGAATATTTGACATAATCTGAATTCAAACCGGTCCTCTTAAATTTCTTAAAAAGTCTATTTCTCGAATTCTTCATGCCAGACAACTCACGTGAAAGCCAAGGCAGTCTTCTAGAGTGCCCAACACGAGTTTTCGGTACTGATTGTGACAAAAAGTCATTCAAAATGTGATAAAATCTATCTACGACAATGTCAATATCAGTATAGTGACGACAGCTACAAACAGAATTCCAGTCAACATCCTGAATAAGTGAATTAAGCTTTTCGAAATTAGTTCTCTTGAAACAGAAAGAGGTTCGATTATCTTGCGAACTAGAGGGAGAAGATTCACCAGAGTACAACATCGATATATTCAATGTAGGATGATAGTTGTCCTCCGGGAGTGATATGGGAGGAACTCTACTGATTTCGAAGTAATGGGGATCATCGACAAATACTAAGTCTAGTTGCCTAGCATTTGCATTTCCCACATAATTTATCTGCGACAAGTTAAGATCAGTAAAAAGTCTAACTATTTGCGAGGGCCAATCATCCCTATCAAAAGTTGACGTCAACGGAGTTAACGCCTCAGCATCTGGCAAGGTAAGCCAAGATACAGAGGGTAAATTAAAATCTCCTAAAATCATAACATGGTCCAAATCACCTGCTTTCGTAGATCGGTTGGACAAAATCGGCCCAAAGGGAAAAAAAATTCCCTCACAAGGACTGAAAAAACTCATAATAACCCCTAATATTTTAGAGTATTTAAGCATATTTTTTCAATGTGTCTGCTTGTACTTACTTGATATTTGGTATGCGCATTCCCCCGATAACAAAAACGTGCACCATAAAACGATTTTTATTCGTAGGGGGTGAAATGGGGCAAAAAGGGATAAAAATGGTACCTATTAAACGACAATAGCTAGAAACACGGAATTCGCTGTGTACTTTCTTCTAATTGAGTAGATACATAATATGAAAGTATTTTTTCCAAATTCGTACTTTTAAAGGATAAAATGGGTATAGAGGGATAAAAATGGTACCAAGCAAACGGCTACACCTAGAATAATGAAATTCGGTGTATACATTCCTCTGATTGCGTAGACACGTAAAATAGAAGAATTTTTCGAAATTCGTACTTTTGGAAAATTCGTACTTTTCAAATGGAAAAAGGGATAAAAATAGTACCAACCAAATGACCGCAGTTACAGTCATGAAATTCGGAGACTGCGTAGACGCGAAAAATAAAAGGTTTTTCCAAATTCATACTTTCAAGGGATACAATGGGAACAGGGGATAAAAATAGTACCAACTAAACGAAATTCCGTGAGTACATTCTTCTAATTGCGTAGACACGTAAAGTAAAGAGATTTTAGATAGTCGTACTCTTTAGGGGGTAAAATTGAAAAATGGGGATAAAAATGGTACCAACCGAATGGACGCAGCTAGAATCATTCGGTGTATACATTCCTCCAACTGCAAAGACACACAAAATAAGAAGATTTTTCCAAATTCGTGAAGTTAAGATATTTTACACTATGTACATAGCATAACAGATTTTCAATATATATACATGTATATAGTGTAAACGTACTGGTAGCCTTCCAAATTTTTATTTTTGTTTTTTTCATGAAGTTAGTTTATCTTGCACTGGAGAGATAATGGATTTTTTGGAGATTGCTTATATTTATTGATTTGAAGTATTATTTCGATATATATTATAAACGTATTGGTAGGCTTGACTTAGAAGCGTGGCTTGAAATAATAAAAATATTATATTTATTTATAAAATTAATTTTTCAATATTTGTATTTCTTTTAGATTAGCTATATTAAAAAATTATATTTTCTTGTAATATTACTGCACTTCTTGAAAATCGACGGTCTCTGTGGAATGCAATCCATGGTGGAGGGTATATAGGGTTCGGTCCGACCGAACTTAACGCCGTTTTTATTTGTTTTTTTAATTGAATGTAGTACGTTCATACTCAAATCAAGTAAAACTTATTCAAAATGAGTTTTATTTACTCATTATACACTCCACGAGAGTATTATGTCTTTGTGCATTTGTTTGTAACACCCAAAAGCATGCCAGATAGACCCATTGTTAATTAAACCGATCGTCACTTTTTGAATCGATTTAGCAATGTCTGTCTGTATATCCGACTGTCTGTTTGTCTGTAAATCTATTCTTGTAATCACGATACAGGTCGCAATTGTAGCCAGAACCAAACGAATCTTTACAGAGCGAAGTTTTTGGGGGACAAGGACAAACGCTATTTAATTTGAAGAAAATCGGTTCAGATTTTCATATAGCTCCCATAAAAATTTCGCTCCCGATTTGACTCTTTTCACTCTAGATACCACATACTACAACAGATTTTCTTCAAAATTGGCAAAACATTTAATATTTAAACTAGGAACACCTGTGGTGAAAATAGGTCAGATCGGTTCAGATTTTTATATAGGTCCCATACAAATTTCGCTCCCGATTTGACTTTTCCCGCTCCAGAAACCACATATTGTATCAGATTGTCTACAAAGTATCTTATGTTTGTACTAGAAGCAGCCATGGTGAAAATGTGTCAGATCGGTTCAGATTTTCGTATAGCTCCCATAAAAATTTCGCTCGTGATTTGACTTTTTCCGCCCCAGAAACCACATATTTTCACCGAATTTCTTCAAATTGATTGTGAAAGTTAGTCACTTCATTCCATGTTTGGATATAGCCCCGATACAAATATTCTACTCGACTTGACAAATTGGACCAGGTCATAGTCTGTGATTAGGAAACATACTAAAATTCTTCCCGTTTTTACTTTTTTACCGAATTGAATTGAATTCGGATTGAAAGTGGAGTGTATCATATAGTCGGCCCCGCCCGACTTTAGCCTTTCCTACTTGTTTTATCTACAAATGCACATTTCTCAGACTCAATTGATGTGTGGATAAATCGTGGAAATTAAATTACAATCTTACTCAATT
Source organism: Polietes domitor (assembly GCA_947397865.1). Classification (NCBI taxonomy): domain Eukaryota; kingdom Metazoa; phylum Arthropoda; class Insecta; order Diptera; family Muscidae; genus Polietes; species Polietes domitor. The sequence goes on along the minus strand of OX377618.1, from coordinate 243,713,506 downwards.
CCTTTACTGGCCATGGTGGCTACAGAAGTTATTTGCACCGATTTGGGCACGATGATTCCCCAAGATATCCACATTGTCCAGTAGAAGATGAGACGTCTGAAATGCCCAAGAAAAAAAGACAGACAGACACAAAGAAGTAGTTCAATAGCTGCCCCATGGGGCGGAAGGAAGAAGGGGTATGGTTTAGTACGTAGGCGCCAAGGCGAATCGTACATTTTTTCCAACACTGGTTACATACTCCTTTGGATGATTCTACACCTCCAGCGAGAAAAACGACAGACATAATTGGTGACGATTGGTGACACACATTTTGCAAGGGGATAGAGGGTATCATTTTAGCCTTTTCTTACTTGTTTTTGTTAAAAGAAATAATCGTTCGAAGATAAGCAAACATAAAACATATTTCTGAATTTTTAAATTTCAACTATTCAATATGGATGATAAGATAAATAGTCGTTCGAAAGAAGAGCAAATACCATGCATCTGATAAAAAGAAATGATCTATTCAACTATTTCTTTCAGTTGGTAACACAAGAATAGCAAATATTTTGCACTTTATGGAAATTTGCACCATATGTTGGAGATCTTTTGAAATATTTGTCTAGCACCTATGGTTCGAGTTTAACTAAGACTGCCTACGCAAATGGAAAAGTAAATACTGGAAATTATTTGCATTGAAAACATCATGGTACAAACGAAACAGAATGAAGGATAAGTTCAAGAATGTTAGCTTATAATCTGTTATTGCCTTTATTCACCACCCTAGTAATTCCAAAACTGGACAAATCGTATAAAACGCGTAAGCTCTTCAAAGTACGATATAGTTCGAAAGAAATGGTGAAGCTAATAACTATTCTCTGTGCCGTCGCGGTGCTCTCGTTAACCAGTGCAGCCAAGGGAAAGTGGGAAAAAGCTGAAGATGGAAGTGGATATTATATTGAACCCAGAAAAAAGGTAAAGTGCAATAAATCCAAACCGTTAAACTCAATCTATGAATAAATTTTAAATTGCATTACAGTTCAATTGGTTTGAGGCACTCGGTGAGTGTGCCCGGATGAACATGACTCTGGTGGCAATCGATTCGGAAAAGAAAAACGATCAGATTGGAAAAATATTGAATGAAACTTATGGTGAGTTAATTTTCATACTTAGACTGGAACTTTAATGTATCGCTATGTATTTTGTTCTACAACAGTATCGTACAAAATGTGGACAGGCGGTCATGATAATGCTGTCAGTAAGAAGTATGAATGGGTGTCCACAGGTCAACCTTTCAATTATACCGACTGGGGCGAGGGTGAACCAAATAATTATAAGGATAGTGTTGAACATTGTGTTGATATTAATTCAATAACAAAGAAATGGAATGACAGACAATGCAACCAAACATTGGGTTTTATTTGCGAAGTAAATCCAATGTTGAAGCAAACATTTTTAGATTTCGATATTTTAAAGAAATCCTTTGATACACAAACGATTAAATTACAGACGAAAACTGAGGAGCTGAACACATTGAAGCAAAATTACAAAAAATCGACTGCGACAGTGAAAACAAAACCGAATCCCAAATTGGAGGAGAAAATTGAAAAATTGCAAAAAGAGATGGAATTATTGAAAAAATCCTCTAAAGAACAATTGAAGCTGAAACAGAAAGAGTTGGATACACAAACGAAAAAAATTACGAAAAAAACTGAGGAGGTGGAAAAATGGAAGAAATCCTCGGAAAAGTTTGAGAAAAACTACAACGAAACGAGTCAAAACTTGGAGAAGATTAACGAAGAGTTGAATAACCTGAAAAAATCATCCAAAGAACAACAAGAACAATCCACGAAGAAAACGGAGGAGCTGAACTCATTGCAGAAATCCGCAACAATGTTTGAGGAAAACTACAAAGAAGCGAATCAAAAATTGACGAAGAAAAGCGAAGAGTTGAATATCCTGAAGAAATCTTGCAGTGAACAACAACAACAGCTGAACTCATTGCAGAAATCCGCAGCAATGTTTGAGGAAAACTACAAAGAAGCGAGTCAAAAATTGACGGAGAAAAGCGAAGAGTTGAATATCCTCAAGAAATCATGCAGTGAACAACAACAACAGCTGAACTCATTGCAGAAATCCGCAACAATGTTTGAGGAAAACTACAAAGAAGCGAGTCAAAAATTGACGGAGAAAAGCGAAGAGTTGAATATCCTCAAGAAATCATGCAGTGAACAACAACAACAGCTGAACTCATTGCAGAAATCCGCAACAATGTTTGAGGAAAACTACAAAGAAGCGAGTCAAAAATTGACGGAGAAAAGCGAAGAGTTGAATATCCTCAAGAAATCATGCAGTGAACAGAAATCCGCAGCAATGTTTGAGGAAAACTACAAAGAAGCGAGTCAAAAATTGACGGAGAAAATCGAAGAGTTGAATATCCTCAAGAAATCATGCAGTGAACAACAACAACAGCTGAACTCATTGCAGAAATCCGCAACAATGTTTGAGGAAAACTACAAAGAAGCGAGTCAAAAATTGACGGAGAAAAGCGAAGAGTTGAATATCCTCAAGAAATCATGCAGTGAACAGAAATCCGCAGCAATGTTTGAGGAAAACTACAAAGAAGCGAGTCAAAAATTGACGGAGAAAAGCGAAGAGTTGAATATCCTGAAGAAATCATGCAGTGAACAACAACAACAGCTGAACTCATTGCAGAAATCCGCAGCAATGTTTGAGGAAAACTACAAAGATGCGAGTCAAAAATTGACGAAGAAAAGCGAAGAGTTGAATATCCTGGAAAAAAAATGCAGTAAACAACAACAACAGCTGAACTCATGGAAGAAATCCGCGACAATGTTTGAGAAAAACTACAAAAAAGCGAGTCAAAAATCGAAGAAGATTAACGAAGAGTTGAATACCCTGAAAAAATCATGCAAAAAACACCAACAATCCACGAATCAACTAAGGAAGCAAACTAAGGAACTGAACTCGTGGAAGCGATGCGCAGTAAAGTCTGGGCAAAATTTCAAAAAGTTGACTGCGCTAATGAAAACCCGAGAACTACAAGCAAATCAAAAATTAGAGAAGACAATCGAGGAGTTGAATGCCATGAAGAAATCATTCGTTAACCAAGCTGATAAACTGAAGCAGATGCAACAAGAATTGGATTTCATGCAGAAATCCCCTGTGAAGACCAACGAATGTGATCAAACATTGAATGAATCACACGAAGAATTAGAGGCGTTGGAGGTCAAAAGTGATAAGCCGTGTGCGAAGAATGCTAACAAAAGGTTAATGAACCAGATGTTCGGTGAAAGAAGTAGACTTTTTGATGTTTTAGTTAAATCGTTCAATACGAAATCCGGAGCTGTTTCGAATAAGAATTATTATTTTAATTAAGCCATATGTACAAGATAAATAAACGATAAAAACCAAAATTATAGCAACTAAAGTTTTAGATTCAAAAACAAATAAGGAAAGACTAAAATCGGGCGGGGTCGACTATTTGATACCCGAAATCACTACCTGGTTTTGACCCAGGTGCTTCAGTATCGACTGGGCGATTTTATACAGTCCATATTGCAAAATTGCACACAAACAAAATCGTTGTGATCCTCTCTCAAAAAATATAACGATCGCTTACATCAAGATTGGCTGTAATAAGTTGGACCGCGTTCCACGAAGTGCACAGTATGGTAGATCGCAAATCTAACTGGACAAACTTAATAAATCGCGTTGGGTTCACTTCTCACTTATTAACTATATAAAAAACAAGTAAGGAAAGGCAAAAGTCGGGCGGGGCCGACTATATGATACACTCCACTTTCCAACCGAATACAATTCGACTCGGTGAAAAAGTGAAAACGGGAAGAATTTCTGTATGCTTCCTAATCATAGGCTAATATGATCTGGTTCGATTTGTCAAATCGATAAGGATACTTGTATCGGGACTATATCCAAACATGGAAAAATGTGACTAACTTTCACAATAAGTTCTTCCAGTTCAAATATAAGGTGTAATTCTCACTTTGAAGAAATTCGGTGAAAACTCGTGGTTTCTGGGGCGGAAAAGTAAAACGGGAGCGAAATGTGTATGGGAGCTATATAAATCTTAACCGATCTAAAAATCTGTGGTAAAAATTACCACAGGTGCTTCTAGTTGAAATATAAGATGTTTTGCCAATTTTGAAAAAATCTCTTGTAATATATGGTATCTAGTGAAAAAAGTCAAATCGGGAGTGAAATTCTTTGGGAGCTATATCTAAATCTGAACCGATCTGACCCTAGGACAAATATAATATATTTCGCCTAATTTGAAGAGGGTCTGTTACAATATGTGGTTTCTAGAGCGGAAAAAGTCAAATCGGGAGCGAAATTTGTATGGGAGCTATATATAAGTCTGAACCGATCTGACCCATTTTTACCACAGGTGTTTCTAGTTGAAATATAAGATGTTTTGCCAAATCTGAAGACAATCTGATACAATATGTGGTTTCTAGAGCGGAAAAAGTCAAATCGGGAGCGAAATTTGTATGGGAGCTATATATAAATCTGAACCGATCTGACCCATTTTTACCACAGGTGTTTCTAGTTGAAATATAAGATGTTTTGCCACATCTGAAGACAATCTGATACAATATGTGGTTTCTAGAGCGGAAAAAGTCTAATCGGGAGCGAAATTTGTATGGGAGCTATATATAAATCTGAACCGATCTGACCCATTTTTACCACAGGTGTTTCTAGTTGAAATATAAGATGTTTTGCCAAATCTGAAGACAATCTGATACAATATGTGGTTTCTAGAGCGGAAAAAGTCAAATCGGGAGCGAAATTTGTATGGGAGCTATATATAAATCTGAACCGATCTGACCCATTTTTACCACAGGTGTTTCTAGTTGAAATATAAGATGTTTTGCCACATCTGAAGACAATCTGATACAATATGTGGTTTCTAGAGCGGAAAAAGTCTAATCGGGAGCGAAATTTGTATGGGAGCTATATATAAATCTGAACCGATCTGACCCATTTTTACCACAGGTGTTTCTAGTTGAAATATAAGATGTTTTGCCAAATCTGAAGACAATAAATCTGAGCCGATCTGACCCATTTTAACTATGGGTGTTTCTAGGACAAATATAATATATTTCGCCTAATTTGAAGAGGATCTGTTACAATATGTGGTTTCTAGAGCGGAAAAAGTCAAATCGGGAGCGAAATTTGTATGGGAGCTATATATAAATCTGAACCGATCTGACCCATTTTTACCACAGGAGTTTCTCGTTGAAATAAAAGATTTGCCAATTTTGAAGAAAATCTGTTGTTATATGTGGTATCTAGAGTGAAAAGAGTCAAATCGGGAGTGAAATTCGTATGGGGGCTATATCTAAATCTGAACCGATTTTCTTCAAATTAAATAGCGTTCGTTGTTATCCCGAAAAACTTCGTTCATTTGGTTCTGTCTACAATTGCGACCTGTATCGTGATTACAAGAATAGATGGACGGACGGACGGACATTGCTAAATCGATTCAAAAAGTGATTCTAAGTCGATCGGTATAATTAACAATGGGTCTATCGCTCTTCCTTTTGGGTGTTACAAACAAATGCAAATGTTACAAACAATACTCTCGTGGAGTGTATAATGAGTTCAAATATATAAATTATTATAAAAAATTAACTTTTTTAAAAAGGAAGATTTTTTTAAAAAAGAAAATTTTTATACCCTCCACTTCCAGGATGGGGGTTTGTAACACCTTGAAATATCGACCTGGGACCCTATAAAGTATATATGTATGATCGTGATAAAATTTTAAGACGATCTAGCACTGTCCGTCCCTCCGTCCGTCCGTCTGTTGAAAGCATGCTAGCATCCAAACGAAATGAGCTGGGACGTCCAAATTTGACATTAATCTTATAGTTGTAGATCGGCTGGGATTGAAAGTGGACGAAATCGGTCCAGAGGGAAAAAATTGTCCTTCTAATATTTCTTGTATTTAAGCATGTTTTTCAATATGTCTTGCTTGATATTTGGTATGCGCAATCCTCTTATTGCAAAAACGTGCACCATTAAGTGATTTTTATTTGTAGGGGGTGAAATGGGACAAAAAGAGATAAAAATGGTACCTATCAAACGACGCACAGTGGTTCAGAATCAAAATCCATCGGCCAAAATTCAATAACTTTTCTTCTAGTAGAAATTTTTGAGTTCTGTAAAAAATCAAAATAGACAAGGACCCAAGGATTATTTTGAGATATTAACATTAAAAATCGTGAAATCGGATATATTTTAGAAATTGGTTTAAAGTTGACTACTTTTCGTATTTTTCGAGTGTACAGAAAATTAAAAATTTTATTTTTGTTGTGTTTATGTTTTTTTTATTATATATTACGTATTTGCGTATACGTATTTGTTCATAATGCGAAGAAAAACTTAATTTTTTTTTGTATTACAGATTTTCACGTTTTTCAGATTTAGGATATTGAACATTCTTTTTATACCCTAGACCACTTCGTGGGCTAGGGTATTATAAGTTAGTTTCGCCCCAAATGTTTGTAAAACCAAGAAATAATCGAGCTAGACCCACCTTTAAGTATACCGATCGGCTTAGAATCACCAGCTGAGTCGATTTAACGATGTCTGTCTGTACGTCCGTCCTTCCGTCCGTCTGTCCGTCTGCTGTCCATCTAAGTTTGTTCGCACTCTACAGGTCGCAATTGTTGTCCCATTGTCATGAAACTTGGCAAAAGTTATTTTTTCTGGCCAATGACCATCGGTATTGAATTTGGAGGAAATCGGTTCAGATTTAGATATAGCCCCCATACAAATGTCGCTCCCGATTTGACTTTTTCCGCCCTATAAAGCACATATAGTACCCGATTTTCTTTAAATTTGGCACAACATCTTATAATCCAACTAGAAAGACCAATGCAGAAATTGGGTAAGATCGGTTCAGATTTAGATATAGCCCCCACACAAATGTCGCTCCATATTTCACTTTTTCCGCTTTAGAAACCACATATTATACCCGATTTTCTTTAAATTTGGCAGAACATCTTATAATCCAACTAGAAACACGTATGCAAAAATTGGGTAAGATCGGTTCAGATTTAGATATAGCCCCCATAGAAATGTCGCTCCCGATTTCACTTTTTCCGCTTTAGAAACGACATATTGTAACCGATTTTCTTTAAATTTTGCAGAACATCTTATAATCCAACTAGAAACACATATGCAAAAATTGGGTAAGATCAGTTCAGATTTATATATAGCCCCCATACAAATGTCGCTCCCGATTTTACATTTTCCGCTCTAGAAACGACATATTGTACCCGATTTTCTTTAAATTTTGCAGAACATCTTATAATCCAACTAAAAATACGTATGCAAAAATTGGGTAAGATCGGTTCAGATATAGATATAGCCCCCATACAAATGTCGCTCCCGATTTCACTTTTTCCGCTCTAAAATCCACACATTGTACCCGTTTTTTCTTTAAAATTGGCACAACATCTTATAATCGAACTAGAAACATCTATGGTGTAAGTGGGTAAGATAGGTTCAGATTTAGATATAGACCTCATACAAATGTTGCTCCCGAATGTTTAACCGATTTTGGCCAAATTTTACATATTATATTTCACCAATAAACAGACATGGTGAAAGCGGGTTACATCGTTCCAGGTTTCAATATACCCCCATACAAATGTCCTTTCCGGTTTAACATTTTTTGTCAAACACATACATTTACAGGATGCAAAAATCCTTCCCGATTTCACTTTTTTACCGAATTGAATTGCAATGAGAATTGTTTGGGTGATGTCCATATGTCCATACTTTGAAATGACTTTGGTATACTACCGTATAATTTGTATTTGTCTGTCGGACAATTAGATCAATTACCATATTATTTAGCATACTCGTTATATTTGACTGAAGATGAATTTATAGCATATAAATTATATGAATATAATTTATATAATTTGTATGAACTACATAAAATTGCTCCCATGAAATACCTGGGTTTAGTAATCAAAGCGAGGTACATACGCAGGGAGTGGTGTAGGGTATAATATAGTCGGCCCCGCCCGACTTTAGCCTTTCCTTACTTGTTTTGACTTTTTCGAACTGTTTCACTTTCTTTTTTGTTAGAAATTGTGGTTTCTTAGCTTTATTATTGCGCCAAAACTATGTTTTTGCCAAATATAGTTTGGTTGTAATAAATATTGTAAACAAGTAAGGAAGGTTAAAGTCGGGCGTGGCCGACTATATTATACCCTACACCTAGTCATTATACCCTGTGGTGTAGGGTATAAGAACGTCGTTACATTTGAACCGGGTGATATACGACACAGCTACAAGAGAAGATTCTACTACAAATTTTATACTTCTATCTGCATTTGTAAGAAAACTTGAACGCAAACTTTGAATGGGAGCTATATATAAATTTGAACCGATCTGACCCATTTTTAGCATAGGTTTTCTAGTTGATACATAAGACACTTTCCCAAATTTGATGGAAATCTGTTAACTATATGCTCTCTAGACCGTAAATAATTAAATCGGGGGAGTCATTTATATGGGAGCTATATATAAATCTGAACCGATGTCACCCACTTTCACCATGGATGTTTTTATTTCAAATGTTAGCTAATGTGCATAAAATTCTTTTAAAATATGCTATTTCTAGAGCGGAAATAATCATTTCGTTGGCAAAATTTGTATTAGAGCTATATATATATATATCTGAACCGATCTGGCCCATTTTTACCAGAGCTGTTTCTAGTTGAAATATAAATTGTTTTGCCAAATTTGAAGAAAATCTGATAAAATATGTGATTTCTAGAGCGGAATGAGTCAAATCGGAGGAGACATTTGTATGGGAGCTATATGTAAATCTGCACCGATGTGGCCCATTTTCGCCATAGATGTTCATAGTTGAATTATGAGCTGGTTTGCCAAATTTGAAAAAAATCTGTTCAAATATGCTATTTCTAGAGCGGAAATAGTCAATTCGTTGGCAAAATTTGTATTTGAGCTTTATATATATCTGAACCGATCTGGCCCATTGTTACTAGAGCTGTTTCTAGTTGAAATATAAGTTGTTTTGCCAAATTTGAAGAAAATCTGATAAAGTATGTGGTTTCTAGAGCGGAAAGAGTCAAATGGGAGGAGACATTTGTCTGGGAGCTATATATAAATCTGAACCGATCTAGCCGATTTTTACCAGAGTTGTTTCTAGTTAACATATATAACGTTTTGCCAAATTGGAGAAAATCTGTTGAAATATGTGGTTTCTAGAGCGGAACGAGTAAAATCGGGAGTAAAATTTGTATGGGAGCTATATCTAAATCTGAACCGATTTGCTTCAAATTAAAAAGCGATCGTCCTTATCGCATAAAACTTCGTTGTGCAAAGTTTCATTTAGTTCTAACAACAATTGCGACCTGTACTTTGATTACAAGAATAGATGGACAGACGGACGGACATTGCTAAATTGACTCAAAAAGTGATTCTAAGTCGATCGGTATAATTAACAATGGGTCTATCTCGTTTCCTTCTGGGTGTTACAAACTAATGCACAAAGTCATTATACCCTGTGGTGTGAGGTATAAAAATGTCCTTTTTGAACAAATGTTTGAGTTTGGACCAACACAATTCTTTTCCTTCAAAAGCCATTAACGAAATGTATACATATTTAGAAAGGTTGAAGGGTTACCCGCTTTTGTGGGGTAACTTTTGCCTGCACGAAATTGCACCCTTCGAGGATATGATACATTTAGTGCAAAAAAGGCATTTTCGTCTCATTAAATTCTGAAAAGTAGGTACGCAGATAAAAGGTAAGTGCAAAATCTCTTAAAATGTTTGAGAAACAGTTCGACAAAGTCATAAAAAGAAATTATGTTCTTTCAATTTTCAAAATCTGTAATACAAAAAAAATAAAATATTTTCTTCGCATTATGAACAAATACGTACAAATATGTTAGAAAACATAAAAACAAAAAAATACAAAATTTTAATTTTCTTTAATATCGAAAAATACGAAAAGCAGTCAATTTTGGACCGATTTCTAAAATATATCCGATTTCCCGATTTTTAATGTTAATAACTCAAAATAATCCTAGGGTCCTTGTCTAATTTCGGTTTTTTTACAGGACTCAAAAATGTCTACTAGAACAAAAACAAGTAAGGAAAGGCTAAAGTCGGGCGGGCCGATTATATGATACACTCCACTTTCTATACGAATACAATTCAACTCGGTGAAGAGTGAAAACGGGAAGAATTTTTGTATGTTTCCTAATCATAGGCTAATATGACCTGGTCCAATTTGTCAAATCGAAAAGAATATTTGTATCGGGGCTATATCCAAACATGGAAATAAGTGACTAACTTTCAAAATAAGTTCTTCCAGTTCAAATATAACGTGTTATGCTCACTTCAGAGAAATTCGGTGAAAATTCGTGGTTTCTGGGGCGGAAAAGTCTATCTGGGAGCGAAATTTGTATTGGAGCTATATGTAAATCTGAACCAATCTGACCCATTTTCACCATGGACGTTTCTAGTTCAAATATAAGATATTTTGAAAGATTTGAAAAAGATCTGTTAAAATGTGTGGTTTATAGAGTGGAAAAAGTTAAATCGGGAGGGAAATTTGTGTGGCAGCTATATATAAATCTGAACCGATCCATTTGCACCATGGCTGTTTGGAAAACAAATATAAGATATTTCGTCTAATTTAAAGGGAATCTGTTAAAATATGTGATTCTCCGAGCAGAAAAAGTCAAATCGGGAGCGAAATTTTAATGGGGATATTTATAAATCTGAACCGATCTGACCTATTTTCACCATATGTGTTCCCAGTTGAAATATAAGATGTTTTTCCAAATCTGAAGACAATCTATGTGGTTTCTGGAGCAGAAAAAGTCGAATCGGAAGCGAAATTTGTATGGGAGCTATACAAAAATCTGAACCTATCTGACCTATTTTCACAGCAGGTGGTCCTAGTTTAAATATAAGATGTTTTGCCAATTTTGAAGAAAATCTGATAAAATATGTGGTTTCTAGAGCGGAAAAAGTCAAATTGCGAGCGAAATTTGTGTGGGGGCTATATATAAATCTGAACCGATCTGACTTATTTTCACAATATGTGTTCCTAGTTTAAATATAAGATGTTTTGCAAAATCTGAAGACAATCTGATACAATATGTGGTTTCTAGAGCGGAAAAAGTCATATCGGAAGCGAAATTTGTATGGGAGCTAAATATATAAAAATCTGAACCGATCTGACCTATTTTCACCGCAGGTGCTCCTAGTTTAAATATAAGATGTTTTGCCAATTTTGAAGAAAATCTGATCAAATATGTGGTTTCTAGAGCGGAAAAAGTCAAATCTCGTGCGAAATTTGTGTGGGAGCTATATATATATATCTGCACCGATGTGGCCCATTTTCACCATGGGTGTTTTAAGTGGATATATAAGATGTTTTACCAATTTTGAAGAAAATCTGTTAAAATACGTGGTATTTAGAGTGAAAAAAGTCAATTCGGGAGTGAAATTCGTATGGGGGCTATATCTAAATCTGAACCGAATTTCTTCAAATTAAATAGCGTTCGTCCTTGTCCCGAAAAACTTCGCTGTGAAAAGTTTCGTTTGGTTCTGGCTACAATTGCGACCTGCATCGTGATTACAAGAATAGATGGAAAGACAGACGGACATTGCTAAATCGATTCGAAAAGTGATTCTAAGTTGATCGGTATAATTAACAATGGGTTTATCTCGCCTCCTTTTGGGTGTGACAAAGACATAATACTTTAGTGGAGTGTATAATAAAAGTGGAAAAATTTATAATTCAAAAACTCGTCTGGGAAAAAGTATACAAAGTGATTTTTATTGAAAAAGATTATATTATAAAATCTATAAAAAATACGAAAAAAATTAAATGTAATAAAGGGTGATTTTTTAGCTATTATCTTTTTGGCAACACTGGTTTAAACAGCAGTTTTAATGATGACCATCAATTATCTATTCGTCGCCGTTCGCAGCAATTGGGCCTCTGTTACTCAATAACGTGGAAATGCCAAACATTTGCCTGAAATAATCTTCAAACATTAAATTATTGGACCGTACTATCGATTCAAATAAAGATTTCATGCATTTTTCTTAATTTTATGTGTTTTTTTAACTTTCCTATAGCTTTTAAAAAATCACCCTTCATAAACTGTCAATAAAATCATATATCGGTTTGGTGAACGTGTTAAATTCGGATCAAATGAGGAACATTATTAACGATTCAAAATGCAAGGACATTGGAAAACAGCAGTAAAAAATTCTGTTAATTGTAAAAAAACAAAGTTAACAAAAGTTGTAGAAAATATTATTAGAGCTATTTCCGATGAATTCACTCAAAACGGATAGCGCTACAAAGATACAACGAAATATTCGTGGATTACCGGCACAATTTATTAAAAAGTAAGAAAACGTCAGTCGGCTAAACCGACTTATATACACCCTCACTCTCTGAGAACATATATGCGGAAGGAAAAAAATATAAGGAATTAAATTTAACGTAGGGCAGGATAATTTGTGTGGAAGTTCGTGTCACGTGTCAGAAAAATAGCATTCCTAAATTTGATTAAAATCCATACTCAAATTTAGTTCAACAATTTTGCTCCACTTTAGTAAAAATTTCATTAAAAGTAGGAAAATTAACTAAGTATGAGTAAAGTTTCCTCATTTCAAAGCAAATAGTACATTCATAGGGTAGTAAATTTACTTAAATTCTTACCATCGAGTAAATTCATACTTGCGTGGAAGAAAATTGCAAAGGTTTTAAGTAAGAAAAATATTAAGATTTTTTGTATGGAAATAATTCCAGTTAGGAAATTTTAACTAAAAAGTTAGCTTTTTTAAACAAGTAAGGAAAGACTACAGTCGGAAGGGTATATACCTCGCTTTGATTACTTTATACAGTTACTATAAATTCATCTTTAGTCAAATTTAATGAGTATGGTAAATAATAAAGTAATTGATTCAATTTTCCTGCAGATATTCCGAATAAAGTAAATATAACATGATATGGAAAAATTGATCAAGATCCATAGGTTTTTTAGTTGGATTTTTAGATGTTGTGCCAATTTTAAAGGAAATCGGGTACAATATGTGGTTTCTAAAGCGGAAAAGTGAAATCGGGAGCGGCATTTGTATGGGGGCTATATCTGAATCTGAACCGAACTTACCCAATTTTTGCATGTGTTTCTAGTTGGATTATAAGATCTTCTGCCAAATTTAAAGAAAATCGGGTACAATATGTCGTTTCTAGAGCGGAAAATGTCAAATCGGGAGCGACATTTGTATGGGGGCTATATCTAAATCTGAACCGATCTGAACCAATTTTTGCATAGGAGTTTCTAGTTCCATTATAAGATGTTGTACAAATTTTAAAGAAAATTGGGTACACTTTCAGCATAGACGTTTCTAGTCCGAGTATAAAATGATGTGCCAAATTTAAAGAAAATCGGGAACAATATGCGGTTTCTACAGCGGACAAATTGAAATCGGGAGCGACATTTGTATAGGGACTATAGCTAAATCTGAACCGATCTTACGCACTTTCAGCATATGTGTTTCTAGTTCAATTATAAAATGGTGTGCCAATTTTGAAGAAAATCGGGAACAATATGTGGTTTCTAGAGCGGAAAAAGCCAAATCGGGAGCGACATTTGTATGGGGGCTATATCTAAATCCTCTGCCAAATTTCATGACAATCGGACCACAATTGCGACCTGTAGAGTGCAAACAAGCTTAGATGGACAGCAGACGGACGGACAGACAGACATCGTTAAATCGATTCAGCTGGTGGTCTAGCTCGATTATATATTGGTGTTACAAACATTTGGCGCGAAACGAAGTCCACGAAGTGGTGTAGGGTATACAAATTAAGTTAATGTATATGCTGAAATATATGCCGAGTTCTTCATACATTTAAATAATTATGAACTTATGCAAAATTCACGAAATTGTTGAGAAAATTCTTGAATATTAATCTAAGAAACAATTCTTGTTCGTTTGCAGAGACTTATTTCTTAAATACTTCAAGAATTATTCTAAATAACCACTGCGAAGGCACATCTCATCTATTTATGGTAGATGTATCGTGAAACTTTTGAGAAATATTTCATGTTGCAGTTTTTGTCCTAGTTTTGCATACTCCGAAGCAAAATCATTTGTTTGAATTATTTTTGTTAAATTGAACTTATTTAAAGATCACTTTTTCATTGCATCAAGTATAATTTTTCTCAGTTTAAGTAAGTTTTTAAGAAAAAATCAGCAAAATTGTCCTCAATTTGAGTAAATATACACTTGATTTGAGTAAAAATTAACTTAGTTTTAAGAAAATTTCGGCAAAATGTTACTTAAATTTAGTAAAAACTTACTTAGATTTAGGAAAATTTCAGCAAAATTTTACTTAAATTTAGTACTTGGTTTGAGTAAAAAGTTACTCGATTTTTCCTCAGTTTGAGTAAATATTTACTTGGTTTGAGGAGATTTGAACGGGAATAAAGTTCAAAGCATGTACTACTTTCAAGGAAAAGTTTGAACTTGATATGAGGAAATATTTCTTTAGCGCTATACGAAGTTCAATTTTGCTAAATTTTAGTTCATTTTACACTTTTTTTCTGAACGTGGTCCCAGCCTCAAGTCATAGTGGATTCTATGCACCAGTATAGAAGTTATGAAGTATTTTAAAATTGAGACAATTGTGTGGGAGATACAAGAAGGGGCGTGGCTAAAATGTAATGTACATTATTCTATAATACTTTGTATCAATATTATTAATTAGAATCTGTGCTTCCACGTTGTGAATGTTTATTGGAATAAAATAATAAAAAGAGCCTGTCTATCGGTAGCAGTATTATAATTCAGATGTGGGGTCGCACAAATTATTACTAGAAAACATGGGGTAACGCCAATCTCGCAAAAATATTGTGTATGCTTTAAGAATCACAAATGTATCATTTCCAGAAACAGCGACAATTGCCAAATTACAAAGTTAATATTAGTTATTAAGACACAAGTAGGGAAAGGCTAAAGCCGGTCGGGGCCGACTATATGATACCCTACAGACAGACAGACAGACAGACAGAAGTAGTTCAACGGCTGACTAGGCAGTCCCTTGGTGTGGCAGGAAGAGGGGGTGTGGTTGCGCCAAGGCAAATAGCCAAAAAAACAAGTAAAACCGGCGTTAAGTTCGGCCGGACCGAACTTTATATACCCTCCACCATGGATTGCATTCCACAGAGGTTGTATTTTCAAAAAGCTTAAATACCATAAATATTGGAAGATAGTGGGTGCTACAGTTGGTTGTACTTCCATTCTATTGTAATTCCAAAAGTAAAAATTTTGAAAATCCATTATCAGACGTAAATGTGCAAAGTGCAAAATAACCTAACTTCATAATTCAACCAATTTTTGAAGTAAAAGAAAAAGTACGAATTTGGAAAAAAATATTTTGCGTGTCTATGCAGTCAGAGGAATGTATACACCGAATTCCATGATTCCAGCTGCGCCCATCTGGTTGGTAATATTTTTACCCCCTTGTCATTCCTACGCAATTAGCATTTCATCATTTTAGCTGTAGTCTTTTAGTTGGTACTATTTTTATCCTCCTGTACTATTGTATCCCTTGAAAGTACGAATTTCGAAAAATCCGTTTATGTTTCGTGTCTACGCAGTCAGAGGAATGTATACTCCGAATTGCATGACTCCAGCATGGTACTATTGTATCCCCTTTTTCCATTTTAACCCCAAAAAGAACGAATTTCGAAAAAGTCGTCTATTTTCCGTGTCTACGCAGTCAGATGAATGTATACTCCGAATTTCCTAACTCTAGCTACGGTCATTTGATTGGTACTATTTTTATCCTCTTTTTTCTTTTTACGAATTACAAAAAGTACGAATTTTAAAAAATCCGTTTATTTTACTTGTCTACGCAATCAGAGGAATGTATACACCGAATTTCATTATTCTAGGTACAGCCATTTGGTTGGTACCATTTTTATCCCTCTATTCCCATTTTACCCCTTAAAAGTACGAATTTGGAAAAAATGCTTTTATATTATTTCTCTACTCAGTTAGAGGAATGTACGCACCGAATTTCGTGTTTCTAGCTGTTGTCGTTTAATATGTACCAGTTGTATCCCCTTTTGCCCCATTTCACCTCCTACGAATTAAAATCACTTTATGGTGCACGTTTTTGTTATAGGGGGAATGCGCATACCAAATATCAAGCAAATATAAACAGACATATTCAAAAAACATGCTTAAATACACTAAAATATTAGGGATTATTATGGGTATTTTTAGTCCTTGTGAGGGAAACATTTTTCCCTTTGGGGCGATTTCGCCACATTTCAATCCCAACCGATCTACGACAACAAGACGCATTTATGGAAAATTTGAACGTTCTAGCTCATTTCGTTTATATGCTAGTGTGCTTTCAACAGACGGACGGACATGGCTAGATCGTCTTAGAATTTTATGGCTATCAGGAATATATATACTTTATAGGGTCTCAGGTCGACATTTCAAGGTGTTACAAACGGAATGACAAAGGTAGTATACCCCCATCCAGGAGGTGGAGGGTATAATGACAGACATATATATACGATTGGTGACACTCATTTTGCAAGGGGATAGAGGGTATCATTTTAGCCTTTGCTTACTTGTTTTTGTTAAAAGAAATGATCGTTTGAAGATAAGCAAACATAAAACATATTTCTGAATTTTTAAATTTCAACTATTCAATATGGATGATAAGATAAATAGTCGTTCGAAAGAAGAGCAAATACCATGCATCTGATAAAAAGAAATGATCTATTCAACTATTTCTTTCAGTTGGTAACACAAGAATAGCAAATATTTTGCACTTTATGGAAATTTGCACCATATGTTGGAGATCTTTTGAAATCTTTGTTTAGCACCTATGGTTCGAGTTTAACTAAGACTACCTACGCAAATGGAAAAGTAAATACTGGAAATTATTTGCATTGAAAACATCATGGTACAAACGAAACATAATGAAGGATAAGTTGAAGAATGTTAGCTTCTAATCTGTTATCGCCTTTATTCACCACCCTAGTAATTCCAAACCTGGACAAATCGTATAAAACGCGTAAGCTCTTCAAAGTACGATATAGTTCGAAAGAAATGGTGAAGCTAATAACTATTCTCTGTGCCGTCGCGGTACTCTCGTTAACCAGTGCCGCAAATGGAAAGCTGCAAACCGCTGCAGATGGAAGTCAATATTATATTGAAACCAATGATACGGTAATAAATAAATCCACACCGTTAAACTCAATCAATAAAATCTATGAATAAATCTTAAATTACATTACAGTTCAATTGGTTTGAGGCACTCCGTGAGTGTTCCCGAATGGGTATGAGTCTGGTGGCAATCGATTCGGAAAACAAAAGCAAACAGATTGATGCTTTGCTGGGAAGTAGGTTTATTTTCATACTTAAACTGGAACTTGAATGTATCCCATACTATTTTCATTTATCACAGATCTTACGGTCAACTTGTGGATAGGTGGTCATGACCATGTCAATAGCGCCTTTGTATGGATATCCACAGGTCAAGCTTTAAATTATACCAACTGGGCCACGGGTGAACCAAATCACAGTGAACGCAAAGAACATTGTCTTGCGATTAGTTCAGAAAAGAAGGATTGGACTGACGAATCTTGCACAAAAGAAAGAGGATTTATTTGTGAAGCAAATCCAATATTGCGTACTTTACAGAAGTCCTTTGATACACAAACGAATGAATTAAATACAAAAACTGAGGAGCTGAACTCATGTAAGAAATCCTCGGCAATATTTGAGCAAAACTACAACGAAGCGAGTCAAAAATTGAATGAATTGGGCAATAAACAAACAGAAACGACTCGAGTAAAGGAGCAATCTGCGGAGCTGGGCCGATGGAAGGTATCCTCGGATAGGTTTGAGAAAAGATACAACAGTACGAGTCAAACATTGCAGAAGACTAAGGAAGATTTGAATGCCCTGAAAAAATCATGCAAAGAACAACAAGAACAATCCACGAAGAAAATTGAGGAGCTGAACTCATTTAAGAAATCCTCGGAAAAGTTTGAGAAAAAATACAACGAAACGAGTCAAAACTTGGAGAAGATTAGCGAAGAGTTGAATAACCTGAAAAAATCATCCAAAGAACAACAAGAACAATCCACGAAGAAAACGGAGGAGCTGAACTCATTGCAGAAATCCGCAACAATGTTTGAGGAAAACTACAAAGAAGCGAATCAAAAATTGACGGAGAAAAGCGAAGAGTTGAATATCCTGAAGAAATCATGCAGTGAACAACAACAACAGCTGAACTCATTGCAGAAATCCGCAACAATGTTTGAGGAAAACTACAAAGAAGCGAATCAAAAATTCACGAAGAAAAGCGAAGAGTTGAATATCCTGAGAAAATCATGCAGTGAACAACAACAACAGCTGAACTCATTGCAGAAATCCGCAACAATGTTTGAGGAAAACTACAAAGAAGCGAATCAAAAATTGACGAAGAAAAGCGAAGAGTTGAATATCCTGGAAAAAAAATGCAGTAAACAACAACAACAGCTGAACTCATGGAAGAAATCCGCGACAATGTTTGAGAAAAACTACAAAAAAGCGAGTCAAAAATCGAAGAAGATTAACAAAGAGTTGAATACCCTGAAAAAATCATGCAAAAAACACCAACAATCCACGAATCAACTAAGGAAGCAAACTAAGGAGCTGAGCACGTGGAAGCGATACGCAGCAGAGTTTGAGCAAAATTACAAAAAGTTGGCTGCGCTAATGAAAACCCGAGAACTACAAGCAAATCAAAAATTAGAGAAGACAATCGAGGAGTTGAATACCATGAAGAAATCATTCGATATCCAAGCTGATAAACTGAAGCAAGTGCAACAAGAATTGGATTTCATGCAGAAATCCCCTGTGAAGTCCAACGAATGTGATCAAGCATTGAATGAATCACACGAAGAATTAGAGGCGTTGGAGGTCAAAAGTGATAAGCCGTGTGCGAAGAATGCCAACAAAAGGTTAATGAATCAGATGTTCGGCGAAAGAAGTAGACTTTTTGATGTTTTAATTAAATCGTTCAATCCTAAATCCGAAGCTGTTTCGAATAAGAATTATTATTTTAATTAAGCCATATGTACAAGATAAATAAACGATAAAAACCAAAGACATAATCTTTTTTGGTTAAAAATTATAGCAACTAAAGTTTTTGATTCAAAAACAAATAAGGAAAGACTAAAATCGGTCGGGGTCGACTATTTGATATCCGAAATCACTGTCTGGTTTTGACCCAGTTGCTTCAGTATCGACTGGGCGATTTTATACAGCCCTTATTGCAAAATTACACACAAACAAAATCGTTGTGATCCTCTCTCAAAAAATAATATATATAATATGTATAAACTAATAATAATAATAATAAATATAATAAGTTGTATAATACCGCGTTCCACGTGCCAGTGCACAGTGTGGTAAATCGCAAATCTAACTGGACAAAATTAATAAAACGCGTTGGGTTCACTCCTCTCTTATTAATTATATAAAAAAATGAGTTCAAATATATAAACTATTATAATAAATCAACTTTTTCTAAAAGAAGATTTTTTTTAAAAAACATGTAAAGATAGGCTAAAGTCGGGCGGGGCCGACTATATAATACCCTACACCACTCCCTGCGTATATACCTCGCTTTGATTACTAAACCCAGGTATTTCATGGGAGCAATTTTATGTAGTTCATATAAGTTATACAGTTACTATAAATATTTAACGAATACGGTAAATAATAAAGTAATTAATCCACCTTTCCAGCAGATATTCCGAGTAAAGTAAATATAACATGATCTGGAAATATTGATCAAGATCCAATGATAAATACAGCGTTAATAGGATGAATCGGACGGACATATAATATATAATCGGGGGCCTATAACAACACTAGAGGCCTGCATAGTTTGCATTCACGGTATGTATTTCTAGTTGAAACATATAATGATCTGCAAAAATTACTACTATTTACCACTATATGATACACGCCACTTTCTATCTCATTACAATGCAATGCAGTAAAAAAGGAACCGGGAAGGATTTTTGAATCATTTAAATGTATGTGTTTGAAAAAAATGTTAAATCGGAAAGGACATTTGTATGGTGGTATATTGAAACCTGGAGTGATGTGACCGCTTTCACCATGTATGTTTATAGGTGAAATATAATATGTAAAGTTTGGCCAAAATCGGTTAAACATTCGGGAGCAACATTTGTATTGGGGCTTTGTCTAAATCTGAACCGATCTTACCCACTTTCACCATTGGTGTTTTTAGTTGGATTATAAAATGTTGTGCCAATTTTCAAGTAAAACGGGTACAATATGTTGATTTTAGAGCGGAAAAAGTAAAATCGGGAGCGTCATTTGTATGGGGGCTATATCTAAATCTGAACCGATCTTACCCACTTTCACCATTGGTGTTTTTAGTTGGATTATAAAATGTTGTTCCAATTTTCAAGTAAAACGGGTACAATATGTTGATTTTAGAGCGGAAAAAGTAAAATCGGGAGCGTCATTTGTATGGGGGCTATATCTAAATCTGAACCGATCTTACCCACTTTCAGCATAGGTGTTTCTAGTTCGATTATAAGATGTTGTACCAAATTTAAAGAAAATCGGGTACAATATGTGGTTTCTAGAGCGGAAAATGTCAAATCGGGAGCGACATTTGTATTGGGGCTATATCTAAATCTGAACCGATTTCCTCCAAATTCAATTCCGATGGTCCTTGGCCAGAAAAAATAACTTATGCCGAGTTTCATGACAATCGGACCACAATTGCGACCTGTAGAGTGCGAACAAGCTTAGATGGTCAGCAGACGGACGGACGGACGGACAGACAGACATCGTTAAATCGACTCAGCTGGTGATTCTAAGCCTATCGGTATGTGAGAACGAAATACTGTCTGTCATTATACCCTACACCACTTCGTGGACTAGGGTATTAAAAGTTAGTTTTCCACCAAATGTTTGTAACACCAATAAATAATCGAGCTAGACCCACCTTTAAGTATACGGATCGGATTAGAACCACCAGCTGAATCGATTTACCGATGTCTGTCCATCTAAGCTTGTTCGCACTCCACAGGTTGCAATTGCTGTCCGATTGTCATGAAATTTGACAGAAGTTCATTTTTTTTGGCTAAGGACCATCAGTATTGAATTTGGAGGAAATCAGTTCAGATTTAGATATAGTCCCCATAGGAATGTCGCTCCCGATTTGACTTTTTCCGCTCTAGAAACCAGAAATTGTAGCCGATTTTCTTTAAAATTAGCACAACATTTTATAATCGAACTAGAAACACCTATGCTGAAAGTGGGTAAGATCGGTTCAGATTTAGATATAGCCCCCATACAAATGTCGCTCCCGATTTGACTTTTAGACCTACTTAAAGGTTAGACCTACGGATCGGCTTAGAATCACCAGCTGAATCGATTTAACGATGCCTGTCTGTCCGTCTGCTGTCCATCTAAGCTTGTTCGCACTCTACAGGTCGCAATTGTGGTCCGATTGTCATGAAATTTGACAGAAGTTAGTTTTTTGGGCCAACGACGATTGATATTGAATTTGGAGAAAATCGGTTCAGATTTAGATATAGCAAATATCCCTAGAAACTACACTATTACTGCTCTAGAATACACTTTTTACATGGGGTCATGACCAAATTTTCAGGATCGTGTTATATTTGAACTAAAAATAGCTCACCAGAAAGTGGACCACACGGGTCTATGTTCTGATATAGCCCCCATACAAATGTACCACCGATTTACAATATTACTGCTCTAAAATGCACATTTTACGTCGGAACTTAATCAAATTTTCCAAACAATGTTACATTTATACTAGAAACATGTATTTTGAAAGCCAGCTACATAGTTCAACGTTTTGGTATAGCCCCTAGTTTACACTATTATCGCTCTAGAACCCACATCTTACATTGGATATTGATATAATTTTGCATATCATGTCATATTTCAACTAAGAATACCTATTTTGAAAGTGATCTATATAGGCCCACTTTTTAATGTAGCGCCCTTACAAACGGGCCACATTTTTATTATTACCTCTAGGACCCAGAACTTACATCGGAAGTTTATTAAATTTAGCTTTTTGTATTATATTTCAATTAAGAATACATACTATGAAAGTCAAATATATGTGTCCATACTTTGGAATAACCCAAATGGGGCCCCATTCTACTTTATTACAGCTCTAGAAACTACGTCTTATGATAAATTTCAACTAGGAATACCTACCGTGAATGAGCAGTATATAGGCCGACGTTTTGGACCAGGCCCCAAGTGTTATTATAGGCCCCATTTCAAATGTCGATCCGATTCATCCTATTACTACAGTATTATTTGTATTTGTCTGCTGGAAATTTGCATCAATTATTTACTGTATAATTTATATGAACTGCATGAAATTGCTCCAATGAAACACCTGGGTTTAGTAATAAAAGCGAGGTATATACGCAGGGAGTGGTGTAGGGTATTATATAGTCGGCCCTGTCCGACTTTAGCCTTTCCTTACTTGTTTTTAATTGTATAATATTGGACCGTCATAAAAAGACTGTACTTATGCATGTAAATGTAAAAATGCTGTATCGCCAATGAAGAAGAAACTATTGTTATAAATTGAGAACATTTTAAGAATATAAACATTTTTACATTTCTAACAAAAAGTTTTAAAATTTTAAATATTGTTAATTGAGAAGGATATAGTGAAAAGTATTTCAAAGCGGAGAGAGAACTTACGAATTCGTCAAGGGGATCAAATACTGCCGCAGATCACAATGTCCCAGAGAGAATACTTTCAAAAAAATATAACTGAAAACTAGACTGTTGTTTTTAAAATGTGATAAAAAATGAATTATTGCCAAATACGCCTGTACAAGTGGTGTTTTATTAAAACTAAACCGAAGCAATGCAAAATCTGTTTTCAGAAAGATTCAGTGCATTTTCATTAATTCAGAGACACGATTCATAAGAACTCTCACAATGTATCCAAAAGTGAATAACTTTCGTCATTTATCATTGCGCCATAGACTGACTAGACTTCACGAGAAAAAGAATTCTCAACGGCTTTATTTTTTGTAAAACTATATGAAAACCCCTCCCAGGCGAAAATCCTGCGCACGGCTCTGATAATGCAGATATTATTTATTACGAAACAAAATGTAGGTGAAGCACTTTTTTATAAAAAATCAAAATTTTGGGATATATTTTCTTCGTGAGATATTTATATATATCATTTTTTAGTAATTAATAATTTGAAATCGTGTAACTTTTGACAACACAATTCCTAAGGCGGGGTAAATAAATCCAAAAAGTGGGAAAAGTCAAGTCTTCATTCCTTGACATCGATCGCGTCTCAGAAGAAGAAAAAATGTTATTATTGGCAGCTATGTCCGTGGATTAAATTCAATTTAGTACCTTTCGAGAACTAATTGTATAGATAAATTATTTTTATCGGAATTGACCATAAGCGTTCTAAAATTATTATTTTTGCCTCGTCAGACATTAAAATTCAATTTAGCATGTTTTCGTCCTCAACCACCATTTTTTATTTCACTGAACCAATACTCAGTGGATGTCCCCAATAAATACAGTGCATTGCGTAGACGGAAGACTGATAAGGTACTGGAAGGAGGAAAGAGGGAATAGTGTCTGTTGACATCTGAATTGAATCGAAATGTGCATTTCCCGGCTTCTGAGGAAATAAATTCAAAAAAAAAAAAAACGATAAATGTTAATCGTTTCCCTCTGATTCTGTAAAAACATTTTCGCCTGTAGATGAGCGAATTTTTTAAATTAATGACGTCATGCAAGTCCTATGCACTTGAAATTTGTTGCGTACACTCCTCTAGTAGCTTAAAATCACCAAAAAGTAAATACACACTTTAGCGGGCGAAATGTAACAAAGAGGGATAAAAATGGTACCAATCATACGATAAAAGCTAGAAACATGACATTTGGAATGTACATCCCTCTAATTGCGTAGATACCTAAATTCGAGGGATTTTTCAAAATTCCTACTTTTAAGGGATACAATTGGAAAAGAGGAATAAAAATGGTACCTACCAAACCGTTGAAGTTGAAATCACGAAAATTCGGTGTGGACTTTCATCTGGCTGTGAGATGCGAAATAAAAATAATTTTTATCGAAATTTGTACTTTTAGCCGGAAAATGGGGCGAATGGGGATAAAGATGATACCAATCAAACGGCTGCATCTATAATCATGAAATTCGGTGTGTACATTCATCTGACTCTGAAAATGCGAAATAAAAAGGATTTTTTTCCAAATTTGTACTTTTAGCCGGAAAATGGGGCGAATGGGGATAAAAATGGTACCAACCAAACGGCTGCAGCTATAATCATGAAATTCGGTGCGTACATTCATCTATGACGACGCGAAATAAAAAGGATTTTTTTCGAAATTTGTACTTTTAGCCGGAAAACGGGCGAATGGGGATAAAAATGGTACCAAACAAACGGCTGCAGCTATAATAATGAAATTCGGTGTGTACATTCATCTGACTATGACGACGCGAAATAATAACAATTTTATCGAAAATTGTAGTTTTAGGCGGAAATTGGGGATAAAAATGGTACCAAACAAACGGCTGCAGCTATAATAATGAAAGTCTGACTATGATGATGAGAAATAAAAATAATTTTATTGAAATTTGTAGTTTTAGGCGGAAAATGGGGCGAATGGGGATAAAAATGGTACCAACCAAACGGCTGCAGCTATTTGGTTCGTATCAAGAAAATGCAAATGGGGAACATCGGGCTTGAGGGAAATTGTTTCTACCTAATAATATTTAGGGCACATTTTTGAAGATTTCTGACTAATAATTATATTAATATTATAATATAGTAGAGGACTATTAAATTATAATAATGAAGAATCACAATTTTCCTAATATGGTAGTGCACTTCTATGTAATGCCGACAGAGTCTAATCTACCGATAATACTGCGGACTCGATTTGACTTTTCCGCTCTAGAAACCGCATATTTTATCAGATTGCCTTCAGATTTGGCAAAACAACTTATATTTAACTTAGGAACACCTATGGTGAAAATAGGTCAGATCGGTTCAGATTTATATATTGCTCCCATTAAAATTTCGCTCCCGATTTGACTTTTTCTGCTCTAGAAACCACATATTGTATCAAAACATCTTATATTAAAACGAAGAACACCAGTGGGGAAAATACGTCAGATCGGTTCTGATTTATATATAGCTCCCATTCAAATTTTGCTCCTGATTTGACTTTTTTTCTGTAGAAACCACTTATTGTACCCGATTTTCTTCATATTTGGTACAATATCTTATGTTTCTACTAGAAACACCCATGGTGAAAATGGGTCAGATCGGTTTAGATTTATATATCGCCCCTATACAAATTTCGCTCCCAATTTGACTTTTTCCTCTCTAGAAAAAAACATATTTTATCAGATTGTTTTCAAATTTGCCAAAACATCTTACATTTAAACTAGGAACACCTGTGGTGAAAATAGGTCAGATCGGTTCAGATTTATATATAGCTCCCATACAAATTTCGCTCGCGGATTAACTTTTTCCGACCCAGAAACCACTTATTTTCAGAGAATTTCTTCAAATTGAACATAACACGTTATACTTGAACTAGAAGAACATATTGTGTAAGTGGGTCACATTTCATGCTTGGATATAGCCCCGATACAATTATTCTTCACGATTTGACAAATTGGGTCAGCCTATGATTAGGAAATATACAAAAATTCTTCCCGTTTTCAGTTTTCTACCGAATTGAATTGTATTCAGATAGAAAGTGGAGTGTATAATATAGCCGGCCCCGATCGACTTTAGCCTTTCCTTACTGGTTTACTTGTTTTAATTTAGTCTAGGTGTAATCTATGAAAATTTCAATTCTGAAAATTCGTTCGTCTAAAGACAAAATATTATACAAAAAGATTTTTTAATTTGTAATTTGTCAGTATTTAAAATAAATGACACAATCTATTAAATGTATATACTTTAAACGACATCGTACATACGTCAGAGTAATTAAGTTTTTTCGTTTTTCAGGGGAAATGAAAACATTTTGGGAAAACCCCAACCCAACTCGTGAACCTTACAATTAAAGTACAGGATGTATTTAGCAACATTTCCAGATTGTCCCTCCTTGTGCAAAGGTACAAAGAACACCCTTAAAGACAACTTAAATGCCAGAAGTAAGTAGTGAGTAAAAACTTAGGGTTAACTTCGTACGTTTTTCGAATTGGAGCTAAACTGTCCCACAAAATTGAATTTCATTGGAGTGGTGTGAATGGAATTTATGAAGTAACCGTTGAAAAACAAGTTAAGTTGGGCCGAGCCGGGCCCACACCTTATTTCATGATTCTAGCTACAGCCACACAGTGGAACATTTTCAAACAAGCTGCGGCAAAAATAAGAAGGAATACAGGTAGGACCTTGAAATTTCGCACACAAAACAAAATGAAAAAAAAACGTCATAAATTACTTATTTATTTAATACAAATCATTACCAGTGATTTCATTTGAGTCCACAATTAATTGAAAATAGTTAGTGCCACGCCCAACGCCCAACATTTTTTTGGTTTCTTACGATTTTCGAATTTTTTTATAAAAATTATTTTATTTTTTAATCGATCGCACACGACAGCAAGTCCTTTCGAAGATTCTATCTAAGTTAAAAACACGTTAAAATTAAAATAATAAAGAAAATTAATTAAGAAAAACATTTTTAGAAGCAGATCATTCGAATTATATTGGTTTACGTGGCCGCTCTCACGGAAGCGTCAAATAGTGTCTTCAGACAACGTTTTGAATAACCAACAAGTAAGGAAAGGCTAAATTCGGGCGGAGCCGACTATATGATACACACCACTTTCTATCGGAATACAATTCAATTCAGTACAAAAGTGAAAACGGGAAAAATTTAAGTATGTTTCCTAATCACAGATTAATATGACCTGGTCCAATTTGTCAAATTGAGAATAATATTTGTTTCGGGCTATATCCAAACATGGAATGAAGTGACTTACTTTCACAAAAAGTTCTTCCAGTTGAAGTATAACGTGTTATGCTCAATTTTAAGAAATTCTCTGAAAATACGCGGTTTCAGGGGAAACGAAATTTGTATGAGAGCTATATGTAAATCTGAACCGATCTGACTTATTTTCACCATAGGTGTTCGTAGTTTAAATATAAGATATTTTGCCAATTTTGAAGAAAATCTGTTAAAATATGTGGATTCTAGAGAGGAAAAATTCAAATTGGTAATGGAATTTGTATGGGAGCTATATATAAATCTGAACCGATCTAACACATTTTTTGCCACAGGTGTTTCCAGTTGAAATATAAGGTGTTGTGCGCATTTTGAAGAAGAAAATCTGTTAAAATATGTGGATTCTAGAGCGGAAAAATTCAAATTGGGAACGGAATTTGTATGGGAGCTATATATAAATCTGAACCGATCTAACACATTTTTACCGCAGGTGTTTCTAAATGAAACATAAGATGTTTTGCCAAATCTGAAGAAGATCTGTTCTAATATGTGATATCTAGAGTGAAAAGGGTCAAATCAGGAGTGAAATTCGTATGGGGGCTATATCTAAATCTGAACCGATTTTCTTCAAATTAAATAGCGTTCGTCCTTGTCCCGAAAAACTTCGTTGTGCAAAGTTTTGTTTAGTTCTGGTTACAATTGCGACCTGTATCGTGATTACAACAATAGATGGACAGACGGACATTGCTAAATCGACTCAGGAAGTGATTCTAAGCCGATCGGTATAATTAACGATGGGTCTATCACCCTTCCTTTTGGGTGTTACAAACAAATGCACAAAGACATAATACTCTCGTGGAGTGTATACAAATTTAACATATTTCTGGAATCTTAACATTCAACTATTCATTTGCTCCTCCCCAAAATCTTTCCAAATTTGATCTTATGATCGATCGATCGAAACAACTAAGTAGAAAAATCGTGTTTCTTTGGTTTTTATCGTTTATTTATATTGCATGGCTTAATTAAAATAATAGTTCTTATTCGAAACTGTTCATTTCGTCTGGAATGAGTTAATTAAAACATCCATAAGTCTACTTCTTTCAGCGTACATCTGTTTCATTAACATTTTGTTGGCATTATTCGGACACGACCTATGACTTTTGACCTCCAACGCACACGACTTACGACTTTTGACCTCCAACGTCTCCAACGTCTCCAATTCTTCGCTTGATTCATTCAACGTTTGATCACATTCGTTGGACTTCTTCGACGAACCGCAATCTTCATTCTCTTCTGTCACACAATTTATTGGCATTAAGGCGGTCTCTACACTTTGGTCACATTTGACTTGATTCCCGTTAAATTGGTTCTTTAAAGCATCCAATTCTTCACTTCGTTTCTTCAATAGATTCACTTCTTCTACAGAGAATTTCTGCATTAAATCCAATTCCTGCTGCATCTGCTTCAGTCGATCAGCTGATGATGATGATGATTTCTGCACGGCATGATTCGTTGACGCATCCAACTTTCCACAGTTACGGCTATGTATTGCCGAGGATTGTTTCAATGCACCAAGCTCCTCAGTTTTCTTCCCTGGCAGACTCGTTTCTGTGGATTTTTGTAATAACTCCAACTCTTGTTGCTGCTGCTTCAATCGATCAGCAGCCAACTGTTTGTATTTTTGTTCACACATGTCCGAGGATTTCTTCCATAACTCCAGCTCCTCAGTTGTCTCCGTCAGTAGTCTCGCGTCTGTGGATTGTTGCAACTTGCACTCTTCTTGCAGTTGCTCAAATTGATAAGAGCATGATTTTTTCAGGGTATTCAACTCTGCGCTATACTTCTTCTTCGCTTCTAGTTTCTGGGTGATCATTGTCTCATTCAACCCTCTGCATCTTTGCTCAAGCGTTGTCGAGTATGTCTTCAATAACTCCAGCTCCTCGGTTGCATTCTTTAGCAGACTCGCGTCTGTGGATTGTTGCAACTTCCACTCTTCTCGCAGTTGCTCAGATTGATTAGAGTACGTTTTTTTCAGGCTATTCAACTCTTCGCTATACTTCTTATTTGCTTCTAGTTTTTGGATGTTCATTGTCTCATTCAACTCTTTGTATCTTTGCTCACACGTTGTGAAGTGTGTCTTCAATAACTTCAGCTCCTCAGTTGTATTCTTTAGTAGACTCGCGTCTGTAGATAGTTGCAACTTCCACTCTTCTTGCAGTTGCTCAGATTGATTAGAGCATGTTTTTTTCAGGGCATTCAATTCTGCGCTATACTTCTTCTTCGCTTCTAGTTTTTGGGTGATCATTGTCTCATTCACCTCTCTGCATCTTTGCTCAAGCGTTTTCGAGTATGTCTTCAATAACTCCAGCTCCTCAGTTGCATTCTTTAGCAGACTCGCGTCTGTGGATTGTTGCAACTTCCACTCAGATTGCTCAGATTGATTAGAGCATGTTTTTTTCAGGGTATTCAATTCTGCGCTACACTTCTTCTTCGCTTCTAGTTTTTGGATGTTCATTGTCTCATTCAATTCTCTGTATCTTTGCTCAAGATTTGTCGAGTTTCTCCTCCACCGCATAATCTCCTCATTTTTCTCTTTTATTACAGTCGTTTCTGTGGTTTTTCGCCATTTCTTTAATTCTACTTCCTGTTTTTCGTTCAGGGTAGTCAAGTCTTTGATATTCTTCTCCAATGTCGTCTTCTGTAGTTTTTCGGAATTCACTGTCGCATTCAAATGTTCGCTTAGTTTCAAGTAATAAACGCGATGTTTTTCAAGTATCCCTTTATCATAAACGCATCTTTCTTTCTCGGTATTCAAATTCATTATTTTGTTTTCTTGTGTGGCCATTGTCTCATTCAACTCGTCGTATCTTTCCTGAAGCGACATTTGCTGTCTATTCAAAGTTTCAATCTCTTGATCTCTCTTCTTTACTAGAGTCGTTTCCGTGGATTTTCGCAAAAACTCCAAATCTTCACTTTGTTCTCTCAGTTGATGAGATTGCTGTTCGTATCTCATTTGCAGGTTATTAAACTCTTCTTGATCTTTACAGGAATTTTTCAATACTTCCATATCTTTTTTCAGTTTAAGGATTTCTTCTTCCTGTTCACTAATTATAGCCTGCGTTGTTAGTTCTGTCTGGTTCATTGTTTTAACGAACGTCTCGTGAGTTGCCTCTAACAAAGCATACTCAGAGTTTGCCTGCTTCAACATCGGATGTTCTTCACAAATAAATCCTCTTTTGCTTGTGCAAGTTTCGCCATTCCAATCCCCGTTTTCTGATTTAATCTCAACACAATGTTCATCTTTATTTGCTTCACCCTTGGCCCAGTTGGAATAACTGAATGTTTGACCTGTGGCTACCCATACAAAGGACTTTTTGGCAGCATGGTCATGACCACCTATCCATAAGTTGACCTTAAGATCTGTGGTAAATGAAAATAGTATGGGATGCATTCAAGTTCCAGTTTAAGTATGAAAATAAACCTACTTTCCAGCAATTCATCAATCTGTTTGCTTTTGTTTTCCGAATCGATTGCCACCAGAGACATATTCATCCGGGAACATTCACCGAGTGCCTCAAACCAAGTGTACTGTAAAGTAATTTAAGATTTATTCATAGCTTGAATTGTGTCAACAGTTTGGATTTATAGCACATTACCTTATCGGCCGGCTCAATATAATAAAATTCACTTCCATCATCAGTTGTTTGCAGCTTTCCATTTGCGGCACTGGTTAACGAGAGTACCGCCACGGTACAGAGAATAGTTATTAGCTTCACCATTGCTTTCAAACTGTATTGTACTGTGAAGAGCTTACGCGTTTTATACGATTTGTCCAAGTTGGAATTCGCGCGGGTGGTTAATAAACATAATAACAAATTAGTAGCTAACATTGCTTCGAGTGTTAGTTTTATACGGAACAATACCACGCTTGTTCTCTTGAATCGTTCTTTTCACTCTCTCTATAGTTGATTTTATATGACGTATCATTAAAGTGTTTTTTTTTATACCCTCCACCACCAGGATGGTGGTATATTTTAGTATACCAACTTTGTCATTCCGTTTGTAACACCTTGAAATATCGATCTGAGACCCTATAAAGTATATATAATATTGATCGTCATGAAATTCTAAGACGATCTAGCCATGTCCGTCCGTCTGTTGAACGCACGCTAGCATCTAAACGAAAGGGGCTAGGGCGTCCAAAATTTTTCAGAATAAGTCTTATAGTTGTAGATCGGTTGGGATTGAAAGTGGGCGAAAACGGTCCAGAGGGAAAAATGTTTCCCTCACAAGGACTGAAAATACCCTTAATATTTGCACGATTTAAGCATGTTTTATACCCTCCACCTTAGGATGGGGGCATATTCACTTTGTCATTCCATTTGTAACACCTTAAAATATTCATCGGAGAGCCCACAAAGTAGACGATTTAACCCTGTCCATCTGCCTGTCTGTTGAAAGCACGCTAGCTGTCGAACGAAATGAGCTAGGAGGTTCAAATTTTCCCTAAATGTGTCTTATGGCTGTAGATCGGTTGGGATTGAAAGTGGGCGAAATCGGGCCAGAGTGAAACAATTTTCCCTCACAAGGACTGAAAATACCCCTAATATTTATAGTATTTCAGCCTTTGTTTTGTATATGTCTGCTTACATTTACTTGATATTTGGAATACGCTTTCCGCTTAGAGCAATAAAGCGCACCATAAAGTGATTGTTGTTTCGTAGGGGGTGAAATGGGGCGAAAAGGGATGAAAATGGTACCTATCTAACGACAACAGCTAGAAACACGAAATTCGGTGTGTATATTTCTCTAATTGAGTATATACATAATATAAAAGTATTTTTTCTAAACTCGTACTTTTAAGAGGTAAAATGGGAATAGAAAGATAGAAATGGTACCAAACGAACGGCTGCAACTAAAATAATGAAATTCGGTCTATTTTCGGTGTACATTTTCGAAATTCGCACTTTTTGGGGATAATACCGCAGCTAGAGTCATGAAATTTGGAGTATACATTCCTCTGAAAATTCGTACTTTCAAAGGATACAATTTTGAACGGAGGGATAAAAATGAGACCAACTAAACGCTTACAGCTAAAATGATAAAATTCGGTGTGTACATCCCTCTTGTTTCGTAGACACGTAAAATAAAGAGATTTTAGAATGTCGTGCTCTTAATGGGGTAAAATTGGAAAGGAAAATGGTACCAACCAAATGGCCACAGCTAGAATCATGGAATTCGGTGTATACATTCTTCTGACTACATAGACACGCAAAATAAAAAGGTTTTTCCAAATTCGTACTTTTAGGGCAAAAATTGGTTGAATCATGAAGTTATGTTATTTTGCACTATGTACATGAGATGATGGATTTTCAAAATTTGTACTTTTGAAATTAAAATAGAATGCAAATACAATCAACTGTAGCGCCCACTACATACCAATATTTATGGTATTTAAGCTTTTTTGAAAATATAAATATAAGAATATTTTTATACCCTACACCACTTCGTGGCCTAGGGTATTATAAGTTAGTTTCGCTCCAAATGTTTGTAACACCTAGAAATAATCGAGCTAGACCCACCTTTAAGTATACCGATCGGCTTAGAATCACCAGCTGAGTCGATTTAACGATGTCTGTCTGTCCGCCCGTCCGTCTGCTGTCCATCTAAGCTTGTTCGCACTCTACAGGTCGCAATTGTTGTCCGATTGTCATGAAACTTGGCAGAATTTATTTTTTCTGGACAAGGACCATTGGTATTGAATTTGGAGGAAATCGGTTCAGATTTAGATATAGCCCCCATACAAATGTCGCTCCCGATTTGACATTATCCGCTGTAGAAACGGCATATTGTACCCGATTTTCTTTAAATTTGGCAGAACATCTTATAATCGAACTAGAAACACGTATGCAAAAATTGGGTAAGATCGGTTCAGATTCAGATATAGCCCCCATACAAATGTCGCTCCCGATTTGACATTTTCCGCTCTAGAAACGACATATTGTACGCGATTTTCTTTAAATTTGGCAGAACATCTTATAATCAAACTAGAAACACGTATGCAAAAATTGGGTAAGATCGGTTCAGATTCAGATATAGCCCCCATACAAATGTCGCTCCCGATTTGACATTTTCCGCTCTAGAAACGTCATATTGTACCCGATTTTCTTTAAATTTTGCAGAACATCTTATAATCCAACTAGAAGCACGTATATAAAAATTGGGTAAGATCGGTTTAGATTTAGATATAGCCCCCATACAAATGTCGCTCCCGATTTGACATTTTCCGCTCTAGAAACGACATATTGTTCCCGATTTTCTTTAAATTTTGCAGAACATCTTATAATCCAACTAGAAGCACGTATACAAAAATTGGGTAAGATTGGTTTAGATTTAGATATAGCCCCCATACAAATGTCGCTCCCGATTTGACATTTTCCGCTGTAGAAACGGCATATTGTACCCGATTTTCTTTAAATTTGGCAGAACATCTTATAATCGAACTAGAAACACGTATGCAAAAATTGGGTAAGATCGGTTCAGATTCAGATATAGCCCCCATACAAATGTCGCTCCCGATTTGACATTTTCCGCTTTAGAAACCACATATTGTACCCGTTTTTTCTTTAAAATTGGCACAACATCTTATAATCCAACTAAAAATCCGATGGTGAAAGTGAGTAAGATCGGTTCAGATTTAGATATAGCCATCATACAAATGTTGCTCCCGAATGTTTAACCGATTTTGGCCAAATTTTACATATTATATTTCACCAATAAACAGACATGGTGAAAGCGCGTCACATCGTTCCTGGTTTCAATATACCCCCACACAAATGTCCTTTCCGATTTAACATTTTTGGTCAAACACATACATTTACAGGATGCAAAAATCCTTCCCGATTTCAATTTTTAACCGAATTGAATTGCAATGAGAATTGTTTGGGTGATGCCCATATGTCCATACTTTGGTATGATTTTGGTTAACTACTGTATAATTTGTATTTGTCTGTCGGACAATTGGATCAATTACCATATTATTTACCATATTCGTTAAATTTGATTAAAAATGAATTTATAGCATATAAATTATATTCATATAATTTATATAATTTGTATGAACTACATAAAATTGCTCCCATGAAATACCTGGGTTTAGTAATCAAAGCGAGGTACATACGCAGGGAGTGGTGTAGGGTATTATATAGTCGGCCCCGCCCGACTTTAGCCTTTCCTTACTTGTTTTACTTTCCAAGTTGCACTACCTAAAGTCAAGAAATTTTTCAGATTTACGCGATCAGTTGTGAAAAGTTCAAATTGACATATTTTAAAGGTTAATATCTTTTTGCCCATTGATAAAAAGTAACATTTTGATTATGAAATCTTCAAGTTTAGTTATTTTAGAGTATTTTTACAAAAAATGTTTTAACGAAAGTATTGTAGAAATATTTTTAAAAAATTGTTGAAAATATGTCTAAATTTAAGGTATTTTCAAAATATATGTGGAGTTTTAAATGTGAATTCTGTAACATACCGTCAGATGGTGAATTTTCAATTTAATTACAATAATTCGCAATTACATGTTGTGCGTTATTTTATTAAATAAAATGTGAAAATAGCCATTATTTATGGGTGCTTATAAATTAAGTTTTATTCTACAACTGTAATTTTTAATATGACTAAATCTTAATATTTAGGTATTTTGTAATGAAAAATAAGTCTTTTTACTTAACACTTAAATGAAACAATTATTTCTAATGAAAATCATTCACAGAAGCAGAATGAGATTCCAAGTTGCACAATAAATCTCAATTTATAAACATCCCTATACAAACGAAGGGATGTTTAATTTATAAACATCCCTATACAAAAACGAAGTGGTGTAGGATATAACGAGTACGGAAAGACTTAAGTCGGGTGATGCCAGCTATATGGTACCCTGCATCTTCTACCCTATTTTAAGAAATTTACTATCAATTCTAGATGTATTGAAATATCTGTGACAGTTTCGGACACATTCGAATCATTGTGCTTTAGGAGCAAATGTCACCAAATCTGGTGGGACATTTGTATGGGGGCTTTATCAAACAATGGACCGATGTCACCGAATTTAACTACAGCTGTTTGTAGATGCAATGTAATGTTATGTGCCAAATGCAAACAAAATTAGGTAAACAATTTTGTTACTAGAGCGGAAAAATCAAATCTGGAGCGGCATTTGTATGGGAGCTATACTTAAATTTAAAGCGATGTGACCCACTTTCACCATAAATTTTTGTATGGGAGCTATACTTAAATCTAAAGCGACGTGACCCACTTCCTCCATAAATTTTTCTAGTTGACGTGCTGTGCCAAATTTGAACAATAACGGTTAAAATATGTGGTGTCTAGAGCGAAAAAAGTGAAATCGGGAGTGATATTTGCATGGAAGATATATCTAAATCTAAACTCATTTGCTTCACATTTAATAGCGCCCATCATTGATTCGTAAAAATCAACTGTACCAAGTTCTTTTGGGATTGGATAATAATTGCGACTTGTACTTCGATAACAAGAATATATACACGGACGGATTATTAATTTATTTTCCAGGAAAAACAGTTTTTTCCACTAAATTGTACTCAAATTGTGTTTTCTTTTACCAATTATGGTATAAATATTGAAAAAAATATAAATATTACCTGACCCGAAGGCTTCCCCGAATTAATCTCCATTTTTTGGCGATTTCAACGCTCTGTGCGTCGTGTGCCATGTGTGTTGTAAGTAAGAGGAATTTTGACGATAGTGTTTTCAGCATTGTAGTAGGACGGATGGTCCTGGGGGCCTAAACCACCATCAGAAACATTTTGGAAATTGAGGAAACCTTTGACAGGGTGAAATCACGATACCATTCCTAAATTTGAGTAAAATCCATACTCCAATTTAGTTCAACCATTTTACTCCAGTTTAGTACAAACTTCTTTCAAAGTATGAATATTAACTAAGTATTAGTAAAGTTTCCTTATTTCAAAGTCATAGTAAATAGTTCATTTACTAAAAATAAGGCAGTAAATTTACTTAAAATCATTTCACTGGATCTAATAGAAACTTCTTACAATTGAGTAAATTCATATTTTTGTGTGGAAGAAAATTTCCAAAGTTTGAAGTAAGAAAAATATTATGATTTTTTTGTAGGGAAAAATATCAATTTAGGAAATTTTAACTTAAAAGTGAGCTTTTTCTTAAAATTCAGTTAATATGTTTACTGAAATTTATGCCAAGTTATTCATACAGTTAAGTATTAATGACCTTATAAAAAATCACTTAGAAATATTCTTGAATATTAATCTAACTTAGACTTATTTCTTAAATACTTCAAGTATTTTTCCAAACAACCACTGCGAAGGCGCCAATATTGCCTTTGCAGCAATCATGGAGTAATAGTTCAACTCTTTATGGCAGAGGTATCATGAAACTTTTGAGAAATATTTAATGTTGTCATCTTTTGTATCAGTTTTGCATACTCTGGAGCAAAAACATTTGTTTGAATTATTTTAGTTAAATTGAACTTATTTTAAGTTCACTTTTATTCCTTGCTTCAAGTACAATTTTCCTCAGTTTAAATAAACATTTACTTGTTTTGAGGAAAAAATCAGCAAAATTGTCCTCAATTTATTTACTCAAATTGGTTTGAGTAAAAATTTACTTAGTTTTAGGAAAATTGTACATAAATTTAGTAAAAACTATGTTGGGTTTAGGAAAAATTTACTTAGTTTTAGGATAATTTCAGCAAAATTTTATTCAGATTTAGTAAAAATGTACTTGGTTGAGGCAAACCTTACTGGAATTTTCCTCAGTTTGAGTAAATATTTAATTGGTATGAGGAGAATTGAACTAGAATCAAGTTCAATTATTACTTTTAAGGAAAAGTTTGAACTTGATATGAGGAAATATTGCTTTAGCGCTATACGAAGATAAATTTTCGTAAATTTTTGTTCAGTTTAACTCATTAAAGGGTTCACTTTTTTAGAGTGTGGTAGTCTGCAGCTAAGTAATAAATGCCACCATGCCATTGGTAAATAAATTTGCATTCTATTAAATATAAAGAGTGATTTTTTTGAGGTTAGGATTTTCATGCATTAGTATTTGACAGATCACGTGGGATTTCAGACATGGTGTCAAAGAGAAAGATGCTCAGTATGCTTTGACATTTCATCATGAATCGTCTTACAAACGAACAACGCTTGCAAATTATTGAATTTTATTATCAAAATGCGTGCTCTGTTAAGAAAGTTCATTGCGCGCTTCCATTTTATGGTCAGTTTAATCGACCCACTGAAGCGGCTATTCGGGCTATTGTGACTAAATTTCGCACCAAATTTACATTGTTGGACATTAAACCACCAACACGCTTACGTAGAGTGCGAACTGAAGAAAATATCGCAGCTGTATCGGCCAGTGTTAATGATGACCACCAATTTTCGATTCGTCGCCGTTCGCACCAATTGGGTCTCTGTTACTCAAAAACGTGGAAATGCCAAAATTGGACTAAGCGGATGGACCACCTAAGACGCAGCCGCGGTCAACATTTAAATGAAATTATCTTCAAAAAGTAAATGTCATGGACCAATCTAACGTTTCAAATAAAGAACCGATGAGATTTTGCAAATTTTATGCGTTTTTTTTTAAAAAAAAAGTTATCAAGCTCTTAAAAAATCACCCTTTAGATACAAAATGGTCTTGAGACAGGAAAATATCCCAGTTGAAATCAAATATTGATTACAGACCTAAACAAGTAGAAACGGTGTTAAGTTCGGCCGGGCCGATCTTTATATACCCTCCACCATGGATTGCATTCCACAGAGGTTGTCTGTTTTCGTAGAAGTGCAGTAATATTACAGGAAATATAATTTTTTTTAATACTGGCAAACCAAAACAAATAGAAATATTGAAAAATTAACTTTATAAATAAATGTAATATTTTAATTATTTCAAACCACGCTTATCAGGTAATGCTACCAATACGTCAATTCAAAACATAAATATTCTTATATTTATATTTTCAAAAATATTTTCAAAGCAATAAATATTGGTAGATAGTGGGTGCTACAGTGGGTTGTATTTCCATTCTATTTTAATTCCAAAAGTACACATTTTGAAAATCCATTATCAGACGTACATAGTGCAAAATAACCAAACTTCATTTCAACCAATTTTTGCCGTCAAAGAAAAAGTACGAATTTGGAAAAAAGTTATTATTTTGCGTGTCTATGCAGTCAGAGAAATGTATACACCAAATTCCATGATTCCAGCTGCGCCCATTTGGATGCTACCATTTTTACCCCCTTGACGTTTCCACGCAATTGGAATTTCATCATTCTAGCTGTAGTCGTTTAGTTGGTACTATTTTTATCCCTCTGTAGCATTGTATCCCTTGAAAGTACTAATTTTGAAAAATTCGTCTATTTTACCTGTCTACGCAGTCAGAGGAATGTATATTCCGAATTTCCTGACTCTAGATGCGGTCATTTGATTGGTACTATTTTTATCCCCTTTTATCATGTTAACCCCAAAAAGTACGAATTTTGAAAAATCCGTGTATTTTACTTACACTAGTCAACAGTCAAAATGTACTCGGGATGCGATAATTTTTTCTGTGTAGATAACCTTGACATGAGCTCGAAAAACGCAATAAAAATTTTTTTTTCGTTTGTTTTTTTTTTATTATTTTTTTTTTTAAATTTTAAAAATTTTTTTTTTGGTTAATTTGTTTCGTCCGGCATAACTCGGGAACCACTAGCCCGATTTAATTGAATTAAATTTTAAAAAATTTAAAATTACAATTCCCTTAATCTGTTCATATATTGTTTTCCTATACAAGCAACAGTTTCCAAGTTAAAAATGAATATATAAAGGAAAAAACTTATTTTTTGCCTAAAGATTTAATTTTTTTTTTTAAATCCATAAAAAATCCAAAATGAAAAAAAATGTCAAATCTTATTACTTTTACGTAAAGTCACATAACGTATGAGCAAAATGAGACAAAGATCATGAAAATCGATGCACGCGTTTCGCTTTTATTCGCAATTGAGTAAAGGTATGAATTTCAAAAATTTGCTCGACATATGCACAACTTTGTCTATGGTAAGGTTTTTTTTTTTTTGATTCTCAGAATTAACAAAACGGAATAAACAAAGGGTTATTTAATTTTTATGATTGCGTAAGCAAAGTAATAAACGCTAATAAATGTGCGTGAACAATTAAAAGGAAAAAAGGAAAGGGGACTTTTTTAATTATTTGGGTTTTCCGTTGGCTACCTGTATGATTTTTTTACAGAAATGCAACCCACATTTAAGGGTGGTCATTATTCGGAAAATTTAAGACTCACACAAGGTGAAACAGGTATGTAGCCACCGTAAAAAAATATACACCCATTTATAAGTACCTGTCAGTAAAATACTAAACAATACACAGTATAAATAGGTCTTCATTGATCGATTTTACTCATTCAACAAGTGTCGACGAACGCGATAGTTAAAATGAGCAAACGTTCGCGAGGATTTGAATGCAATACCAATCCAAGTAATTTTTGTTACATGTGCGCCATGCTCGTCACTCACATCGCCCAGGTTGTCCGGAAAGAAGTCCAAGTGCGAGTGTAGAAAATGTATCTTAAGCGACATATTTGCTCTAATTTTTTTATAATTTTGGAGTAGTTGTTCGACGATCTCTCTGTAATTTGAGCTTTTGTTGTTTCCAAGAAATCCGGAAACAATTTGCCGAAATGAGTTCCAAGCTGCAGCTTCATTTGGTGATAAAATGTGCTCAAACTGTTGGTCTTGCAACAACTTTTTAATTTGCGGACCGTCGAAAACGCCTTCCTTAATCTTTGCCGATGAAAGGTGAGGAAAAATGGTTTTTAAATAGGCGAACGCTTCGCCATCTTTGTTGATAGCTTTCACGAAGTTTTTTATGAGTCCGAGCTTTATGTGAAGAGGTGGGAGAAAAACATTTTCCTTTTTTATGAGTGGTGTATATTTCACGTTGTCGCTGCCGGGGATGAAGTTAACTCTTTCTGTCCAACTCCTCCTGGTGTAATGATGTTGACGATCGCGGCTGTCCCAAAGGCAGAGAAAACAACAGCACTTTGTGAATCCACCTTGTAATCCACAAAGGATACCGATAACCTTAAGGTCGGCACAAACTTTCCAATCGTGCCTCTCATAGTTAAGGCACTTTAGTAGATTGTCCATGACTTCGTATGTTTCCTTGGTGTCAACGGCATGAGCAATTGGAATCGAAGGTTTCTCGTTGCCGTTGTGCAGTAAAATTGCTTTAAGGCTCTGCTTGTTGCTGTCGATGAAAAGACGCCACTCTCCTGGATCGTAAGAGTACCCGAGTTCACCAAATAATCCGGGAATGTCCTTACAAAAACAGATGTTGTCTTTTTTTGTGTAGTACCTTGCGTATGGTTCATGACGCTTCCTGTAGATTGTTGTCACCACAC
The DNA here is from genome assembly GCA_947397865.1 of Polietes domitor. Classification (NCBI taxonomy): domain Eukaryota; kingdom Metazoa; phylum Arthropoda; class Insecta; order Diptera; family Muscidae; genus Polietes; species Polietes domitor. The sequence goes on along the minus strand of OX377618.1, from coordinate 243,672,885 downwards.
CAGGAGCCAAGAAACCGAACTGTTGCATGCGCGATGCATGCAACTCTGCATCTTCCTTGGAGAGTTTCAATTCTCTAACCCAATCGTTCAGTTCTGCTTGGGAACATAAGCGTTGACCTCCATGCAATGTATATGTTGACTCGCATTCTGATGTGGTTTCTACTGTCTCCGGATCTGATGTTGGATGTATCGCCTCATTATTAGATGCCCATCTTGAAACGGACGGTTGCGGGTCCACTGGTTCTTCGGAAAATGGCACTGGAAAATTCACTGTTGAAACAGCAGCGTAAGTCCATCGTATATTTTTTCCCACGCCTGTTTTTTTGCTAAGACAGAAGTAGCAATCTGTTACATGGCAAAGCGGAGCTCTCCAAAGCATTGGCATGATGATTCTCGGCTGTCGTCTGAAAGAATTTCAATAATAAGTTATATATGTTCTTGAATTTCGTAATCTACACTTACCTTGAGTCAGCTAGCTGTACGTAGCACCTTGGACATAGAGCACTTGGTGTCCACCGCTCATCTATGTTTGAGACCTTTAAATTGAAGCTCTCTTCAAATGAATCTCTCAATTTAGGTGAAAAACAACGCTTGTTTTTTTTTCAGAAACGTATTCTCCGCACATGTAACAAAAATTACTTGGATTGGTATTGCATTCAAATCCTCGCGAACGTTTGCTCATTTTAACTATCGCGTTCGTCGACACTTGTTGAATGAGTAAAATCGATCAATGAAGACCTATTTATACTGTGTATTGTTTAGTATTTTACTGACAGGTACTTATAAATGGGTGTATATTTTTTTACGGTGGCTACATACCTGTTTCACCATGTGTGAGTCTTAAATTTTCCGAATAATGACCACCCTTAAATGTGGGTTGCATTTCTGTAAAAAAATCATACAGGTAGCCAACGGAAAACCCAAATAATTAAAAAAGTCCCCTTTCCTTTTAATTGTTCACGCACATTTATTAGCGTTTATTACTTTGCTTACGCAATCATAAAAATTAAATAACCCTTTGTTTATTCCGTTTTGTTAATTCTGAGAATCAAAAAAAAAGAAAAAACCTTACCATAGACAAAGTTGTGCATATGTCGAGCAAATTTTTGAAATTCATACCTTTACTCAATTGCGAATAAAAGCGAAACGCGTGCATCGATTTTCATGATCTTTGTCTCATTTTGCTCATAGGTTATGTGACTTTACGTAAAAGTAATAAGATTTGACATTTTTTTCATTTTGGATTTTTTATGGATTTTTTTAAAAAAAAAATTTAAATCTTTAGGCAAAAAATAAGTTTTTTCCTTTATATATTCATTTTTAACTTGGAAACTGTTGCTTGTATAGGAAAAAAATATATGAACAGATTAAGGGAATTGTAATTTTAAATTTTTTAAAATTTAATTCAATTAAATCGGGCTAGTGGTTCCCGAGTTATGCCGGACGAAACAAATTAACCAAAAAAAAATTTTTTAAATTTAAAAAAAAATAATAAAAAAAAAAACAAACGAAAAAAAAAAATTTTATTGCGTTTTTCGAGCTCATGTCAAGGTTATCTACACAGAAAAAATTATCGCATCCGGAGTACATGCAATTTTTTTCAATTTGTTGAGTAGTGTTATCTATGCAATCAGAGGAATGTATACCGAATTTCATTATTCTAGGTACAGCCGTTTGGTTGGTACCATTTGTATCCCTCTATTCCTATTTTACCCCTTAAAAGTACGAATTTGGAAAAAATACTTTTATATTATGTATCTACTCAATTAGAGGAATGTACATACCGAATTTCGTATTTCTAGCTGTCAAATTTTTTTTTTCGTTTGTTTTTTTTTATACCCTCCACCTCCAGCTTTTAAAAAATCACCCTATATATTCTTGATCGTCATAAAATTCTACGACGATGTAGCCATGACCGTCCGTCCGTCTGTTGAAAGCACGCTAAAAATACTCATAATAACCTCTAATATTTTAGAGTATTTAAGCATATTTTTCAATATGCCTGCTTGTACTTACTTGATATTGGGTCTGCCCATTCCCACTATAACAAAGTGATTTTAAGTCGTAGGGGGTGAAATAAGGCAGAAGGGGATAAAAATGGTACATATCAAAGGACAACAGCTAGAACTACGACATTCGGTGTGTACATTACTCTAATTGAGTAAATACATAGTACGAATTTTTTTCAAAGTTCGTACTTTTAAGGTGTAAAATGGGAATAGAGGGATAAAAATGGTACCAACCAAACGGCTGTACCTAGAATCATGGAATTCGGTGTATACATTCCTCTGATTGCATAGGCACATACAATAAACGGATTTATCAAAATTCGAACTTTTTGGGGTTAACATGAAAAAAGGGGATAAAAATAGTACCAATCAAATGACCGCAGCTAGATTCACGGAATTTGGAGTGTACATTCCTCTGACTGTGTAGACACGGAAAATAAACGGAATTTTTCGAAATTCTTACTTTTTGGGGTCAAAATGGAAAAAGGGGTAAAAATAGTACCAACCAAATGACCGCAGGGTCATGAAATTCGGAGTATCATTCCTATGACTACGTAGACATGAAAAAAAGGTTTTTTTTGAAATTCGTAGTTTCAAGGGATACACCGGGATACTTTCAAGGGATAAAAATAGTAGCAACTAAACGACTACAGCTAGAATGATGAAATTCGAATTGCGTAGAAACGTCAAATATAGAGATTTTAGATAATCGTACTCTTAAGGGGGTAAATATGGTACCAACCAAATGGCCGCAGCTGGAATCATGGAATTTGGTGTATACATTCCTCTGACTGTATAGACACGCAAAATAAAAAGTATTTTTCAAATTCGTACTTTTTCTTTTAGGGCAAAAATTGGTTGAATCATGAAGTTAGGTTATTTTGCATTATGTGCGTCTGATAATGGGTTTTCAAAATTTGTACTTTTGGAATTAAAATATAATGGAAATACAACCAAATGTAGCACCCACTATCTACCAATATATATGATATTTAAGCTTTTTGAAAATATAAATATAAGAATATTAATTTTTTGATTATTTTTTTTTATGGTAGCCTTACCTTGTAATCGTGGTTTGAAATAATAAAAATATTATATTTATTTATAAAATTATTTTTTTAATATTTGTATTTGTTTTGGTTTGGCTATATTAAAAAAATTATATTTTCCTGTAGTATTACTGCACTTCTACGAAAATCGACATCCTCGACATGCAATCCATGGTGGAGGGTTCGGCCCGGCCGAACTTAACGCCGTTTTTACTTGTTTATATACAAATCATTATTTTTTTCTCAACAATAAATCAACACGAAGGTCAAACTCATTTTATATCAATATTTAATAGTCCAATCTTAACATTAACATGCCAAATTTGGTTTAATATATCACCATCTTATATGGAATACGTATTTTTGAAAGGAAATGTCTGAGAGAATGCACATCCATTTATAGATCGCCTAGTAGTAACTATACGAAATACATATCAAATAGGAAACTGTACAATATATCTAAAGTAGGTAGAATTGATAATGAAATTATCAATTCTACCTACTTTAGATATATTGTACAGTTTCCTATTGATTGATAATTTCATTATACATCTTATTAGGAACCATATAGTGAGAAGCATACAATGTACGGAAAATAATTTAATTTTGGCTCCATATTATGCCAGTGCTGAATATATATATAACACCTTACAAAGGGGGTATGTACCACCTGAGGCCTTTTTGTACCTAGATAGCAAAGGATTTATTCAGAACGAAAATGACGTTCCTATAATTTACCATATTTATAGGAGAGCCAATATTAAAGCTATACATTGTAATGAACTTAACATAGACAATACAAGATTTGATACAAGCATTTATTCCGGAGATGTAAACATACTTCCAAACATAAATAATAAGAACATATTGGTGGCTTACTGAATATCAAGATTTACACACTTTTTTATACCCTTGACTGTAGCTTTGATCACATCCTTTCAATACAAAAGTAATGTTTTTATCATTTTTCGTTACATGTATTATAATTATATACGTATTTATTGTATAGCAAAATTGAATACTACACTCTAAAAAAGATATAAATCATTATAAGTATACTAGAGAGCCCGCTTATGAGACTGTGTATACAAAAGCATTTATATTATATACAGGTTGTTTATTTATAGTTTATAGCATTTATATTATATACAGGTTGCTTATTTATAGTTTAAGCTATATATTTTGTACAAATAAACGAACAAAAAGAACTGTCCCTATGTCTGGGGCTAAGAAGAAAATTTCTGGGGACTTTTTTATTGGCTGACATTAGTAGGCCTATAATTGGAGCTGAATTCCTCAGTCATTTTGGATATTTGTCGATGTTAATTGCTTATATAATCGCTTAATCTATAAGTTTTTACGAATTTAACACTTTATTGAATCGATATTCGACGATAAAACATTCTATGAAACACTTTATTCGAACGCAAGGTCCAACAATATCTACGGAGGCTCGAAGATTATCTCTTGAGAAGCTCGAAATTGTGAAACGTGAATTTGATGCAATGATTAAGCAGGGAATTGTTCGTCCTTCGAAAAGTTCTTGTGCAAGTCCGTTACATTTAGTTCCTAAAGCAAGCGGGGAGTGGCGTCCATGTGGTGATTATCGCCGTTTAAATGCTGTTACCACTCCCGAACGGTATCCAGTACCCCATATACATGATTTTGGTTACATGTTGAGTGGTAATAAGGTATTCAGCAAAATTGACCTGATCAAAGCATACCATCAGATCCCCGTCGAGGAAACTGTCATTCAAAAAACTGCGATAATAACTCCAATATTTAAATCGTCTACAAATCCATGTCCCCAACAACAACACTTTTCAGTATCATATAATCGGCCTTTTCTTACCTGTTTTTGGTATTGTGTTTAATAAGGATATGCCCCGAAGTACGCTTTTCTTCGGCACAGTTATAATTAGTCCTTCTTTCCATCGACAGTGGGTTTTATGTAGTTCATATAAAGTTCATAATATTAAAATTAAAGGCGAAATAGCATCTGCTGTTGAGCCGGCAACTAAAGAATTTCCCGCAAAACTGGCTAAAATAATTGAAGATGGTGGCTAAACTCCGGAACAGGTGTGGAATGCGGATGAAACAGGCCTTTTCTGGAAACGAATGCCGAGTCGAACATATGTAGCTAAAAGCCAGAAAACCGCTAGTGGATTTAAAGTAGCCAAAAATCGGTGTGACCTTTTATTCTGCTCCAACGCTTCAGGAAATCGGATGTTAAAACCCTTACTTCTAAATCGAGCTCTAAAACCACGGTCGATGAAAGGCGTAAATATGGACTCATTACCCGTTCACTGGGCAGCTAACAAAAATGCCTGGGTAACAACTGAGGTGTTTACCGAGTGGTTTCTTAAATTTTCTGAATTTTAAAGTTCTGCTGATTATAGATAATGCACCAGGTCATCCACATTTAAAACACCCAAATGTGAATTTTTTTTTGCCTCCAAATACAACATCGCTAATACAGCCGCTGGACCAAGGCACTATTGCAACTTTTAAGACCTACTATGTGAAGTAAACATTCAGGTACATTTTAGATAAGTTAATGAATGATAAAAATTTACAAGTCACAGACGCGTGGAAGAAATTTTCTATTGATGACTGTATCAAACATGCTGGATTAGTGCTATCCGAATTAAAGGAATCAACGTTAAATGCATGTTGGAGAGCAGTTTGGCCGGAATGCGTTAAAAATAACAGCCCAGTGCCCTCTAATACAGTTGAGTATTCCAACATCATAGCCTTAGCTCATGATGTAGGCGTAGAAGGCTTTGATGACTTATCATCTGCAGATATCGACGAATTATTATTGGATAATACACTTAGCGATGATGAAATCATTGGTTTAACTCTTGAGACACCCGAACCAAAGAAATTAGTGAAAATGACGAATAGGTTCCTACCCTCACTGCATCCCTTATTAAAGAAGGTCTCCAAATGGCAGCTAAATTGGGCGATCATTTTCGCAAAGATGCTCCTAATGAGGAAAGAGCCTCGAAATTTCAATGTGATTTGAAATTATTACTGGAAGCCAACGATGGGAAGGATGGGGGTATACTAACTTTGTCATTCCGTTTGTAACACCATGAAATATCGACCTGCGACCCTATAAAGTATATATATTCTTGATCGTGATAAAATTCTAAGACGAACTAGGCATGTCCACCCGTCCGTCTGTTGCCAACGATTGATAACGGAATTTGCGACTAAAATCACTGAACCATCACCACCAATTGAACTTGAATTTGAAAATATTTCTAACGATGAAAGTGAAACGAATGCGTTTATCAGAAAGTGGTACTGATTTTTGATATGTTTTTAAGTTTTATGACTTGTGTTTTTTGTTAAAATAAAATATGCGTATGACGCAACATGAATTTGAATTTATTCATCGTATTTTAGCTAATATTTAAAATGTGGGTAACCTCCTTTTATATGGTTACCCTATCTTTTTTACGCGAGTTTTCGAGGAATGTATCTATCGCGTAAAAACAGAATTAGGTGTATTTCTCATCCACGGTAGGTATTCATAGTTGAAATATAGCATAATCCGATGTAAGACGTAATTTCTAGAGCTGTATTAGAGTAGAATGGGGACCCCATTTGGGTTATTCCAAAGTATGGACACATATATTTGACTTTGTATTCTTAGTTGAAATATAATATAATCTGCAAAATTTGAAAAATTTGAAAAAAAAATACGATGGTAAATCTGTTATTGAGGGGTAAAAATTAAAATGGGGCCATTTGTAAGGGCTCTACATTAAAAAGTAGGTATTCTTAGTTAAAATATGACATGATATGCAAAATTATATCGAGATCTAATGCACGATGTGGGTTCTAGAGATGTAATAGAGTAGAATGGGGGCCCAAATTGTATGGGGATTATAACAAAAAATGGACCCATATATTTGACTTTCATAATATGTCTTCTTAGATGAAATATAATACAAAATTTGATAAACTCCCGATGTAAATTGAATGTCCTAGAGGAGTAATAATAAAAATGGGGGCGCTACATTAAAAAGTGGGTCCATATAGATCACGTTCAAAGTAGGTATTCTTAGAATGAAATATAAATGATGTAAAATGTGGGTCCTAGAAAGGTAATAATTCAAATGGGTCCCCACTAGTAAGGGCGCTACATTAAAAAGTGGGCCTTTATAGATCACTTTCAAAGTAGGTATTCTTTATTTAAATATATTTTGATCTGCAACATTTTATCAAAACCCAATGTAAGATGTGGGTTCTAGAGCGATAATAGTGTAAACTGGGGGTCATTTGACCTATGTAGCTGGCTTTCAAAATAGATGTTTTTAGCCAAATTTTACATTGTGTGGGAAATTTGATCAAGATCCGATGTAAAATGTGCATTTTAGAGCCAAAAAAATAACTTCTGCCAAATTTCATAACTTTTCAATTTTCACGACAATCGGATAATCATTGCGACTAAGCTTAGATGGACAGCAGACGGACGGACAGACAGACATCGTTAAATACATTCAGCTGGTGATCTAAGCCGATCCGTGTACTTAAAGGTTGGTCTAGCTCAACTATTTCTTGGTGTTACAAACATTTGGCCGTAAACTAACTTATAATACCCTAGTCTACGAAGTGGTGTATGGCATAAAAAGTTGATTTTTATACCCTCCACCACCAGGATGGGGGTATATTCACTTTGTCATTCCGTTTGTAACACCTTGAAATATTCATCGGAGACCCCATAAAGTATATATATTCTGGGTCGTGGTAAAATTCTAAGACGATATAGCCATGTCCGTCTGTCTGCTGAAAGCACGATAGCGGCCGAACGAAATGGTTATAGATCGGTTGGGATTGAAAGTGGGCGAAATCGGCCCCTAATATTTAGAGTATTTCAGCCTGTTTTTTGAACATATTAGCCTGTATTTACTTGATGTTTGCAATGCGCATTCCCTTTATAGCATAAAAGGGCACCATAGAGTGTTTTTTATTTGTAGGGGACAAAAAGGGATACAAATGGTTGCTATCAAACGACCACAGATAGAAACACGAAATTTGGCGTCTACATTCCTCTAATAGAGTAGATACATAATATAAAAAAAAAAAAATTTCTAAATTCGTGCATTTAAGGGGTTAAATGGGGATAGAGGGATAAAAATAGTACCTAACGACTGCACCTAGAATAATGAAATTCGATATATACATTCCTCTGATTGCGTAGACACATAAAATGAAAGAACTTTCCAAAATTCGTTTGGGGTTCAAATGGAAAAAAGGGATAAAAATAGTACCTACCAAATGACAGCAGCTAGAATCATGAAATTCGGAGTATACATTCCTCTGACTGCGTAGACACGAAAAGTAAAACGTTTTTTCCAAATTCGTACTTTCAAGGGATACAATGGCTACAGGGCCGCTGATAGAATCATGGAATTCGGTATATACATTCCTCTGACTGCATAGACACGTAAAATATTTTTTTTCCAAATTTGTACTTTATTTTGTTGCTTTGCAAAAAATGGTAGAATCATGAAGTTGTCTTATACTGCGTACGTGAGAGATTAGGTATTTTCAAAATTTATACTTTTGAAATTAAAATAGGATGGAAATACAACCAACCAAACGACTGTAGCTGAAAATACACTCTCTATCCCCCAATATTTAGCGTATTTATGATTGCTGCCTTATATTTACTTTATGAATTGAAGTATTATTTCCATTATATATATACATAGTATACAAATATTGGTAGCCTTGGCTTATTAATTAAATTTCTGATTTTCATATATTTGAAATTTGTTGCGGACATTCCTCTTGTAGCTTGGAAGCACCACAAAGAAAATAAAAGTTTTAGCTGGCGAAATGGGACAAAAAGGGATAAAATATGGTACCAATGATACGACAACAGCTAGAATCATGAAATTCCGTGTGTACATCCCTCTAATTGCATAGACACGTAAAATAGAGGGATTTTTCGAAATTCGTACTTTTAAGGGATATAATTAAAAAGTGGGATAAAAATGGGACCTACCAAACCGCTGAAGTTGAAATCATGAAATTCGGTGTATACATTCTGACTATGAAGACTCGAAAAAGGGTTTTTTTTTCGAAATTTGTACATTTGGGCGGAGAATGGGGCGAATGGGGATATCTTTAAAATTTATACTTTTCTTATCACTATGTCTGTATCTGAAAATGCTTCTTTCTAATATTTAGGCATGTTCACTTTCACAATTTCAGCATTTTATTGATATATAGTAGTCGATTTTAAACAGTGCGCATAAGTATACATTATAGTTTGAAATAGTAAACTGTACTGTACTTCTATGTAAAGTCGACATCCTTTAATCTGCTGGTAATACTGTGGAATGCACTCCGTGGTGGAGGGTATATAAGATTCGGCCCGCCAGAACTTAACGCCTTCTTCCTTGTTTATAATAACTCCAGGGAAGGACACGTAGAAGAGGTCGTCCATTCCAACTACCACAAACCGGTCTAAGCTGGAGAGAGAAAAAACAATAATCAAACGGAATTGAATGGAATAAGTTTGTAGTGGTCCTTTGTTGCACATGCGAACCATAAGACACAATAATAAAATGAAATAATAAGAATATCCTTTGGAGTCCGAACACAATGCTACACGCTGGCGGCGGCCGCTCACACATGTATTTCTTATGGGTGATGAAAAATCGCCACCGCCACCGCCAGCCGCTGGGCTAGCGACTCGCCACCAGAATAGATTTTATTCTATTTTCAAGGCGGTGCTATCTCATTCTTTCACAATTCTAGAAATGGCGTTGCCACATATTACTGCAAAATGCACAAAGTAGCCCATCTCCTCTCTACCAACATCCAGAAGAAGAATAATAAAATAAAAATTAAATAATTTTAATTTTATTGAACATAAATGATAAATGTAAAGCCCAATTAGGCCTTTCTTATCTTTCTGATAGTAAATTAAAGTATTAAATTATGATTGAGGACAAATTTATTAAAATGAATGTTTGTTTGTTTTCTATAAATTGTCATTACTCAATAGAATTATTTGTATACCCTCCACCTCCAGGATGGGGGTATACTAACTTTGTCATTCCGTTTGTAACACCATGAAATATCGACCTGCGACCCTATAAAGTATATATATTCTTGATCGTGATAAAATTCTAAGACGAACTAGGCATGTCCAGTGGACATTGTCCACCCGTCCGTCTGTTGAAAGCACGCTAGCATCTAAACGAAAGGAGCTAGAACGTCCAAATTTTCCATAAATGCATCTTATAGTCGTAGATCGGTTGGGATTGAAAGTGGGCGAAATCCCTCACCAGGACTAAAAAAAGCCATAATATCCCATAATAATTTAGAGTATTTAAGCATATTTTTTCAATATGTCTGCTTTTACTTACTTGATATTGGGTATGCGGTATAACAAAAACGTGCACCATAAAGTGATTCTTATTCGTAGAGGGTGAAATGGGGCCAAAAGGGATAAAAATGGTACCTTTCAAACGGCAACAGCTAGAAACACGAAATTTGATGTGTACATTAGAGCGTACCAGGTTACAAGTAAAAAAAAAAAAGTTCGCCGTACACCTTCGAATATGAAGTATTATTGAAAGGTAGTTTCAAAAAAATTTTTTTTATTTTTTATGCCGAACGTAGGGGTCGCGCTTTTACATTTTTCTATATAACTTCTGCATTTATAAACGGATTTTAAAGTGTGATACATCGATGTTTTTGTCCGATTTTTTTGTCTTTGAAGTCATTGAGCTCAAACATGATTCATGATTTTATGCGAGCTTTAATTTTCGATTATTAGAGTGGTACATTAGGGTAGTAGCAACTGAGAAATGATGGGTAAGTACCAGAAGGGGGTGCTTGAGCTCAATGACTTCAAAGACAAAAAAATCGGCCTCGTCGAGACAAAAACATCGATGTATCACACTTTAAAATCCGTTTATAAATACAAGTTATATAGAAAAATGTAAAAGCGCGACCCCTACGTTCGGCATAAAAAAATAAAAAATTTTTTTTTGAAACTACCTTTCAATAATACTTCATATTCGAAGGTGTACGGCGAACTTTTTTTTTGAGGTACGCCCTAGTGTACATTCCTCTAATTGAGTATATACATAATACGAACTTATTTTTTCGTAGTTTTAAGGGATAAAATGGGAATATAGGGATAAAAATGGTACAAACCATATGGTAGCAACTAGAATAATGAAATTCGGTGTATATATTCCTCTGATTGCGTAGACACATAAAATAAATGGAAAAAAGGGATAAAAATAGTACCAACCAAATGACAGCAGCTAGAGTTATGAAATACGGAATATATATTCATCTGACTGCATAGACATGAAAAATAAATAAAAATAAAAGGTTTCTTCCAAATTCGTACCTTCAATGGATACAATTGATAAAGAGGTATACAAATAGTACCAACTAAACGACTTAGTAGAATAATGATATTCGGTGTGTACATCGCTCTTATTGCGTAGACACGTAAAATAAAGAGAATTTAGAAAGTCGTACTCTTAAGGGAGTAAACTAGGGAAAAGGGGGTGAAAATGGTACTATCCAAATGTCCGCAGCTAGAATCACAGAAGTCGGTGTACATATTCCTCTGACAAATTCGTACTTTTTACTTTTACGACAAAAATTGGTTAAATCATATAGCTAGATTATTTTGCACTATGTACGTGAGATAATGGATTTTCCAAATGTGTACTTTTGGAATTAAAATATAATGGAAATACACCCAACTATAGCACCCACTATCTACCAATAGTTATGATATTTAAGCTTTTTTGAAAATATATATAAGAATATATACTTTTTGAATTACCTTGAAGTATTATTTCGATATATATGTGTAAACGTATCGGTAGCCTTGCTTTGTAAGCGTTGGTTGAAATAATAAAATATTATATTTATTTATAAAATAATTTTGTCAATATTTGTTTTTGTTTTGGTTTGATGACTATATTAAAAATATTTATATATGTCCTGTAATATTACTGTACTTCTACGAAAATGGACATGCAATCCATGGTGGAGGGTACATAAAGTTCGAAGTTTTGTTTTTCAAATGTTGTTGCTTTGTATATTTGCACCAATCAGTATATGCTTGAAACTGTCGACGATATCTATTTCTCTGAGTGATATATCATATACGTAAACTCACTGCAGATGGCCTAGAATAGAAACAGATCGCTCGCGTAGATATGCAAACATAAAACATATTTGGCACTTTTGATATTTCAACAATGCAATTCTGCTGATTATATAAATAGTCGTTTGGATGATGAGTAAGTATCTTGTATCGTATCAAAGAAGTGATCTATTCAATTATTTTGTTATTGAAATTTCCCATGTTGTTGTTGGGTATCTTAGGCAATATTTGCTTAGCATCTATGGTTCTAGTATCTACGCAAATGAAAGTCTTGCATAAATGAACTTGTTTGCATACTAAAAAGAAGCGATCTATTCAATTATTTCTTTCAGTTAGTAAAACATATGCCAAACAAATATTTCTTATGAACTATTTGCTTAGCATCTACGGTTAGAGTATCTACGCATATGGAAATGTTGTTTTGTTTTAAAAGTGAATACATGAAATTATTTGCATACTAAAAAGAAGTGATCTTTTACTAACTGAACACGAAATAATTGAATTTTCTTGCTGTCAGTAAAACATATGCCAAGCAAATATTTCTTATGAACTATTTGCTTAGCATCTACGGTTAGATTATCTACGCAAATGGAAATGTTGTTTTGTTTTAAAAGTGAATACATGAAATTATTTGCATACTAAAAAGAATGAAGTTGAAACTGCATGGAAGCGATACTATAATACGATAGATGTCGAAATTTCCCAAACCGGTTTTGCCTTGTGCTTTGTGTTCTTATAAGGATGGCGCCCCATACAACATATCGTAATAGGATTTTTCGGGCCAGCAAAAACTATTTTTAGGAGCCTGTTCCTAAACCACAGTCTCTTTAGAGAGTAAAAGCATTGCATGTACTTTCAACGATTTGAAATTTTACTAAACAATTAATTAATCCCATTACAATTGAGTTGGGGGAAAAAGTGATATCGGGAACGATTTTTGTCTACATACTATATTTGTGGTCTCTTGAGCGAAAAAAGTCAAATCGAGAGTGAAATTTGTATGAGACCTATATCTAAATCTGAACCGATCTGACTCGCTTTCACCATAGATGTTTCTAGTTGACATATAAGATGTTGTACCAATTTTGAAGAAGATAGATTAAAAAATGTGGTTTCTAGAGCGGAAAAGTAAAATCGAGAGCGAAATTTGTATGGAAGCTATATATAAAACTGAATCGATCCAACTCTCTTTCACCATAGATGTTTCTAGTTGAATTATAACGTACTGTGTCAAATTTGAAGAAGATCGGTTAAAATATGTGGTCTCTAGAGCGATCTTTGTATGAGACCTATATCTAAATCTGAACCGATCTAACCCATTTTCACCGCAGATGTTTCTATTTGATTTGTAAGGATCTGTTCCAAATTTAACGCAAATCTAATAAAAAATGTGGTTTCTAGAGAGGAAAAAATTAAATCGGGAGCAACATTTGCATTGGAGCCATATATAAATCTGAACCGATCCGACCCGATTTCACCATAGATAGTTGGATAATAATATACTGTGCCAGATTTAAAGCAAATCGAATAAAAAATGTGGTTTCTAGAGCGAAAAAAGTCAAATCGGTAGCGAAATTTGTATGGAAGCTATATTTAAATCTGAACCGATCTGACTCACTTTCATCACAGATGTTTCTATTTGAATTATAACATACTGTGACCAATTTGAAGAAAATCGATTAAATTATGTGGCCTCTAGAGCGAAAAAAGTCAAATCGAAGGCGAAATTTGTATGAGACATATATATAAATCTGAACCGATCTGGCCCATTTTCACCACAGATGCTTCTAGTTGACTTGTAAGGAATTGTTCCAAATTTAAAGCAAAGCGAGTAAACAATGTGGTTGCTAAAGCGGCAAAAGTCAAATCGAGAGCGAAATTTTATATGGGAGCTATATATAAATCAGAACCGTTCTTACCCATTTTTATGCAAATCGAGTAAAAATGTAGTCTCTAGAGTGGAAAAGTCAAATCGGAAGCGACATCTCATCATCAGCTAAATCAACTCAGAAAGTGATTCTAAACCGATCTGTATAATAAACGATGGGTCGAACTCGTTTTCTTATGGGTGTTGCAAACATGCACAGCTGCGCAACCCCCTAGTAGAGGGTGTAATTATCCTTAATAATATTGTTGGAGTTAATTTTATGAATCAGTATTGCGGAATACACACAAAAAAATTATTATTAGTTCTCAGACACAAAATTGTTGTTTTTTTTTTGATGAAAGGAACTTTTCTACTTTTTTCGTATTTTGTTCTACTTCTAAAAGCTAACAAAAATAATTGGATTGCCTCTTTAATTTGGTACCAATTTCGCGTTTCTGAATTTTACAAATTACAATGAAATGTTGAATATTTATATGTATGTCCGTTGAAGGGCAAATTCGGCCAGAACATTGATACAGCTGTTATGATTGCCTCTTGACGCGGCGTTGAGTTTGGAACTCCGACTGCTCATCGCTCCCAGGTACTTGGGGATTCTCGACCCACCAAACTACAACCCAGAGGTAACAGAAAAAAAATAAATATTCAATACAAAATTACCTACATTAAAACAAGGGATCTACACTCTGCACGGAGCCCGGCCATACATGGCTCGTTAATTTCCACAAAACTTTTCATTACGAGCCCCAATGTCCACACACTCTGGCCCTACTCACCTCATTCAGTAAACTTCCCTCTCTCGACCTGAGACCCTATAAAGTATGTAGACGATCTAGCCATTTCCGCCCGCCCATGAAGTCAGCAATCATATGCGAAAAAAAGTTTGGTATTCTCAATATGATAAAAAGTTACGCGGGTTTTTCTAAACATACTTTTCGCAATTTTTGACTTTACAACCATTATTTATCCAATTTTAGCCTGATAACTTGGGAACCAAAATGCTATTAACCGCGTAATGATGGAATTTGATAATGCGATATGCCATAAATCTAGAAAAATGTTTTAAACAAAATCGTTGTATAGTTTTTCTCTTACTCTTACTTAGGTTCGAGATCATTTGTTTTTGTTTTCTTAAACACAAAACAAAGTAATTTAAAAAGAAGTGTGTGACATTTATTTGGTTCGGTTGCTAGCAGGGCAAACGATCGTTTCAAGGGACGCTACTCCCCCTTATCAATGCCCAGTGCAATGCAACAACTACTCTGGTAAATTATTAGTTGTATATCTGACTTGCAAACTCAACGAAATGAGAACTGCTTCGGAAACTGTTCTCTGCTCTTCTGTTTTTCCCAAAAGAAAACAGATAGACTCATCGTTTATTATACAGATCGGCTTAGAATCACTTTCTGATTAAGAATTAGAAACATCCGTCCGATCCTTACAAAAACATGGATAAGCAAGTTTCGCTATTTAATTTGAAGCCAATCTGTTCAGATACATACAATTGCCGCTCCCGATTTGACTTTTCCGCTCTATAAACCACAAACTTTAATCTTTGTGCATTTGTTTGTAACACCCAAACCGAAACGAAATAGATCCAATGTTAAGTATACCGATCGACTTAGTATCACTTTCTGAGTCGATTTAGCAATGTCCGTCCGTCTGTCCATCTATTCTTGTAATCAAAGTCCAGGTCGCAATTGCTGTTAGATCAAAATGAAACTTTGCAACGATGTTTTATGGGATACGAACTAACGCTACTTAATTTGAAGAAAATCGGTTCAGATTTAGGTATAGCTCCCATACAAATTTTGCTCCCGATTTTACTCTTTTCACGCTAGATAACACATCTTTTAACAGAATTTCTTCAAATTTGGCACAAAATCTTATATTTGCGGTATAAATCTGAACCGCAAATATAAGATATATATAGCTCCCATACAAATTCGATCTCAATTTGACTATTTCCACTTTAGAAACCACATATTTTATTAGATTGTCTTCAAATTTGGCAATACATCTTATATTTAAACTAGGAACACCTGTGGTGAAAATAAATCAGATCGGTTCAGATTTCGTTCAAATTTCGCTCCCGATTTGACTTTTTCTGCTCTACAAACCACATATTTTATCTTCAAATTTGGCAAGATATCTTATTTTTCAACTAGAAACACCCATGGTGAAAATGAGTCAGATCGGTTCAGATCTATATATAGCTCCCATACAAATTTCGCTTCCAATTTGAATTTTTCCGCTTTAGAAACCACATATTTTATCAGATTGTTTTCAAATTTGGCAAAACAGCTTATATTTAAACTATGAACACCTGTGGTGAAAATATGTCAGATCGGTTCAGATTTATATATAGCTTCCATAAAAATTTCCCTCCCGGCTTGACTTTTCAGCCCCAGAAACCACGTGTTTTCAGAGAATTTCTTTAAATTGAGCATAACACGTTATACTTGAATTGGAAGAACCTATTGTGTAAGTGGGTCACATCATTCCACGTTTGGATATAGCCCTGATACAAATATTCTTCTCGATTTGACAAAATGGGTCAGGTCATATTATTAAAGAAACTGAATCAGCCTTTTTAGTGTTTTAAAGCGCTTAAATAGTACCTCATTTTAAAAATATATCGTCAGGATTTAGTACAAGTTAGTACAAAATTATAAACAATTTTACATCGAAACGGACGCGACAAAAAACAGAAGTACTTTTGATGGTCTTATAGAAATATACAAAGTTCAGCGATTTTTTTACAACTTTGTTTTTCCATATATACATCTAAATAAAGGTCAGAGGGTTCGTAGATTTCTGAAATATGATAATTATCTCTTAGTTCTTTTAATTAGATACTGCAGAAATACGGACGCGACAAAACGGACGGGACGCTTTGCCACTCGTAGCAAAAAAAATTAGTAATTTTCGTTATAACACTTCAACTTTTAATAAAAATAAAAGAGAACAAGTTAACTTCAAGTTTCATAATAAAAAACAGTTGTCGAAATAAGGGAAAAAATAAAGTTATAAGCTTTAGTGTGGTCTGATTTAATTTTTTTTTTTGTATACCTTTTTTGGGAGATGCCCATATGTCGGATGGGGCAAATACAAATTCATTTTTCAGCATTTGGTCTGTCATTATTTTATATATGTGTCAGTAAAATTTTAAACGATTGTCCTGACTGTGAAATTGTAGTTGCTGGTGATTTCAATTTCCAAAATTCGAGTCACTCTACTCCGGAGGGCCAACACGCCGAGCTTAATGATTTGTCGCAGTTAGTGAAGGAACCGACTCACATTCCGTGTGTCCTAGGGCAACACCTAAATACTCTTGATATTTTCTAAACTTCACACCCAGAAGTTGATGTTCTAGCACCTTTTCGTAATTCGTATCACTGTATTGTTGCAGCATCCTTTTGTATTCCGCTCTTCACTAAAAGGCTGAGCTCAACAATTTTTTCCAGCATTTCAATTGGAAGCTTTCCAAATGGCAATATAGATGCTGCGACTGAATTGATTGAAAATATTATCTTGATTGGAATGAAGTCATTTATTTCGGATAAACCATCTAATTAAAGATGGTTTAGTTAGCCTGACATGCAAGACTGCTGTCAGATCCAAAGAGGAAGCGTTCAGAAAATGGCGTTTGAATAAATGAATGCATGCGCGGATCTGCTAGGCAAGCCATGTGCGCCAGGGTACTTAGACGTGAACGAGCAACGTATTCGTGCCAAAGTTCTTTCTTCTCACAGGAGAAGTAAAAGCTTTTCGTAATTGTAAGAGGTTAACTCCCCATATATCCCAACTCTTGTTAGATATGGCCAGATATTCACTAACCCGGTTGACAAATCTAATCGATTGGTTGAAATGTTTGCAAGGAATTCAGTCCATGTCTGATAGCAATCAATAACTCCCCGTGATCGAAAAATGTTTTAAATTCCATGCTTCAGATATTTTTATACCCTACACCACTTCGTGGTCTAGGGTATTATAAGTTAGTTTTCCGCCAAACGGAAAACGGATCGGCTTAGAATCACCAGCTGAATCGATTTAACTATGTCTGTCTGTCCGTCCGTCTGTCTGTCCCGTCTGCTGTCCATCTAAGCTTGGTCGCAATTGTTGCCTGATTATCATGAAATTTGGCAGAAGTTACTTTTTTGGCCATGGACGATCGGTATTGAATTTGGAGGAAATCGGTTCAGATTTAGATATATCCCCCATACAAATGTCGCTCCCGATTTGACTTTTTCCGCTCTAAAATCCACATATTGTACCCGATTTTCTTTAAAATTGGCACAACATTTTATAATCGAACTAGAAACACCTATGCTGAAAGTAGGTAAGATCGGTTCAGATGTAGATATAGTCCCCATATAAATGTCGCTCCCGATTTGACTTTTTCCGCTCTAAAATCCACATATTGTACCCGATTTTCTTCAAAATTGGCACAACATGTATAATCGAACTAGAAACACCTATGCTGAAAGTGGGTAAGATCGGTTCAGATTTAGATATAGCCCCCATACAAATGTCCCTTCCGATTTGACTTTTTCCGCTCTAAAATCCACATATTGTACCCGATTTTCTTCAAAATTTGCACAACATGTTATAATCGAACTAGAAACACCTATGCCGAAAGTGGGTAACATTGGTTCAGGTTTAGATATAGCTCCAATACAAATGTCGCTCCCGAATGTTTAACCGATTTTGGCCAAACTTTGCATATCATATTTCACCAATAAACATAAAGGGTGTTTTTTATTGAGGTATAGAACTTCGAATTGAAATAAAACAAAGAAAATCGTTTAATGTCCATCAATTTGGCTTTAGTGGAAGGATAATTTTATGCCATTAATGTTTAAATATGATTTCGGGCATGTGGCCGCCGCGGCTGGCTCAAATATAGCCAATTCTACAGGCCCAATTTTCAACCACTTTTTCGAGCATATGGGGCCGTATGTTGGCAATAACGCCACGAATGTTGGCTTCCAAGTCCCCTAACGTTTCTGGTTTGTTGGCGTAGACGAGCGACTTCACATTGTTTCTTCGGTGCGCACTGTTCGACGTCTCTGCGGATGCGTATTATCACATAGAGTAAACGTAGTGCGAAAACGATCCATGGTTAACCGAATTAATTGCTCTGATGGACGATTATGTCGACCATAAAATGGACGGAGCTTGCGGTGAACTTCGCGAACTGAACCATTACTTTCGAAATAAATTTGCACGATTTGCAAGCGTTGTTCTTTTGTCAACCTGTTCATGATGAAATGGCAAACCAAACTAAATATTAATCACTTGACAGCTGACAAAATGGCCGCCAGTTAAAAAAGTGATGCCAACTTAAAGTTCTCAACTTAAAGTTCTATACCCCAATAAAAAACACCCTTTACATGGTGAAGGCGGGTCACGTCGTTACAGGTATCAATATACCCCCATACAAATGTCCTTTCCGATTTAACATTTTTTGCCAAACACATACTTTTACATTATTCAAAAATCCTCCCCGATTTCACTTTTTTACCGAATTGAATTGTAATGAGATAGAAAGTGGGGTGTATCATATAGTGGCTCCGTCCGTCTTTAGCCTTTCCTTACATGTTTGGGAGATGCATACTTTGGTATAACTCAAATGGGGCCCCATTCTGCTCTATTACAGCTCTAGAAACTACATCTTACATCGGATCTTCATCAAATTTTGCAGATCATTAAATGTTTCAACTAGGAATACCTACCGTGAATGAGAAATATATAGGTACATGTTTTGGCACAGGCTTCAAGTGTTGTTATAGGCCTTCAAATGTCCGTCCGATTCATCCTATTACCGCTGTATAATCTGTATTTATCATTCGATGTTGATCAATTTTTCCATATCATGTTATCGGAATATCTGCTGGCAAATTGGATCAATTACTCTATTATTTACCATACTAATTAAATTTGACTAAAGATGAATTTAAAGTATACTGTATAATTTATATGAACTACATTAAATTGCTCTCATGAAATACCTGGGTTTAGTAATCAAAGCGAGGTATATACGCAGGGAGTGGTGTAGGGTATTATATAGTCGGCCCAGCCCGACTTTAGCCTTTCCTTACTTGTTTTTTTAACACGTACATTTAAAGGGTCTCGACGTAAGAAGATTGCGCATATGCAGCCTATACCCAAAAAAGGCGAGGCTAATAATCCTGTTAACTACCGATCGGTTGTAATTTGCTATGCGTTCTCGAAGGTTATGGAGAGTATGGCTAACCACCATCATGTGAGGTATTTAGAGACCAATGACTTACTTAATGATCGACAGTATGGCTTGCGTAGAATCGATCAGCGGGGGACCTGATGACGCTGTTGTCCGAAAAGTGGAATCGATCATCGATCAGTTGGATGAGAGTAAGGTTGTTGCTCTAGATACAGTGTACCACTAATGTCTTCGTACAACAGTTAGTAAAAGCTTTATTTAAAGAGAACTGCAACATGCGGAAGAAATTAAAAATATTTCTTTCAGCGTATTAAAACGAACTAATCTATTTTGGGCGTTCGTTTCGAAGTTTTTGAATAAAAACAGAAGGATGTCTCATATTTTATCATTTCACGTTACGTTTAGGTCTATTTCGGTCGTCACAATGACGGTATTTGACAAACATAAGCAAATAAGCAAATGATACACCTCCTGCCAAACAGTTTTAAATAGATTTCTTGAAGAAAAATAAAAACAATGCCTGGCAATATTTATCGACAGATAAGCGTAAACTTATATTGAAATTGCATGTGCATGATAAAAAAATCATATGCAGAAAATAGCTCAACTTGTATACCGCAGCCGTTCTACAGGGTTTTTCCAACAACAGGTGTTATTTTGAATCACCCGGTATTTCGGTAGCTGCCATTTTTAAAGCTTTTATTCTTTGACATTTGACAAGTAGAAACTACGACATTACTAACAAGTAAGTAAAGGCTAAAGTCGGGCGGGGCCGACTATGTGAAAATTGAAAACGGGAAGGATTTTTGTATGCTTCCTAATCATAGGCTAATATGACCTGACCCAATTTGTCAAATCGAGAAAAATATTTGTATCGGGGCTATATACAAACATGGAATGATGTGACCCACTATAGGTTCTTCCAGTTCAAGATAACGTGTTATGCTCAATATGAAGAATTCTCTGGAAATACGTGGTTTCTGGGGGGAAAAGTCAAGCTGGGAGCGAATATAAATATAAAGCTACATATAAATCTGACCCATTTTCACCACAGGTGTTTCTAGATGAAATATAATATGTTTTCCCAATTTTGATAAATATACGGTTTCTAAAACGGAAAAGGTGATATTGGGAGTCAAATTTGTATGGGAGATATATATAAATCTGAAGCGATCTGACCCATTTTCATTATGGGTGTTTATAGTGGAAAATAAGGTTTCTACCAAATTTGACCAAAATCTGTTGTAATATGTGGTATCTAGAGTGAAAAGAGTCAAATCGGGAGTGAAATTCGTATGGGGGCTACATCTAAATCTGAACCGATTTTTTCAAATTAATTAGCGTTCGTCCTTATCCCGAAAAACTTCGTTGTGCAAAGTTTCGTTTGGTTTGGTTCATCCTCATCGTGTGGACTGTTTGGTGCGGTTGGTCCGGCGGGATCATTGGAACTTACTTTTTCGAAAATGAGGTTGGATCAACAGTTACGGTGAATGGATTGCGCTATCGAGAGATGAATAATGATTTTTTATGGTCGGAGTTGGATGGTATTGATCTGACAACGTTTACTTTCAACAAGACGGCGCTACGTGCCACACAAGCAACGAAACCATTGCTCTTTTACGGGAAAAGTTTCGGACCGTGTTATCTCTCGAAGAGGTGATCACAAGTGGCCACCGACATCTTCGACCTTAACACCTTGCGACTTCTTCCTTTGGGGCCACGTGAAAGATAGGGTCTACGCCAACAGGCCAGCGTCGATTCAAGACTTAAAGATAGAATTCGTGAGGCTATCGAGGACATAGGTCAGCCACTTGCGATTTGGTTATTGAAAATTTCATGAAAAGGATATGGTTCTGTAAGCGCGGTCGTGGTGGCCATTTGGCTGATGTTGTTTTTCATTATTAATGGCATACCTCCTCTTTATTATAAAATAAATGATCGGATGATTTATCTCAAAAATGGAATTTTTCTTTCTTAGCTGGAAGTCTGTGCTAAAAGAGATTCTTCAAGTGGAATGGGTGAAAATCGAGCCAAGCTATGCAAAAATCGTGGATCGCCTTAAAGCCATTCTTTAAAATAAGGGATACCCAACAAAATATTAAAAATAAATATTTATAATTTTAAGGGACTTTTCGTTCAAAGCCTTTCAAATTTACGAGACTTAATTGAAGAAAATTAATGATTTTCTTATGTTTTTACTTTATAACTTGTATATATATATATATGAATAAAAGTTTTATTTTTTGGCTACTAAAGATAGGACCATTTATTAAACACACTTGTATCAAAAATTTTAAATTGTCTTCCTATATCATAGCGCTTTCTTCAGAAAAAAATTTTTACTAGCTGTACACTGTATTTATAGGTGTTTGATTGATTCTGGCACTCATATCAAAGCCCATTGCTTTTGTTGTTAGTAGTGACGTCCTCTCGATTTATATCGAGCTTCCTCAGAGATCGCACTATACGAGTTGTTGTAGATGGTGAAAGTGGGTAAGATCGGTTCAGATTTAGATATAGCCCTCATACAAATGGTGCTCCCGAATGTTTAACAGATTTTGGCCAAACTTTACATATTATATTTCATCAATAAACATACATGGTGAAAGGGGGTCACATCGTTCCAGGTATCAATATACCCTCATACAAATGACCTTTCCGATTTAACATTTTTTTGTGAAATACATACATTTACAGGATTGAAAAATCCTTCCCGATTTCACTGTTTTACCGGACTGACGGAAGTTTTTCAAATTTTGCAAATTATATTATATTTATATTTCATACTAAGAATACCTACTTTAAAAGTGATCTATATGGGCCCATTTTTTACAAATGGGCCCCCATTTTAATTATTACTCTCTAGGGTCCACATTTTACATCGGAAGTTTTCAAATTTTGCAGATTATATTATATTTCAACTAAGAATACATACTATGAAAGTCAAATATATGGGTCCATATTTTGGTATAACCCCCATACAAATTAGGCCCACATTCTACTCTAATAAAGTTCCAGATCCCATATCGCGCGTTGGACCTCGATACAATTTTGCATATCATGTTATATTTCAACTAAGAATACCTACTTTGAAAGTGATCTATATGGAACCACTTTTTAATGTACAAATGATGCCATTTTAATTTTTACCCCTCAAGGGCACAAATTTTATATCGGATTTTTTTTCAAATTTTGCAGATCATATTATATTTCAACTTTTCATACTATGAAAATCAAATATATGTGCCCAAATGGGGCCCCAATCTGCTCTATTACTCCATGTTGTTATATGCCCCCTTTCAAATGTCGGTCCGATTCATCCTATTACTACTGTATAATTTGTATTTGTCTGCAGGAAAATTGGATGATAATTGATCATATTATTTACCATATTCGTTAAATACTGTACAATTTACTACATAAAATTGCTCCCATGAAACACCGGGCTTTAGTAATAAAAGCGAGGTATATACGCAGGGAGTGGTGTAGGGTATTATATAGTCGGCCCCGACTTTATCCTTTCCTTACTTATTTTTTATTTATTATGAATTACAATACAAAGTAAATTTATATTCTAATTTTGGGTCCAGGGATTGAGCCGGGTGACTAAGACCATTGTAGCTGGTTATTGCAGCGACAGACCAAAGCCTCTGGTGGGAATCGAAGACACAACCCCCACGCTGATAGCCGAGCACGCTACCAACTCGACTACTAATTTTCTACCAAGTTTTGAACAAAATATTAGAACCATTCATATTCTCGATCTCATGTTTCTGGATTCAGCCAGCCAGTTTATAACTTTTTGCACTTCTTTTCCAAAAGGTACACATTTTGAAAAATCCCTATAGGTAACATGTGTTTTTGCTTCCCCTAAAAATATGTACTTTATTTGGTAACACATTTATTCCTTGTTGTTCCGTATCCCCCTTTTAAGTACAATTTTTGAAATATCCATTTTAGGCGCTTCTATATGTTCAGAGGAATTTACACACTAAATTTCACGATTCTAGGTGTAATACTAAAGTTGGTACCAATTTCGTACAAATTTCAAGAAATCCATTTATGTTGCAAGTCTACGTCGTCAGAGAAATTTAAACACAAAATGTAACGACTATAGCTGAAATACTTTAATTGGTACTATTTTTATCCCGCTCATTGTTTATAAGTACAAAATTCGTTTAGATTTGATCTCCTCGTTGTCAGAGGAACTTACACCACATTTCACGACTATAGCTGTAATACTTTAGTTGGTACTACTTTTATCCCTTGTTGCTCACCCCCTATAAGAAAATTTCGAAAAAATCCATTTAGATTGCGCTTTACGCACGGTTTACACTCCAAATTTCCCGACTATAGCTGCAATTCTTAAATTGGAACACTTTTTGTCCCGCCTACCTCCTAAAAAGTAAAAATTTCGAACAATCCAATTATACTGCGCTTCTACATGGTCAGAGGAATTTACATACCAAATTTCACGATTCTAGCTGTAATACTTTAGTTGGCACCATTTGTATCCCTTTTTGTCCCTCTCATCCCTTAAATGTACAAATTTCGAAAAATCCATTTATGTTGCGCGCTATGGTCGGAGAAATGAACGCGCCGAATTTCACGATTCTATCTGCAATGATTTAGTTGGTACAATTTGTATCCCTTTTTGTCCAGCACACCCATAATAAGTACAAATTTCGAAAAATTTATTTAGATATGCACTTCTACGTTGTCAGAAGAATTTACATAGCAAATTTCACGACTATAGCTGCAATACTTAAATTGGTACAACTTATATCCATTTTGTCCCGCTCGCCCCTTAAAAGTACAAATATCAAAAAATCCAATTTTATTTCGTTTCTATATGGTCAGAGGAATTTAAATACCAAATTTCACGATTCTAGCTGTAATACTTTAGTTGGTACCGTTTTTCCCCTTTTTGTCCCGCTCGCACCTTAAAAGTACAAATTTCGAGAAATCCAATGTTACTTCGTTTCTATATGGTCAGAGGAATTTACATACCAAATTTCACGATTCTAGCTGTAATACTTTAGTTGGTACCATTTTTATCCCTTTTTGTCCCGCTCTCCCCTTAAAAGTACAAATTTCGAAAAATCCAATTTTACTTCGTTTCTATATGGTCAGAGGAATTTACATACCAAATTTCACGATTCTAGCTGTAATACTTTAGTTGGTACCATTTTTATCCCTTTTTGTCCCGCTCGCCCATTAAAAGTACAAATGTAAAAAAATCCCTGTTTGTAGCTCGTCTGCATGGTCATTGCAAGGAACTCACCGAATTTCATGTTTATAGCTACTACCGTTTAGTCAGGACGAATGTTCGATGTTTATCCCTTTTTGGGCCATTTTACCCCATAAAAGTACGAATTTCGTAAAACCCTTTCTTAGTCGACGTCTACGCCATATTTGGGAACTACCCTGAAAATTTCATGAAACTGGCTTCAGCCGTTTGGTCTGGGGGCTAGTCAATGATAAGTCAGTCAGTCAGTAACGCAACTCTTTTTTATATATAGATATATATATAGCCTCTACCACGGAGTGCAGCCCACAGTTGGAATATAAATATATATTTATCTTCCTACTGTGGACTGCACTCCGTTGTACAATATTCATATATATATATATATTTATCTTCCTACATATTTCTGCCAATTTAATTAAAATTGGCGGAAAAAATATTTCGGCCTATTGTTTGCTTTCTTCTAAAGTTCGCACAGAAATAATGGAAATAAATAATACAATGCATGGATTATGGATTATACCAAGAGCTGCAAAGGATTTTATTAATGTAGGATTGAATTTATCTTTTTCTTTAAACCTTGTCCCCATTTCTTAATCATTCCAATAGGACCCTCGAGTACATTTGTTAGATTATCAATACATTCCTTGGTCTCCTTTGTCTAAACGAATAAAAGGAAAGGACATGGTATAACAAATTGTTAAGGCTCGTTAAAGTATATCTCTGGGATACATACACCAGCTTTGTACACCAACGAATCCTGGATGATTCGCTTATCCTTCTCGATCAAGGGTTGATGGGTTTTCAGTTTGTTAAGTACATCGTCTACAGTTGCAAGGCCGCTTTCCTTGAGTGCGGATATCACATTATCCTTACAATCCCAGACAGTACTGATCTAAAAGATCAAATCAATTATATACACGGACACATTTCAGAATGCCGGTAAAACTTACAACGTTCACTGCCATTGTTTTATATTCAGATGCAAACACAGCCAAAGGCAGGACGACTCCAAGAGCGAAAATAATTTGAAATTTCATTTTGAAAACAATTGCCACCAAGTAGTCGGGGAAATCTTAACGATGAAAGTTATGATATTGTCGGCCATTCGTGCTTCTTTTATAGGAAAATATTGAACTGCGAATAATTGCGTGCAAGCAAAAGTCTTAGTTGAATGCAAATATGTTTGAAGAAAGAATAAAAGAATTGTCCAAATAGAAATATATGTATGTACGTACACATATATATAGTATTTAATTTTCTGAAGACACTGAAAGAAATTGAAAATAAAATACGTGTTAGAGTGAAACCACAATGAAACACACAGCTCTTGAGTTTTTGTCAAATCGAAAGCGAAATTTGTATGGGAAGTATATAGAAATCTGCCAGATCTATGTCGGAATGTCCAAAATTTGCATGAATTCGTTTTATAGTTATAGATCGGTTGGGTTAGCATGTGGGCGAAATCGGTACACAGGGCAACGGGGCACAGTGGAATATTTTCATACAAGCTGCGGCAAAATTTAGAAGGAATAGAGCTAGGACCTTGAAATTTCGCACACATCCCTTATATCGTCAAATTAGATAATCCGCCCACAACCACGTCCACCTCCTATGCAAGTTAAAATGAAAAAATGTCATAAATTTCTCATTTTAACATATGTGTGAATACAAATCATTACCAATAATTTCAATTAAGTCCACAATTAAATGAAAATTGTCAGTGCCACGCACAACGCCGAAAAAAATTTTTTGTTTTTTACGATATTCGAAATTTTTTCTAAAATTATTTTGTTTGATTTGAACTGGGATATTGTCCTGGCTCAAGACCATTTTGCATCTATATTTAATAGAATGCAAATTTATTTACAAATGGCATGGTGACATTTATTACTTGGCTGTAGACTACCACGATCATGATTTCGATCATGTCAAAAGTCTTTTCAAGTGACTTCGCAGCGACTTTTCAACATCAAACCCGGCCTCTATAAGGAGATGATTCTCACAAACGAACGAGAAGCACAACTCACTTGCCGAATTTGCGTTTAAAAAATCCCACCAAGTAATAAAGTACACATGCCATCTTACAAGCATCTCACTGAGTTGCATATGTAAGTATGTGTATATGCAGGTATAGTTACCCAGCAATACTTCTGCCGTGCCAAGCGCTCATTTGTTTTAGTTTTTTCGTTTGAATTTTTTTGGTATGTAATCAATATTTGATTTGAACTGGGATATTGTCCTGGCTCAAGACAGAAGTATTGCTGGGTAACTATACCTGCATTTTTGGTTTAGAAGCTTTTACCATTTCAGTAATAAAATCGATATTGGCAGCTATAAGCAGAATATGCTTTTTAAAACGAATAAACAAGACAATAGTTGACCAAAATTTGTAAATGCCGATGCATCGTTCGGTCTCGCGAATATAGTTTTGTGGTGTAGAAAATTACCAATACTGAATAAATACAACCTTAAGGTAAACCTCTGTCTGTAAAGGAAAACATTAACTTAATTACACATTTTTAATAATAAAAAAAAAACTCAAGAGCTCTTCTACGAACTAAACGAAATTTCAATACGATACATGGTTTGCGAGATACATCGCAATAAAATAACCTCTATTATGGTGAAATTTTGAACTATTTTAGCGTTTTTGAACTTTAAATGCTTCCACAGCGAAAATTAACCGCGATATTGGCAAAATCTTTTAGAATATGCTTAATAGGATTGTTCTTTGTAAAATTCAATCATTCAATTCAATTCAATTTGGGAGTTTTTGCAGCTGATAATACACTGTGCGGGGCCCTTATAGCAAAAACGTGCACCTTGAAGTGATCCTTATTTGTAGGTAGTGAAATGGCCCAAATGGATACAAATAGTACCTAACAATCGACAACACCTAGACATTCGGCGTGGATATTCTCCTAATTGAGTAGATACAGGGTGGCGCAGAATGAGCTATATGGTTTAAATGTTTTATAAATTCTTTATTTATGCGATTATTATAATTTGTATACCCTCCACCTCCAGGATGGGGGTATATTCCCGTTGTCATTCCGTTTGTAACACTTTGATATATTCGTCGGTGACCACATAAAGTATATATATTATGGGTCGTGGTAAAATTCTAAGATGATCAAGCCATGTCAGTCTGTCTGTCTGTTGAAAGCACGCCAGTTTCCGAATGAAATGAGCTAGGAGGTTGAAATTTTTCGTAAATGTGTCTTATTTTTGCAGATGGCTTGGTATTGAAAGTGGACAAAATCGGCCAAGAGGGAAATAATACGGAATACCCCCTAATATCTAGATTATTTAAGCAATTTTTGATTTGTATACCCTCCACCTCCAGGATGGGGGTATACTTACTTTGTCATTCCGTTTGTAACACCTTGAAATATCGACCTGAGACAATATAAAGTATATATATTCTTGATCGTCATAAAATTCTAAGACGATCTAGCCATGTCCGTCCGTCTGTCCGTCTGTTGAAAGCACGCTAGCATCTAAACGAAAGAAGCTAGAACTTTCAAATTTTCCATAAATGCGTCTTATAGTCGTAGCTCGGTTGGGATTGAAATGGGGCGAAATCGACCCAAAGGGAAAAATTTTTCCCTCACCAGGACTAAAAATACCCACAATAATACCTAATATTTTAGAGTATTTAAGCATATTTTTCAATATGTCACTTACTTGATATTGGGTATGCACATTCCCCCGATAACAAAAACGTGCACCATAAAGTGATTCTTATTTGTAGGGGTGAAATGGGGCAAAAAAGGGATAAAAATGGTACATATTAAAGGACAACAGCTAGAAACACGAAATTCAGTGTGTATATTTCTCTAA
Organism: Polietes domitor; assembly: GCA_947397865.1. NCBI lineage: Eukaryota > Metazoa > Arthropoda > Insecta > Diptera > Muscidae > Polietes > Polietes domitor. Next base: position 243,643,474 of record OX377618.1, on the reverse strand, counting down.
TGGAGTAGATACATAATATAAAAGTATTTTTTCCAAATTAGTACTTTTAAGGGGTAAAATGGGAATAGAGGGATAAAAATGGTACCAACCAAACGGCTGCCCCTAGAATAATCAAATTCGGTGTATACATTCCTCTGATTGCATAGACACGTAAAATACACGGATTTTTCAAAATTCGTACTTTTTGGGGTTAAAATGAAAAAAGGGATAAAAATAGTACCAATCAAATGACCGCAGCTAGAGTCATGAAATTTGGAGTATACATTCCTCTGACTGTGTAGACCCGGAAAATAAAGAGATTTTTCGAAATTGGTACTTTTTGGGGTCAAAATGGAAAAAGGGGTTAAAAATAGTTCCAACCTAATGACCGCAGCTAGAGTCATGAAATTCGGTGTATACATTCCTTTGACTACGTAGACATGGAAAATAAAAGTTTTTTTCCAAATTCTTACTTTCAAGGGATACAATGTGTACAGAGGGATAAAAATGGTACCAACCAAACGGCTACACCTAGAATAAAGAAATTCGGTGTATACATTCCTCTGACTGTGTAGACTCGGAAAATAAAGAGATTTTTCGAAATTGGTACTTTTTGGGGTCAAAATGGAAAAAGTGGTTACAAATAGTACCAATCAAATGACCACAGCTAGAGTCATGAAATTCGGAGTATAAATTCCTCTGACTGCGTAGACACGGAAAATAAACGGAATTCGTACTTTCAAGGGATACAATGGTACAGAGGGATAAAAATAGTACTAACTAAACGACTACAGCTAGAATGATGAAATTCTAATTGGGTAGAAACGTCAAATAAAGAGATTTTAGAAAGTCGTACTCTTAACGCGGTAAAAATGGTACCAACCAAATGGCCGCAGCTGGAATCATTGAATTCGTGTATACATTCCTCTGACTGCATAGACACGCAAAATAAAAAGTTTTTTTTTCAAATTTTTGGTTTTTCTTTTACGGCAAAAATTGGTTGAATCATGAAGTTAGGTTATTTTGCACTATGTACGTCTGATAATGGATTTTCAAAATTTAGACTTTTGGAATTAAAATAGAATGGAAATACAACCAAGTGTAGCATCCACTATCTACCAATATTTATGGTATTTCAGCTTTTTGAAAAAATATATAGAAGAATATTTATTTTTTGAATTGACGTATTGGTAGCCTTGCCTTATAAGCGTGGTTTGAAATAATAAAAAATATTATATTTATTTATATTTTTTAATATTTGTATTTGTTTTGATTTGGCTATATAAAAAAAATTATTTTCCTGTAATATTACTGCAGTTCTACTAAAATGGACATCCTCTGTGGAATGCAATCAATGGTGGAGGGTATATAAAGTTCGACCCGGCCGAACTTAACGCCGTTTTTACTTGTTTGTTATACCCTTGATATTTTTTGGATACATTCTAAAAGTACAAAAAAATTTAACGGGCCAAATGAGGCAAAAAGGGATATAAATGGTACCAATGATACGACAACAGCTAGACACATGAAATTCGGTGTGAACATCCCTATAATTACGTAGACACGTAAAATAGAGGAACATTTTCGAAATTCGTACTTTTAAGGGAATCAATTGGAAAAGAGGGATAAAAATGGTACCAACCAAACCGCTGAAGTTGAAATCAAAAATTCGGTGTATGAATTCAGCTGACTGTGTAGACGCGAAACATAAAACAATTTTTCGAAATTTGTACTTTTAGGCAGAAATAGGGCAAAAGGGATAAAAAAACGTACCCACCAAACGGCTGCGTTCGATTAGTGAAATTCGGTGTGTACATTGAGACTGACTGCGTAGAAATGCGAAAAATGAAGATTTATTTCAATATTCGTACCTTAAGGATCAAATCGGGATAAAATTGGTACCAAGTAAACGGCTGTAGTTAGAATCATGAAATTCAGTGTTTACACTCGTCTGTGTTCGTAGACACGCAAATTATGAATATCTTCCCAAATTCGTGCTTTTAGGGACAAAATGAAAAAAATACAACGTGTACCAAGTATACGGATGTACCTAGAATCATGAAATTAGTTGTGTACATTCCAATGTGGGCCCGAAATGTAACGAAACTTTGAAATTTGTACTTTTCAGTCACTTTGTCCGTAACTGAATCAAGAAATTGCAAATAGGGGGGGGGGGGGATTTTCTTCCTAATGACGCCTGACAATACACCAAATATTTAGGAAACATTTTTGAAGATTGCTGCCTCATGTTCACTATTTGATTACAATTGAAGTATTAATTTATATATAGCAAGACTATATTCTATTATGATAATGAAGCAATGCAATTTTTGTAAAACAGTGCGAATAAGTACAGTAAACGGACAGAGGGATACCACTGGCACCAAGTGAACGGGTAAAGCTTCAATGATGAAATTCGATGTTTACATCCCTCTAATTTAAGGGGCAAAAATGTATAAAATCCTCTGACTGTATAGACAAGCAAAATAAAAAGATTTTTCCAAACTCGAACTTTTTTACTTTTATTGTAAAAATTAGTTGCATCATAAAGTTGGGCTATTTTGCGCTGTGCACGTGAAAAATAATGGATTTTCAAAATTTGTACTTTTGGAATTAAAATAGGATGGAAAAACAACCAACTGTGGTACCCACTATCTACCAATATTTATTTGAATTGAATTGATTTAAAATTTATTTTCGATATATCTATATATAAAGGGTGATTTTTTAAGAGCTTGATAACTTTTTAAAAAAAAAACGCATAAAATTTGCAAAATCTCATCGGTTCTTTATTTGAAACGTTAGATTGGTCCATGACATTTACTTTTTGAAGATAATTTCATTTAAATGTTGACCGCGGCTGCGTCTTAGGTGGTCCATCCGCTTAGTCCAATTTTGGCATTTCCACGTTTTTGAGTAACAGAGACCCAATTGGTGCGAACGGCGACGAATCGAAAATTGGTAATCATCATTAACACTGGCCGATACAGCTGCGATATTTTCTTCAGTTCGCACTCTACGTAAGCGTGTTGGTGGTTTAATGTCCAACAATGTAAATTTGGTGCGAAATTTAGTCACAATAGCCCGAATAGCCGCTTCAGTGGGTCGATTAAACTGACCATAAAATGGAAGCGCGCAATGAACTTTCTTAACAGAGCACGCATTTTGATAATAAAATTCAATAATTTGCAAGCGTTGTTCGTTTGTAAGATGATTCATGATGAAATGTCAAAGCATACTGAGCATCTTTCTCTTTGACACCATGTCTGAAATCCCACGTGATCTGACAAATACTAATGCATGAAAATCCTAACCTCAAAAAAATCACTCTTTATAAGGGTTGCGTGACTGACTGATCACTCCCCAGACGAAACGGCTAGAGCTAAAATCATGAAATTTGGTGTGTACTTTTCTCTTACAGTGTAGAGGTGTGATATAACAGTATTTTTCAAAATTCGTACTTTTGAAGGGTTAAATGGGACATAAAGGTACAAAAATGGTACAAACAACACGGCAACACGAAAGCTAGAATCATGAAATTTGGTGTGTACTTTTCTCTTACAGCGTAGAGATCAGATATGAAGGGAGTTTTTCGTAATTTGTACTTTTTAAGAGTAAAATGGGATTGAAAGGGATAGAAATGGTACCAATCAAACGGATGGAACTGAAAAATAAAAAATGGACTAATTTTTTGATATTCGTACTTTTAAAGTGCAAACGAGAAAAGGGGATAAAAAGGTACCAACGCTACAATAATGAAATTCGTTGTGTATATTCGTTTTACAGATAAGCCGGAATTTTTCGAAATTTTTACTTTTAAGGGATGAAATTTGTTAAAATTACTACCAAACGGCTGGACTGCCAGTCTTGAAATTTGGAACGGATGTTATTAGTCTTATAGCACGAATGCGTCCAAGAAAATGTTTGGCCAAAGGAAATAAAAATGTTACCAATCAAACAGACCGAGCTGGACTCATGACATTCATTCTTCATTCATTCTCAAAAATGCTTAGAAACGCAAAATGAAGGAATTTTTCGAAATTTCTTCTTTTTAAGGGTGAACGAGAAAAAGGCGATAAAAACGTAAAGGCACTCATGAAATCCAATGTGTATATTCGTCTTACATAGTAGATGCGAGATAGGAAGGGATTTATCGAAATTTGTACTTTTAAGGGATTAAAATGGATAGAAATTGTACCACCGCCCTTTTGCAAAATTCGTTGTGTATATTCTACTGACCTCTAAAGGATTTTTCAAATGTTATACTTTTAAGTAGTAGATCGGAACAAAAAGCGACGAAAATGGTACCAACCAATGTAAAGAATAAGGTATATACATAACTAGCAGTTTCCGCTGCTTCACACGCGAAAAAGCCATTTACTTGCTATTAGTTTTATCCGTCTCTGTTTTTGGTAGTATTTATTTGATTTTCTTTCCACGACTATAAAATATAAAAAATGCATTCAATTGCTCTTTTGTGTTGTCAAAGGAATTTACACGCCAATTTCCGCGACTATAGCTGCAATACTTAAATTAGTACAAGTTTTTTCCCTTTTTGTCCCTCGCAACCCTTAAAATTACAAATTTTGAAAAATACAATTTTAATAATTAATACATGGTCAGAGGAATTTACATATGTACCAAATTTCACGATAGTTGTAATACTTTAGTTGGTACAATTTTTGTCCCGCTCGCCCCTTAAAAGTACAAATTTCGAAAAAAAAAACCTTTTTGTAGCTCGTCTACATGGTCATCGCAAGGAACACACCGAATCTCATGTTTCTAGCTACTGCTGTTTAGTCAGGACGAAAGTTTGATGTTTATCCCTTTTTGTTCCGTTTTACCCCCAAAAATTATGAATTTCATAGTCGACGTCTACGTCATATTTGGGAACTACCCTGAAAATTTCATGACCCTAGCTTCAGCCCTTTGGATTCGGGGCTGGTCAATGATAAGTCAGTCAGTAACGCAACTCTTTTATATACATATATATTTAAACGTATCCTTGCCTTATAACCTCCAGGAGGAGGGTATACTAACTTTGTCATTCCGTTTGTAACACCTTGAAATATCGACCTCAGACCCTATAAAGTGTATATATTCTTGATCGTCATAAAATTCTAAGACGATCTAGTCATGACCGTCCGTCTGTTGAAAGCACGCTAGCATCTAAACGAAAGGAGCTAGGAGGTCCTAATTTGACATAAATACGTCTAATAGTCGTAGATCGGTTGGGATTGAAACTGGGCGAAATCGGCCCAAAGGGAAACATTTTTCCCTCACAAGGACTAAAAATACCCATATAACCCCTAATATTTTAAAGTATTTCAGCATATTTGTTCCATATGTCTGCTTGTACTTACTTGATATTGGGTATGCGAATTTCCCCTATAACAAAAACGTACACAATAAATTGATTTGTATTCGTAGGGGGTAAAATGGGGCAAAAAGGGATAAAAATGGTACTTATTAAACGACAACAGCTAGTAACATGAAATTCGGTGTGTACATTACTCTAATTGAGTAGATACATAATAAAAAAATATTTTTCGAAATTCGTACTTTTATGGGGTAAAATGGGAATAAAGGCATAAAAATATTACCAACCAAATATCTGCACCTAGAATAATGAAATTCGGTGTATACATTCCTCTGATAGCGACGACACGTAAAATAAACGAAAATCGTACTTTTTGCGGTTAAAATGGAAAAAGGGGTTTAAAATAGTACCAACCAAATGACCGCAGCTAGAGTCATGAAATTCGGAGTATACATTCCTCTGACTGCGTAGACACGAAAAATAAAAGGTTTTTTCTAAATTCGTACTTTCAAGGGATACAATGGGTACAGAGATATAAAAATAGTACCAACTAAACGACTACAGCTAGAATGATGAAACTCGGTGTGTACATCCCTCTAATTGCGTAGACGAGTAAAATAAGGGGATTTTTGAAAGTCGTACTCTTAAGGGGTTAAATAGGAAAAGGGGGATAAAGATGGTACCAACCAAATGGCCGCAGCTCGAATCATGGAATTCGGTGTATACCTTAATCTGACTGCATTAATTTGCCCTGAAATAAATATCCTTACACAGCGTACGAAATAGCGGGTATTTGCTAGTATATAATAAACGTATTGGTATCCTTGCGTTGTAAGCGTAGCTTGAAATAATAAAAATTGTACTTTTATTTATAAAATATTTTTTTTAATTTTTATTTTTTTTGGTTTGGCTATATTAAAAAGTGACATATTCCTGTAACAATTCTACGAAAACCTCTGTTGAATGCAATCCATGCTGGACGGTATATAAAGTTCGTCGCGGCCGCACTTTATGCCGGTTTTACTTGTTAGTATTCTTCTGGGAATATTTGCAAAGAGATCATGCGAAATTTCATTTCAGACCATGGATCTTTGAAAGTTTTCATTTTTATCTTCATTTCAAAGCAAATCTATTAAAATCGGCATTGCTTTATATTTGCACAAATTTGAGGATAGTATATCCTGGAAACTTATCTATTTCTCTAAGTGATATACGAAAACTCACTTCAGATGACTTTGAATAGAAACAGATCGTTCGAAGATAAGCAAACACAAAACATATTTGGGAATTTTGATTCCATTTCAATTCTATTCAATTTTGTTTATAAGATAAATAGTCGTTCGAAAGAAGAGTAAATATCGTGCATCTAACTAAAGAAGTGATCTATTCAATTTTTGTCTTTCAGTTAATAACACAAGAAGAGTAAATATTTGGCACCTTATGGAAATTTCCAACATCTGTTGGAGATCTTTTGAAATATCTGTTTAGAGTTTAACTAAGACTATCTACGCAAATGGAAAGGTTGCCTTGTTTCAACAGTGAAATTATTTGCATATGACTTTAAAAAAAAGATGGATCGAAGATGTGCAAACATATAACGTATTTCGGAATTTTTATATTCAATTATTCCCCTTTAGTTGCTAAGAAAAATATTTAGAATTTTCTCTGTCGATTATTACCAAAAGAAGAGTAGATCAGATCAGATCAGTAGTCATGAAATTTGGAGAGTAGCTCCCAATAAGACGTGGACTACGAAATGATTTTTCGAAATTCGTACTTTTAGGGGGTAGAATGGGACAAACGTGAAACGTTCGTCCTGCCTAAACAAGAGTAGCTAAAAACATGAAATTGGGCGTGTACTTTTAAGGGGAAAACGGGACGAAAATGGCACCAACCAAAGTATTTCAGCTAGAATGAAATGAAATTCGGTACGTACATTCCTCCAATGACACATAACATAAATAGAGCTATAATCTTCTGTGTGTAAATTCCTGTGACTACGTAGAAGTGCAATATAAATGGAGTTATCGAAATTTGTACTTTTAAAGGGTCGAGTGGGACATAATGGGATACAAATGGTATGCAACCGAAGTATTGCAGCTTGTATCGCGAAATTCGGTATGTACATTCCTCTGACCATGACATAGATTTTTTCGAAGTTTGTACTTTTAAGGGAAAAAGGGACGAAAATGGTTCCACCCAAATTATTGCAGCTAGTACCGTTATATTCGGTATGTACATTCCTCTAACCACATAAACACACAACATAAACCTTTTTTTCCAAATTGTTCTTTATATGTGGTGTAAATTACTCTAATCACATATAATTTGAATATAAATGGAGTTTTTGAAAATTTTACTTATAAAGGCGTTGGGGGATAAAAATGGTACCAACCAAAGTATTGTAGCTATGAAATTTTTCATATAAATTATACAGTTTACTATAAATTCATATTTAGTCAACTTCCGATGTAAAATGTGGATCATAATAATAATAACAAATAAGAAGGCGTTAAGTTCGGCCGGGCCGAATCTTATATACCCTCCACCACGGAGTGCATTCTACAGTATAACCAGCAGATTAAATGATGTCGACTTTACATAGAAGTACAGTACCATAAAAATTGTGATATTTCTATGCACATTACTCTATTTGTTTACTATTTCAAACTATAATGTATTATGCGCACTGTTTAAAATCTACTACTAAAGGGTGTTTTTTATTGGGGTATAGAACTTTAAGTTGGCATCACTTTTTTAACTGGCGGCCATTTTGTCAGCTGTCAATTGATTAATATTTAGTTTGGTTTGCCATTTCATCAAGAACAGGTTGACAAAAGAACAACGCTTGCAAATCGTGCAAATTTATTTCGAAAGTAATGGTTCAGTTCGCGAAGTTCACCATTTTATGGTCGACATAATCGTCCATCAGAGCAATTAATTCGGTTAACCATGGATCGTTTTCGCACTACGTTTACTCTATGTGATAATACGCATCCGCAGAGACGTCGAACAGTGCGCACCGAAGAAACAATTGCCGCTGTAGAGCAAAGTGTTGAAGAGGACCCGAATGAATCGATTCGCCACCGTGCACAGCAATTGGAGTGGTTGAAAATTGGACATGTAGAATTGGCTATATTCGAGCCAGCCGCGGCGGCCACATACCCGAAATCATATTTAAACATTAATGGCATAAAATTATCCTTCCAATAAAGCCAAATTGATGGACATTAAAACGATTTTCTTATGTTTTATTTCAATTCGAAGTTCGATACCTCAATAAAAAACACCCTATATATAAATACAATGCTGTAATTGTGAAAGTGAACAAGCTTCAATATTAGGCGATTGTCAGTCACCATTAGGGAGAAGCATTTTCAGATACAGACAAAGTGACTGTATTATTTTGATAAGAAAAGTACAAATTTTAAAGATATCCCCATTCGCCCCATTCTCCGCCCAAATGTACAAATTTCGAAAAAAAAACCTTTTTGTTTCGAGTCTTCATAGTCAGAACACAGAATACACACCGAATTTTATGATATCAATTTCGAAAAAAAAAACTTTTTGTTTCGAGTCTTCATAGTCAGAACACAGAATACACCCGAATTTTATGATATCAACTGCGGTTTGGAAGGTCCCATTTTTATCCCTCTATCTCAATTATATTCCTTAAAAATACGAATTTCGAAAAATTCCTCTATTTTACGTGTCTATGCAATTAGAGGGATGTACACACAGAATTTCATGATTCTAGCTGTATTATTGGTACCATATTTCACATTTTTTGTCCCATTTCGGTCGCTAAAACTTTGAATCCATTGAAAGTACGAATTTCGAAGAACCTTTTTTCGGAATGAGGAATGTATACAGAGGAATGTATACAGCGAATTTCGTGGTTCTAGCTGCATCCATTTGTTTGGTACAATTTTTATCTCCTTTTTCCATTTTACACACTAAAAGTACGAATTTCGAAAATTTTCTTTATTTTATGTGTCTACGCAATCAGAGGAATATATACAACGAATTTAATTATTCTAGGTGCAGCCGTTTGGTTGGTACTATTTTTATCCCTCTATCCCCATTTAACCCCTTACGAATTTAGAAAAAATACTTTTGTATCTAATCTATTAGAGGAATGTACATGCCAAATTTCGTCTATATATCTGTTGTCGTTTGATAGGTACCATTTTTAACCCTTTTTGTCCCATTTCGCCCCTACAAATAAAAATCACTCTATGGTGCCCTTTTATGCTACAAAGGGAATGCGAATTGCAAATATCAAGTAAATACAAGCTAATATGTTCAAAACATATGCTGAAATACTCTAAATATTAGGGTATTTTCAGTCCTTGTGAGGGAAAAAGTTTTCCCTCTGGGCCGATTTCGCCCACTTTCAATCCCAACCGATCTGCAACCATAAGACACATTTAGGAAAAATGTGAACCTCCTAGCTCTTTTCGTTTGGCCGCTACGTGCTTTCAACAGACAGACAGACGGACATGGCTATATCGTCTTAGAATTTTACCACGACCCAGAATATATATACTTTATGGGGTCTCCGATGAATATTTTAAGTTGTTACAAACGGAATGACAAAGTGAATATACCCCCATCCTGGAGGTGGAGGGTATACAAATTACCCATTTTTAAGGGCTCTACATTAAAAAGTGGACCCATTTAGATCACTTTCAAAGTAATTATTAGTAGTTGAAATATAGCATCATCTGCAGAATTGTATCGAGATCCAATGCACGATGTGGGTTCTAGAGCTATAATAGAGTAGAAATTGGGGTCCAATTTGTATGGAGGTTATACCAAAATATGAACCCATATATTTTACTTTCATAGTATGTATTCTTAGTTGAAATATAATATAATATGCAAAATTTGAAAAACTTCAGATGTAAAATGTGGGTCATAGAGGGGTACTAATAAAAAGGGCGCTACATTAAAAAGTGGAACCTTGTACATCACTTTCACAGTAGGTATTCTTTATTGAAATATAACATGATCTGCCAAATTTTATGAAGATCCAATGTCAGACGTGGGTTCAAGAGTGATGATAGAGTAAACTGGAGGCCCATTTGTACGGGGACTATACCAAAACATTGACCTATATAGCTGGATTTCATAATAGGTGTTTCTAGTCTAAATGTATCATTGTGTGGGAAATTTGATCAAGATCCGATGTAAAATGTGCATTTTAGAGCATTAATATTGTATATGGGGGCTATATCAAAATATGGAATCATGTGGTCCACTTTCGCGCTAGCTATTTTTAGTTCAAAATGAACACGATCCTGAAAATTTTGTCATGATCCCGTGTGAAATATGTATTCTAGAGCAGTAATAGTGTAAATCGGAGAGATATTTCCTCCAAATTTAATACCGATCGTTCTTGGCAAAGGAAAAAAAACTTCTGCCAAATTTCATGATAATCGGACAACAATTGCGACCTGTAGAGAGCGAACCAGCTTAGATGGACAGCAGGCGGACGGACATCGTTCGATTATTTCTTGGTTTTACAAATATTTGGCTAGCTAGAACGTCCAAATTATCCATAAATGCGTCTTATAGTTGTAGATCGGTTGGGATTGTAACAGGGTTAAATCGGTACAGACGGACAAAATTTTCCCTCACAAGGACTGAAAATAACCATAATAACCCCTAATATTTTAGAGTATTTAATCAGGTTTTTTACTTTGTCTGCTTGTTCATACTTGATATTGGGTATGCGCATTCCCCCTATAGCATAACATGATTTTTATTCGTAGGGGGTGAAATGGGACTAAAAGTGGTACCTTTCAAACAGAAGCACAAAATTCGGTGTGTACATTCCAATAATTGAGTAGATACATAATATAGTAGATACATAGTGAGAATAGAGGGATAAAAATGGTACCAACCAAACGGCTGTACCTAGAATAATGAAATTCGGTCTATATATTCCTTACACACGTAAAATAAACGGTTTTTTCGAAATTCGTACTTTTTGGGGTTAAAATGGAAAAAGGGGATAAAAATTGTACCAACCAAATGACTGCAGCTAAAGTCATGAAATTCGGAGAATACATTCCTCTGACTCCGTAGACACGAAAAATAAATGTTTTTTCCAGATTCGTACTTTCAAGGCATACAATGGGAACAGAGGGATAAAAATGGTACCAACTAAACGGTTCCACCTAGAATGATGAAATTCGCACATTCCTCTAATTTCGAAGACAAGTAAAATAAAGATATTTTAGAAAGTTGTACTCTTAAGGGGTAAATTGGAGAAAATGGGATAAAAATGCTACCAACCAAATGGCCGCTGCTGGAATCATGGAATTCGTTGTATGCATTCCTCTGACTGATGATTGCATTCCTCTAAAATGATTTTTCTAAATTCGTACTATTTTAGTTTTACGGCAAAAATTGGTTGAATAATGACATAGATACAATAGATTTTCATATTTGTACTTTTGGAATAAAAATAGGATTGGAAATACAACCAACTGCACAACCAACTATCTATCAATATTTATGGTATTTAAGCTTTTTTGAAGATTGCTGTCTTATATTTACTTTTTGAGTTGACTTGAAGTATTATTTCTATTAAAAAAGTCATGGATAAAAACTATATGGTAATTTCTCAGACAACACACGCCACAAATGATTTGAAACTAATTTTATTTAATGTACCCACTTACATACTAAAACAAAATGAAATAATTTTTCGCTTACTTTTGTAAACAAAAAATAAATAAAATATATATCATTTGAACCTCATATTTTGGAACACCACAAGTTTTGGTACCACTGAGCAAAAATCAAAATCTTTATTAAAATTTCATAATTTTTAAACTAAATTGATTTACCCTATACTTAGATGGATAGCTCAGAAGTCGTAGAACCTCATTCAATCGGGTCGGTACTGAGCGCCTCTGTTTTTCGGTGTAGTTGACCCCATTCAGTCAGAATGGGGTCTTTGAGCTGAGCTTTGTTAGAAATGGTGAGATTTTGAATGGGTTTTCCAAAATTACCACACAACTGCTCAATGGGGTTATTGAGCATATATTATGTTTTGCAGGACTCTGATAGATACATAATATGAAATTATTTTTTCCAAATTCGTACTTTTAAGGGATAAAATGGGAATAGAGGGATAAAGGAGGTACCAGCCAAACGGGTACACCTAGAATAATGAAATTCGGTGTATACATTCCTCCGATTGTGTAGACACGTAAAATAAACGGATTTTTCGAAATTCGTACTTTTTGGGGTTCAAATGGAAAAAAGGGGATAAAATGGTAATAGAGGGATAAAAAAGGTACCATCTAAACGGCCGCACCTAGAATAATGAAATTCAGTGTATACATTCCTCTGATAGCGTAGATACGTAAAATAAAGGGATTTTTCGAAATTCGCTCTTTTTGGTACCAAGAAAATGACCGCAGCTAGAGTCACGAAATTCGGAGTATACATTCCTCTGACTGCGTAGTCACGAAAAATAGTTCGTACTTTCAAGGGTTAGAATGGGTACAGGGATACAAATAGTACCAACTAGTATGATAAAATTCGGTGTGTATATCCCTCTAATTGCGTAGACGCGTAAAATAAAGGGATTTTAGATAGTCGTACCCTTGAGGGGGTGAAAGGGGATAAAATTAGTACAAACCAAATGACCGCAGCTAGAATCATGGACTACGGTGTATACATTCCTCTGACTGCAGAGACATGCAAAATAAAAAGATTTTTCCAAATTCGTACTTTTACACCAAAAATTGGTTGAATCGTGAAGTTAAGTTATTTTGCACTATGTACATTGTACTTTTGGAATTAGAATAGAATGGAAATACAACCAACTGTATATAGTGTAAACGTATTGGAAGTCTTGTCTTATAACCGTGGTATGAAATAATACAAATATTATATTAACTTATAAAATTATTTTTTTTTTTTTAATATTTTTATTTGTTTTTGTTTGGCTATATTAAAAAAAATATATTTTCCTGTAATATTACTGCACTTCTACGAAAGTCGACTGCCTCTGAGGAATGCAATGCATGGTGGAGGGTATATAAAGTTCGGCCCGGCCGAACTTAACGCAGTTTTTACTTGTTTGGATTATCAACCATCATGATAACTGCAATACATTTCAAAGATCTAGCTGTTAGTAGGTGTTGTAGTGGATTGACTTAACTTAAATTTTTGCTGGACAACTTCAGTAAGCACCATAAGTACATGTACGGAATTTAAAGGCCTATCTGTTACCTAATATATTTTCCTTCAAAAAACCAATCTGTCTTCTAAGGTATTTTGGCTCAAAAACCAACTACCATCCCACTGTAAATGGGCGTGGCAGTAGATTCAAAAACGTGTTTTTAAGCAATTTTTGTAACCAGCTAATAATATGTACGAAATTTAAAATGTCTTCCAGAGATATTTTGCTTAAAAAAATCTACTAACTTTTTTATAGGCGACTTTGGTAACCACCATAAATAACAGCATGTACGAAAATTCAAAGGTGTAGCTGGCTCCAGTTCTTTTTTGCCTCTAAAACTGTTCATTTGCCCCATCGTGCAATATCTAAGGGCTGTCTACAAAAAATTTTTAGCTGATAAATTAAGTATAAGTACCATGACTTATGCTGTGCTGATATAATGGGTTATATTAGTTAACAATTTTTTATATTTTTTATTTAGTAAAATAAGAGAAATACTGTTTATATTTATTTATTTGTTTAGGATTAGTAAGTGAATACACAAAATAAAAATGTATATCACATTGGGTGGTACGTAATTTTTGAAAATATTGGGGAGTTTCTTAATTTTGGGAGGGGTATCATGTCATATCATCATATATCATTTCAGCTCACTGTATGGTATTTTATGAAGGTGAAAACTAAACGGAAAACTATAAGTCGACACGAGGACTGATCGGTTTGAACCAAGATTTGCCGCTATATCTCTCAATGTCGGCATTAGATGCAAATCTAAAAATTCTCTAGCAGAGATTTTTTATTTTAAATGTTTTTATTACTGTTCTCTGTGAATAAATAGTTTTGTATTTACACTAGTTCCCCCCGAAAATGACTAATATTTTGTTTTTGCCTGGCCGGATCAGTTCTAAATCGGTTCTCATCGGTTCTTTATTTGAAACGTTAGATTGGTCCATGACATTTACTTTTTGAAGATAATTTCATTTAAATGTTGACCGCGGCTGCGTCTTAGGTGGTCCATCCGCTTAGTCCAATTTTGGCATTTCCACGTTTTTGAGTAACAGAGACCCAATTGGTGCGAACGGCGACGAATCGAAAATTGGTGGTCATCATTAACACTGGCCGATACAGCTGCGATATTTTCTTCAGTTCGCACTCTACGTAAGCGTGTTGGTGGTTTAATGTCCAACAATGTAAATTTGGTGCGAAATTTAGTCACAATAGCCCGAATAGCCGCTTCAGTGGGTCGATTAAACTGACCATAAAATGGAAGCGCGCAATGAACTTTCTTAACAGAGCACGCATTTTGATAATAAAATTCAATAATTTGCAAGCGTTGTTCGTTTGTAAGACGATTCATGATGAAATGTCAAAGCATACTGAGCATCTTTCTCTTTGACACCATGTCTGAAATCCCACGTGATCTGTCAAATACTAATGCATGAAAATCCTAACCTCAAAAAAATCACTCTTTATAAAAAAAACACATTTTTGCTATTTGATTAATAATAGCGTGCTTTTATTGTCTCAAAAAAATACTCGAATAAGCTTTTTTCCCAATTAAATTTGATATAAGACGACATCTGTTCGAAAAATGTAGACAGTTGCTTTCAAAATGAAATTCCAAACAATACTTGTTATCGCTGCTATTTTCACTTTGGCTCTTCTCAGTGGCTAATGTAGGGCTGAGTGTGACGAAATTGACAGACATATTAAATATAACCCCTGCTTTTTTGGTCCCAATTTTAAGTCGCCGTTTCCTGAATCACACAAGGAAGACTCAATTGTTGATTATAAAGGTTAAAGCTGGTCGGAGCTGAGCTATAAAACGAAAATGTAAATATTGAAAATAATTTACTTGTGTTTTTAAGAGACAAATAAATATTGTGTGAAATGTAGTGCAATCAAATTGGATACGTGTCTAATCATTTGTTTTTACTGGTGGTTAGCATTAAAATGAATGGATTAAATCGTTTTTTGGATAGTTATTTATCTTTACGTTAAATTCAAGTCGTTGATGACACATATAAAGTCAATGAAAATACATATCGTGCAGAGGGGCGGAACATCATAAAAATCAGCAAAATGGTTTCCTATTTTAAATTTATTTATTAGTTCATAAGAGAGCATACATATATTTCTTAAAAATAGTATTAAATTAAAATAGTATTAAATCGGTTAATGTTTCAGAAGAAGAGCACAATACTGCAGGGTATTATAATTTAGTTTTAAGGGCCGGATTTAAGACTTCCATTATCTATTTTGCATAACTTACCAGTGCCGATAATACTTTCATTGTAAGGAAATGTTGCTGGAAAGTTTGTATACTTTTGATTCATTAACGTTAAACTTCAGAGCAACTATATGTTTTTTCCCATTGAATGAATAACTTTGCGTTAAATATTATCATGGTTGTTAACTACTAAATCAATGCGAAGTTATTAGCATTTTGTAAACCAAAACGATTATATTGTCAACGACTTGCTTGCCAACACATTTATTATTGAAGCATCGAATTAACTTTCCAACAGCTTCGTCATTCATTTATTCATCCTAAAAACATATAAAATTTGTAGTAATTAATTGTCATTTTCGCCATAATAATTTTGTTATGCCCAACAGAGAGAATTAAATCAAATCAAACGGCGGGGAGGTTCATAAAGTGCATTAATACGTCTGCAATAAACTTTGAACAATTTTAAAAGAACAGAAGTAAATAATGAGCAATTTCAATGATATTTATTTTAGTTTAATATCAACTGCTCCGCAGAAGTTTTCAGCGGAGATCAAAAACACTACAATAAGTTGCAGATTCGATTATTTTCATAAAAATACAAATTTATGTATATTTGAAATATTCTTGAAATTGACTCTGATGGACCAAGACTTATTTTAAATCAAAAAAGCATATGCAAGTAAAAACGGTGGTAAGTTCGGCCGGGCGAAACTTTAAATACCTTCCGCCAAGTATTGCATTCCACAGAGGCTGTCTTTCGTAGAAGTGCAGTAATATTACATTAAAATATATATTTTTTTAATATAGCCAAAGCAAAACAAATAATAAATAAAACAAGGGTGGGGCCGACTATATGATACACTCCACATTCTATCGAATGCAATTCAGAAAAAAGTGAAAACGGTAAAATTTTTTGTATGTTTCCTAATCACCTGGTCCTTGTCAAATCGAGAATAATATTTGTATCGGGGTTATATCCAAACATGGAATGAAGTGACTAACCTTCACAATAAGTACTTCCAGTTGAAGTATAACGTGTTATGCTCAATTTTAGGAAATTCTCTGCAAATACGCGGGGGAACGAAATTAGTATGAGAGGTATATGTAAATCTGATCCGATGTCAACCATTTTCATTCATTTTGCCAATTTTGAAGAAAATCTGTTAAAATATGTGGATTCTGGAGCGGAAAAATTCAAATTGGGAGCGAAATTTGTATGGGGGCTATATATAAATTTCAACCTATCTAACACATTTTTACAACAGGTGTTTCCAGATCAAATATAAAGTATTTTGCGAATTTGAAGAAAATCTGTTAAAATATGTGGACTTTAGAGCGAAAAAATTAAAATTGGGAACGAAATTTGTATGGTAGCTATATATAAATCAGAATCGATTTAACACATTTTTACCACAGGTGTTTCTAGTAGAACTATAAGATGTTTAGCCAATTTTGAAGAAAATCTGTTGAAATATGTGGTATCTAGAGTGAAAAGGGTCAAATCGGGAGTGAAATTCGTATGGGGCTATATCTAAATCTGAACCAATTTTCTTCAAATTAAATAGCGTTTGTCCTTGTACAGAAAAACTTCGTTCTGCAAAGTTTCGTTTGGTTCTGGCTACAATTGCGACCTGTATCGTGATTACAACAATAGATGGACGGACATTGCTAAATCGACTCAGAAAGTGATTCTAAGCCGATCGGTATAATTAACAATGGGTCTATCTCCCTTCCTTTTGGGTGTTACAAACAAATGCACAAAGACATAATACTCACGTGAAGTGTATAAATATTGAAAAATAATTTTATAAATAAATATAAATTTTTTTTTATTACAAACCACGCTTATAAGACAAGGCTACCAATCAATCCGAAAAGTAAATATAAGGCAGCAATCTTCACAGAAACTTAAACACCCTAAATATTGGATAGTGGGTGTATTTCCATCCTATTTTAATTCCAAAAGTACAAATTAAAAAAAATCCATTATCTTCATGAACATACCCAGTTTTGCGTAAAATTAAAAAAATACGAATTTGGAAAAATGTTTTTATATTTACAGTCAGAGCAATATACACGCCATTCCATTATTCTAGCAGCGGTCTACCATTTTACCCCCTAAAAGTGTAACTTCCGATAAATCTTTTTTTTCGTTTCTACGCAATTAGAGAGATGTACACACCGAATTTCATCTTTGTAGCTGTTTTGTCTGTACCATATTTATCCCTTTGTAACCATTGTATCGCTAGAAAGTAGGTATTTGGAAAAGCCTTTTTTATTTTTCGTGTCTATGCAGTCAGAGGAATTTATACTCCGAATTTCATGACTCTAACTACGGCCATTGGTACAAATTGTATACCCTTTTACCATTTTCCCCATAAAAGTACGAATTTCGAAAAAATCTTTAATTTTACGTGTCTACGCAATCAGAGGAATGTATACACCGAATTTCATTATTCTAGGTGTAGTCGTTTGGTTAATACCATTGTTATCCCTATATTCCCATTTTATCCCTTAAAAGTACGAAATTGGAAATAAATACTTTTGTATTATGTATCCACTCAATTAGGGGAATACACACACCTAATATCGTGTTTCTAGTTAGTGTCATTTGATATGTGCCATTTTTATCCATTTTTTGCCCATTTAACCCACTATAAATAAAGATAACTTGTGCACGTTTTTGCTGTAATTGGAATGCCCATACCAAATATCAAACACATATAGGCTTTATATACCCTTCTCATGGATTGCATTCCACAGAGGCTGTCGACTTCCATTGAAGTGCAGTATCCAATTCAATTCAAAAAATAAATATTCTTATATAAAAGGAAATAAACAAGTACAGTTGCTTTTATTTGCATGCTAATTCCAAAAGTATAAATTTCGAAAATCAATTATCTCACGTACACAGTGCAATATAACCAAACATCATGATTCAATCATTTTTTGCCGTAAAAATAAAAAGTAAGAATTTGGAAAAATATTTTTATTTAGCGTGTCTATGTAGTCAGAGGAATCTATACACCAAATTACATGATTCTAGTTGCGCCCATTTGGTTGTTACCATTTTTATACCCTTTTTCCTATTTTCCCCCTTAAGAGTACGACTTTCCAAAATCTCCCTATTTTACGTGTCTGCACACTTAGTGGAATGTATACACCGAATTTCATTATTTTAGGTGCAGCCGTTTGGTTGTTACGAATTTTCTCCCACTATTCCCATTTTATCCCTTAAAAGTACAAATTTGGAAAAAAATACTTATATATGTATATATGTATCTACTCAGTTAGAGGAATCGAACACACCGAGTTTCGCGTTTCTAGCTGTTGTCGTTTGATATGTAACATTTTTATCCCTTATTGCCCCATTTCACCCCCTACGAGTAAGAATCACTTTATGGTGCACGTTTTTGTTATAGGGGAATGCGCATACCCAATATCAAATAATTACAAGCAGACATACTGGAAAACAAGCTCAAATATTTTTAGTCCTTGCGAGGGAAATTTTTTTGCCCTTTGGGCCGATTTCGCCCAGTTTTAATACCAACCGATCTACGACTATCCGTCCTAGCTCCTTTCGATACTAGCGTACTTTCAACAGGCGGAAGGACGGACATAGCTAGATCGTCTTAGAATTTTATCACGATCAAGAATATATACATTTTATAGGGTCACAGGTCGATGTTTCAAGGTGTTATAAACCATCCTGTGGTGGAGGGTATAACAAGTAAATAATGAACAATTCCATGCATATTTAAGCAGTATATAAAAAGACAAAGTGCGACTTTTATTAGTTGTAGCATTTTTCAAGTTGGACGGAAACATAACAAATTAGAACCGATCCACTCGATACATCTTCAGAAATACATTTATTAAAGAAGTACAATTTTTAGGCCAAATTTTCATCCTATACTTTACAGGCTCGCCATTTTGTAAAAAAACGTATATATAATTTATAAGCGAAAACGATTGAAAAAGTCATCATAAGAATTCCTTGTAAAATCAACGAGAAATTTTCGAATGGTGAATGCGTTTGTTATTGCAAGATATTATGTTAGACGATTTTTATACACTCCACGAGAGTATTATGTCTTTGTGCATTTGTTTGTAACACCCAAAAGGAAGCAAGATAGACCCATTGTTAATTATACCGATCGACTTAGAATCACTTTTTGATTTAACAATGTCCGTCCGTCCGTCTGTCCATCTATTCTTGTAATCAAAGTACAGGTCGCAATTATAGCCCGAACCAAATGAAACTTTGCACAACAAAAATTTTCGGGATAACGACGAAAGCTATTTAATTTGAAGAATTTCGGTTCAGATTTAGATATAGCCCCCATACGAATTTCATTCCCGATTTGACTCTTTTCACGCTAGATACCACATATTACAACAAATTTTCTTCAAACTTGGCAAAACATCTTACATTTCAACTAGAAATAGCTATGGTGAAAATAGGTCAGATCGGTTCAGATTTAGATATAGCCCCCCATACGAATTTCACTCCCGATTTTTTTCACACCCGATTTTCTGCTGTAGAAACCACATATTTTAACAGATCTTCTTCAAAATTGGCAAAATATCTTATATTTCCATGAGAAACACCCAGGATGAAAATGAGTTAGATTGGTTCAGATTTATATATAGCTCCTATGCAAATTTCGGCTTGATTTTGGAGCCCCAGAAACAACGTATTTTCAGCGAATTACTTGAAATTAAGAACTAGAATAACCTATTGAGAAATGGATCACTTCATTCCATGTTTGGATATAGCCCTGATACAAATATTCTTCTCGATTTGACAAATTGAACCAGGACTTATGATTAGGAAACATACAAAAATTCTTCCGTTTTCACTTTTTTCCGAATTGAATTGTATTCTGATCGAAAGTGGAGTGTATCATATAGTCGGCCCCGCCCGACTATAGCCTTTCCTTACTGGTTTTATTAAAAACTGTGGCAACCCTGTAACGTTTTACAAAATGGGGTTTTATTACACTTTTTTCAAAAATACATCTAAAATAGTAGACATCTGTAATATGACCCAGTATAAACACTGGGAAGAAGAACGGGTAAAGCAAATCATACTCTCATTTTAGGTGAGAACATCGACCACGTTTTTTGCTGCCACACAAATACATATACATACGTGTGCCACAATAATGTGTGTGTTTGTTTCAAAAAGGACAATTCGTTCTTTTTGGTAGAAAAAATATTCAATTTGCATAATTTAAAAAATGCCACATTATCATTATTAACCATCGCATACATGAAAACAACCTGGAAAACAACAACTAGAGCCAATATAAACAAGTAAGGAAAGACCAAAGGCGGACAGACACAAGTTTTTTATCACTTGATAACTGAAATATTAGTTAATCTTTAACTTAACACACTGAGTGCCACGTCGTACGTTTCCGTACGATACCTAACCCGTCGTGGGGTGCCACGTCGTACGTTTCCGTACGATACCTAACCCGTCGTGGGGTGCCACGTCGTACGTTTCAGTACGACAGTGATTGATTTTACTTATAGCCAAACAAATGTTTGGTCTGCTGGGAAGGTTTGCGTCAAAACCGCTTGGTTTTCGATTTTATGAACCCAAAATCTAAAGGTGGTAGTTTATGCATCAGAGTACGTTTCGTTTATCATTGATAAAATCTAACAGCAAATTGGGATGGACACTTATATGGGGACTATTATCAAAATAAGAACCGATATGCTCTATCTTTTAAGCCATGTGCTAAGGATGAACGGCAATTCAATGACCGCTGTCCTTGCTGAGACAACGAAGCGGAAGAAGAGACAGTCGAGCACCTCTTATACGACTACCCAGATCTATTAAGAACACAGCACAGGACCTTTTTGGAAGCAATTATTACTATACATTGACGAGATATCGGAAATAGATATTAGAGATCTAATTAAATATCTCAATCTCTCCGTTTGGATATAAATGACCCTTTCGAGGGTGTAGTCCAAATGTGCCTCACAGAACTAATTGTTTTGAGCCGTCAGATTGCTTTTGCGGGCCCGTAAATGGTTAAGAAAACAAAACACAAATCAAACTAAAAACAAGTAAGTAAGTTTCAGTCGGCTTAACCGACTTATATGTACCCTTACTCTCAGAGAACATATATACGGAAGTTATAAGAAATTAATTTTACGTAGTGCGGGATAATTAGTACTGCTAGGAAGTTCGTGTCAAATGGTCCCAGCTTCCACATTTATAAAACAACTGCAAAAAAATGATCAAATATAAAGTCATGCAACAGGATTTAATATTACCTAGGATAGAGACAATTGTGTGGGAGGTACTAGGATGGGCGTGGCTAAAGCGTAAATATTTTTTAGATTTAAAGTGATTATAAAGACATCTTCAAATATCACATTGCAAATGATTTTGACTACCCGTATGGATTTATGGTCGGTATTATTGTATCCAAAGTTTATGATACTTTGTGTTAGAATTACCAGAAGTGGTGTGGCAATATCGCCCATATTCCATGCGAATGTAACTTATATAAATGCATTACCAAATATCAAATTTCACAGTATTCCAATCATCCGTATATAAGTTATAGCAGCTTTAATTTTATGTAGGTTAGGATTATTTGTGTGGGAGGTACTAGAAAGGGCGTGATTATAAAAACTTTATCAAATACCAAAATATAGCTGATTCTCATTATCGGTGTGGAAGTTACATTAGTTTTACATTAACATAGGAATATGGGTCATTTGTATGGGAGGTACCAGAAGGGGCGTGGTAATTTCGCCTATCTTCGAACTTAAACTTAAAGTTTTTGAAAAATATTACCATGTACAAAGTTTGAATTGATTTCTTAACTCCTTTCGAGATTTATCGTGTACACCAGCCAGTCAGATAGACGGACGAACGGACATGGCTCAAGCATCTTAAAATGTTTTGAAACGGATTTGGTCCAAACATACTTAGGGTCTTAAGTCACTCCTTTAATGCGTTACACTTCTGTCCTACTCTGTAGACTGAGGGTATAATGAAAAATTTATAGTG